>CM021101.1:483400262-483574862 GCA_007115665.2 Sequoiadendron giganteum | reverse complement strand
TATTCTAATGGTGCTTTGAGGTCAAAAGTTTTCGAAAGTGTGGGAGCACATCTTTTATACCTATTTACTGATGCTTCTAATCATTTGACGTTAACACATCCTATTGAACATGCCCCTTGATCGGTATATATAAGCTCTACATTCTATTCTTTCATACTCATCTATAATATTATATACTTAAATTTATTATTCAATATGTAAATATATTTATATTTACTATGTGTACCTAGTAGATACACCCCATCATTCTTCAAGTATTTCATTGTTGTAAAGGGGAAATGATTAGATTTCACATCTGTACTTATTTACTTTGTCCATATGTTCTCATATATATGTTGAAATTTATATTCACATTAGTTCATATTTCATTTCCAGCTACTAGTTGTATTATTGGTAATTTTCTGTTCTTTGTACATGTCAGCTATAAGAGGTAAAGAAACAACAGGAGTGCGCCAGTTGTTGGAAAAGAAAGAAGGTTTATTTCGACAAAATTTGATGGGAAAGAGAGTTAACTATGCATGCCGGTCTGTGATCTCGCCTGATCCTTACTTGAAAGTAAATGAGATTGGAATTCCCCCATATTTTGCAGTTCGGCTTACATATCCAGAGGTCTCCACTGAACTTCCTCTTGTTTGGTTGACAAGTCTGTTGTTCAGTAATATTCTACATATTTTCTATATAAATGTATTCCCCATAAGGTAACGAGTTTGTTGAATATGTTCATGATGGGATATCTTCTTATTTCTATTGGAGCCTTGACTATCCATTGAAATCATATATTAACTCAAAACATTCAGTGAACCTTGTCTCTAATCAAAGATACATTTTCTGCATGGAGATGCTTCCGTGTGTGGTTTATGGCTATTTTTTTGGCTAGGAAAATATAGAGGCTTTATTTTACTAAGGGGTTATTTACTGAAAGTTATGTGCTTATTTCAAAGTTTGCCAGTCATAGCACGTTGATGAGTGAAATGCTAGTTAATAACTTTGATCTATGGTTACTATTTGTGATATACTGAAGAAATAGTAAATACTAAGAATATTTTGATATGGGTTGCAGCGGTTGATAGCAGATTCATTTGTTTTTGGAAGTATATGTGTAATGGTTAATTTTTGATTTTTCAACTCTTTCTCTAAACACATTTTGAAGTCATTTTGAGAGTATAAATATTATAGTCCTTTTATAACTTGTGTGATTACTCCAAACTCTTTGACTTTCATTTGAAGTTAAATAGGTACCAACCAAAAGTTCTTGGGTTTATTCCTTTGAAAATCAATGTCAGCAGTTTACTCATGGTGTAATTTCTAGTTAGTAGTTTTTATTTTCTTTTTGAAGCAGTTTACTTACATATTTTGAATTTTCTTTCCAGAAAGTTACTCAGTGGAATGTTGAGAAAGTAAGAAAGTTTGTGCGAAATGGACCTCATGAGCATCCTGGAGCAACACATTTTGAGGATGAACAAGGAATAGTCCATTTGTCTAGCCTCACAGGATATCAACGCAGTTCTATAGCTAAAAAAATGTTATCAACACCTGGGGTTGTTTCCTCTAGTGGCTCTGGACATAACATAGACTCTTCAAAAATCGAAGGAAAGACAGTTTATCGTCATCTTCAAGATGGAGATGTTGTGCTTGTTAATCGACAAGTAAGAAATACCATTATTTCCTTTTTCAATGCATCTTTGTATGATCAGTACTGCATGCTGCCAAATTGTTTTGCATGACTAGTTCACTAGAAGCTTGTCATATTCATTGTTAACAACATATGCCTTAATGTTTCAGGAAGAGTTTGTTAGTCCAAAATTTTATTTGTGTACTGTCTCATCTCTATGAGATGACAATATGGGAACAAATATTGACTGTTTACATACAGGTATACGGGAATTTTTAAGAAATTCCATTTTTTGCTATATATTACCATGTGAATTGTTAAAGTCCTTGTTAGAGAAATTTATCATTTTTAAGGAACTATCTTTGCTACAGACTGGCTGAAATATGAAAAAGTATTACTATGCACATTCAATATGTATCAGTTAGTTCGCAATACAAAATCTGGAAAATTCTCAATGAACATAAGTAGCTGACTCAGAAATATGCATATGACACTTGTAAGTTACTTGGGATTTTCTAAAACACTTTAGGAGTGCACTGGTGAAAGTTGGGGACCTCTGCTTGATGAATAATTCAGATTTATTAATAAATGTGGAACCTCCTTCAAAAGTTTGATCCATGTCCTGTTTGCTGGAAAATACCAGTGTGAAATACCTTTTGGGCATCATGAGGACATCAACAATAGTTACAAGACTCAGGCTTGTCTCAGACTCAGTGAGCTGGTTTTTGACCTGGACTTGGACTTGGTGCTCAGACTCGTCCAAGGATTGGCAAATTGAAAAAACCATGAAACATAGAAATTTTTAAGGATTTAAAATTTCTTACATGCACCCATCAGTAAATAAAATTTGAAGACACAGTATGATTAAAAATAATTCTTGACTTTGCATTGAAATTGGAAAGGAGGTTGCTTCAATGAGACTGCCATTTTCAAGTCTTTTTGCAACTTTATTTCCTTTTCTAATGTGCTCATCCAATTTCAAATCTTGGACATTCACATGCCCAATCTTAGTTTCCTTAATCTTCAGGTATTCAGAAGCCAAATTTGAAGGAGAGTCCATGATTGGAACTGATATTGCACTTGCTGATTTGAATGTACAAGAAATGACTGCTGTTTTAGTGACTGAAAACCACTCTTTTGCTGATTTTCCAATTTTAACCCTTTCTGTCCTTAATCACAGTTATAACTTCGATGCCTTGAAACCCTTAGAGTGGAGAAACAAACTGCATTTCAGCATCTTGAATATGGAAAAACTGCTGTTATCAAACTGCCATGGCAAAGCTTAAGCCACAAGAATGTAGACAACGAGCTTGAAATCTGCTGTTAGATGACTGCTGCAACTAAAAGCTGAACCCTAATTGCCACTAAACTGTTGCAAATCTACTGGGAACCAGCTGTGACAAATTCTAACAGTCTTTCCTAAAGTAGTAGATGATAAAAACCCATCACCGAAGTATGCAAAATGAGCTTAGGAGCTTCTAACCTGTGTTTTACCACTGTAATGACTGTCAACTACTGGAAAACCTCCACAAATACACGCAGAACTCAGTATCAATCCGTTCTGTCTGCTATTTTGTTTTAAATCCTGCCTTGACATCCTTGAAACCCTAGGTGTTTTGTACCTGTCATGTTTTGGCCTATACAAAGGCTGCCATTTTGTGTTTATAAATGGTAAAATATTGCCATGGAAACTGCAACAAATCTGTTGAAATAGCCCCCATGAAATCAGCAAAAACAAGGAGAATACCTTTTATGGTTTGAGGAACAGAAATGGGGTTCTACTCTTTGATCTTGTAAAGATTTTCTTGAAGAATCTGCTGCTACCAGTTGTGTAAATTCTGAAAACCCTTCTCAAATGGTGCCCTCCTTTAAAACCTTGCTTCTACTATGAAAACAAGATGAGACAAACACTTTTGTGAAGTTAGGAATGTGCTTTTCTTTATTTTGAACTTGCATTTTCCCTCTTGTCTCCTAGGCACAGTTTTCGACCTTCAGTAGGAACTTTCTTTTATGTTTTGAATTTGACTTGCACTCAACACCTCTAGGGCATGCGTTATGACTTCATTGGCATTTTCTATTGTCAAAATTTTCATTATCTTTCTTTGAGGCATGCTGCTTCATGTTTCATTGCTGAATTTTTACATCCGAATATGGGGCACATGCTTGGTACTTCAAATATACTTTTTTAATGTTCTAAACTTGACTTTTGTCACCTAATGGTGAGGTGCATGCCCAAGGCTCTCCATGTACTTCTTATCTATTAAAATTGTCTTTAAGTGGCTTGGTCGCAGTCCTAGGGGTTCCAATGCACTTTTCCTCCTGATTTGTCATTGTCTTTCTCTCTCTTGATGCCCTTAGAGGTATAGATACAATTTTGTTATGTTTTGATGTTGAATCTTGACATTTGAGTGAAAAGGCACCTTATAGAACACTTAAATGATTTCATGTTCTAATGTGTCATTGACATTACACTTTTTCCACTTGAATATCTTTTTTCACTTAAAGTTCATAAAAACACGATGCTATCTCTACTTTTCATGTTCATCATCACTTATGCAACTTTTTGCAATTCTGAACCATAAAAAAGTACTTCTTTGTCTAGGTGCCCTTTGGAAACTCTGATTACCATTTCCGTGCCTTGAAACATCTTTGACCATTTCATCTTGCCTAATACATTGGAAAACTCCTTTTGTTGGTGTTGCAAAGGTTTTACCTTAAAACAATGATGACAATATTGATAACCGTTGTGAATGAGGATTCATGTGTGTCTTACATATGAAGATTGACAAGATTTTGGCTTAAAACATGACACTATGAAAAATATCATATGGTTGCAACAAGAGGGTGGGCCAAAAAGGCCACCTACAAGGACCCAAAAGACCCTCTATCATGGCAAGGTGTATAGTCTATGAAGGATGTAAATCATGCAAATTATACAACACACATCCAATGATATTAACAGTTATTTAGAAAACTATAACATTACAACTCTTAACTAAGTGCTTTGGAGGCATTTCTTTTAGATCTTTTACCTGGTGTTATATTGTGGCCCCATTATTGAAAGAAACAAAGTTTACTGCTTATAGTATCAACTTCAGAGGAACATAAAACTTACAAAACCACAACATTGTGTTGCCCACAACAACATACTAATAATTTGAAAGTAAGGCTACTGTACTAACTAATCCTAGAAGAACACAAAATGGCTGAAACATGCAACATAGCCAAGACTTGCACCACCCTTGTTCTAGTCCTAAGTATTTATGACCTATAGCTACCTCTACTCTGCCTATAAGGAATTCCTCCACCTAGGCTGCAAAATTGGAAGCAACTTGAAATTTCATCTTACCTTGATTTGAATCAGCTAATTAAGGGAGGTGTATGTGAAAACACATCTTTGTGCGATGATGATCCCTGTGAATTGAACCATTGCAAAAGAAAAGGATTGTGTAATCACTGCCTACTTGCATGTGACAATTTTGATGGGGAATGCATAGCCCACCAAGTACTTTGATAGCATTGCTACAATATGCCCTTAGAATAGTGAATACCAATCTCTTGGCACATCTCCTTCAGTTCTACTTGTGAAACCTTCATGGCTATTGATGAGTTCATAGATTATGCTCCCATTAATCCTTAACAATTACCTTTCTTGGTATCCCAAGCCCTTCTTTATTTTTAACCACCTCCATATCTCTAAACTGATTAGGAAGTAATGAATTTAACAAGTATAACCTTAAGTTGGCATCTGGAACATACAATGCAAGATTGGAGACAAAGTCTCCTCTAATGGCTGCCTTCGATCTATTCACCATCTCCATATCCATTTCTCCTAGTACTCTTTTTACCTATGTTCCACGACATTTTGGGAACGGGGACGGGGGGACGATAGGGGACGCATTTCTGGTACGTTTCCTAGGGGGCCATATTTAGGGGACGGTAGGGATGATGATATACAATTTTATATATATATAAATATGCAATATAACAACAATATCAATATGTAAATATGCACTTAAGATAAGTAGATAGTCTACGCTATAGAAATCAGAATAGCATGTACAAGAATTCACAACTGAATTTGTAAGCATGTATAGTTGCACTATGAATTTGAAATCTGAATAACATCCTCATGATTGTCTATGTCATCTCTATCATAGTGTATATTTTAGTAACTACACCTAGCTCAATGGAGAAAACCAATGCAAGGAATATATGAGAGCCCCACGACTTCTGAAACAATTGTGAATGGCAACAAAACTTTCCATGAAATCGCCCAGATCAGTAAGGTGCAATATTATCTTTCATTTTTCAATTTGTTTATATATATGTATATATATGAATTTTTCCAATATATTAAAGAGAGAGAGATTGATAACAACAATATCAATATGTAAATATGCACTTAAGATAAGCAGATAGTCTACGCTATAGAAATCAGAATAGCATGCACAAGAATTCACAACTGAATTTGTAAGCATGTACAGTTGCACTATGAATTTGAAATCTGAATAGCATCCTCATGATTGTCTATGTCATCTCTATCATAGTGCATATTTTAGTAACTACACCTAACTCAATGGAGAAAACGAACGCAAGGAATATATGAGAGCCCCACGACTTCTGAAACAACTGTGAATGGCAACAAAACTTTCCATGAAATTGCCCAGATCAGTAAGGTGAAATATTATCTTTCATTTTTCAATTTGTTTTAATTTCTTTTGGCATTTTAGGGTTTATATTAGGGTTGGGAGTCATTGTGGGTCCCCCATGTCCCTAAACAGCAAAAAGAAACTAAAAAAAAAAAGAGTTTTAATTTTTTTTTTAATGCTGAAAGACAAAAGTTCCTTGTCCACAGGAGATGGCTAGCTGTCCTCGGTACGGCGAGGGATGTTTCCTACGTTCCCCAGCTGTATTGGGGATGGGGAGATGACCCCAAACGGGCAGGGACGTTTCCTGTCGTTTCTTGCTCCCTGGCCTGTTTCGGGGACAGCAAGGGGACATCCCCTTTGTGTCCCCCCTTCCCGGGAACGGCTGGGGATGAGGACAGTGCATTTTGGGATAGGGGATGTGTCCCCGTGTAACACAGCTTTTACAAGCCCTAATGCGGCATTCAAGTCGCAAGTGAAAATGTGCCTTAATCTCCATTCAATAACAATACTTCGATGGTTAGGATCCTTCCGTTTGCCTGAACTGCGCCTATTCTCCATGCCAACTAGCACTAAAGATACACTGCCACCTGCAAGAAAATGAAACCAGGATTGCAAACAATAGAAGCCACATACCTCGCTCACAAACCATAGGACCAATATTTATAAAAAAGGCTCATTGTCGCACTCAAATTTTAATTCCGTTACTACCCATGAGAAACCGTAGCCCACCTTGATCTTGCAAGAGTTGAGGTAAATACCAATCTTCTATGCCCAAAAGGAATGCTATGATAATATGCAAACTTCTGCCTTGCTTGAGATCTTGACAAAATCACCTGATAAATGAAAATAAAATGCCTTCACTGGCAAATGCTCCACCTAGGAAATGAAGAAATAACTAATAAGTAGAAATGTACACCCGTATTTAAGGATTGCATGTTCTCATTATTGTCATACACTTAACAAGCCACAGAGGCTAAAAGCTTAGATGATGGTCAAGGTCTCTCCAAGACTTGGAGAGTTGACTATAAATGACAGTGATGGGATTCTGCTCTGTACCCATATTAGATAAGTAATCAATAGTAGAACTGAGGTTTCTCTAACAATGCAGGGATCTGATATTTGTAAATTTTTTGTTTAACTCTGCAACATCAACAAAAGGTTTGAGATGCCAATTTGAACTCAATCCTTTTTAAGAGCATTTTTATCAACCACAGAATCTCTTTCCACTATCAAATATTTAAAATTTTGGGAGATTGCTCCTCCCATTTCTGCTATCAAGGCTTCCCATTCTGCTCCATTTTTAGTTTTGCACCCAAAGAATAAAGAACCTCCATGTAAGAGACTACCTTTAGAATCTCTTATAATTAGTTTTCTAGCTGCTAGACTATCCTTTTTGCTCAACGCTTGTGTCTTTCCAAATATTTCACCTCTTACCCCTTGAATGTGGGCACTTTATAGGCATTGTTATCATATACTTTATGTATTGTTTGTAACCAGCACACACTAAAACTATGCCACTTTGACATAGAAAATAAACTAGTAATTTGTAAAATTAAGTGCAGAGTTTTTGCTGATTAATATTTTTTTTATTTTTTATTTTTATATGTTTTTCATTATTGATTATGTTAAATAAAAATCAAGATAGTTGACATTGAGCTGAAGCATTCAGCTTTCTACCAAGGGGAAACAAGAATTTGCTACAAGAATCTTTGATTGATACACTCAATTGAGATGTCATCTTGTTAGATAGGCTGATGTTATAATACAGTTCATTGTTTGCATTACTCGACAAGTAGCGAAGCAAAACAGGTCTTTTTCAATCTTAAACCAAAGGGCTAATGGTGTTGATTGCAACCTTCTCAAATCATCTACCTTATTGAAAAGGAAACTCATTCTGCTGATTGAATCTGACTTTTTAACCATGTTCTTGAGTTTAGCATAAGCCATGATGGCTAGGCCCTACGTGATTTTCTAAAGTGTATATTGATGTTCAGGCATAATATATAAGGCCAAGGCTTTGGAGAAAATATTAACTGCATGGTAAACCATGCCAAACAGTTGAAACATCTTATGAGTTGTATAATGATGAGAAGGGTGACATTTAAGTGGATCAGCTTTGGGCAGTACATTTTGGTGATGTTTTCTCTCTTTTGGATATATGCTTTTATTGAACTACTTTTCTTTTGAAGGGTACAAGGCCTTGAAATTTTCCTAGAGTAAAATTACTTGTACATGTTCCCAGTGCTATCATTTCTTTGGGTTGAGCCTATAAGTTGTACATGTTCTGATTACTGTCAATCTTTTGGTGGAATGAATATTTTTTCTTACATTTACTATCCATTCATGTTCCTTGCATTGAATACTTTTCTTTTGTCAATAGCTGATATAAATTTAAGCCTAGAAATAATGGTTGTAACGTTATTATATTCCATGTACTCCATTATAGTTTCGAGGAACCAATCTATAGATTTCCAGTTTTAAATGGTAGGGTTAAGTAAAACTTTTCCCTCTGACATGTTTTATTGGACCCTATGTTGTATTTTAATTTTAACCTTGTCAATTTCCTAACTTATTGAATTTCAGTTTGTTATCAGCCTGCAGTTCACATAATGGTGCATTTCAATTTTAAGCTTGTCATTTGTGTAACATGGATTAACTTTCAATATGTCATCAGCCTACACTTCACAAGCCAAGCATGATGGCACATATTGTTCGAGTTCTTAAAGGGGAGAAAACCCTTCGGATGCATTATGCCAACTGCAGGTACATTGTTGTCTTTTTGTGAGATGCTTGCTTTTTGGTCCTAGTATAATACAATATGAAATCATTGATTATAATTGTAAACATTGATGTAGCACCTACAATGCGGACTTTGATGGTGATGAAATGAATGTGCACTTTCCACAAGATGAAATATCTAGATCAGAAGCATATAACATTGTAAATGCCAATGAACAATACATTGTGCCAACAAGTGGTGATCCAATCCGGGGCCTGATTCAGGTACAAAATAGTTATTGTTCAGGCATTGTTGTAATCTTGAGTTAAATAGTATCTTCATTAACTATTTTGGATTTGTGACAATCTTAATCTACTGTCATGTTGTGATAATTTAATAAACTATTTAGCCATAGTATTTCTATATGTGATGCAGGACATGTATAATGTACACAAGATTGTATGGTTTGATGTAAATGCCAAAGCTTGCATATGTTGCAGGATCATATAGTAAGTGCCACCCTGCTTACGAAACGGGACACATTCTTGACCAAGGAGGACTATCAACATCTTGTATACAATGCATGTGTCTCAAATTCTGCTCCTGTTTTTCAGCGTGGCAAGTCATGTCCAAAAGTCGGCATTGTTGAAGATGACTCTGGATTTTTATCACTTGCTCCAACAATATGGAAACCAGAACCTTTGTGGACTGGAAAGCAGGTAATTGATTTTGTACATCAGTTTGTGGATCCTGTTGTTCTGCAGTTTGATTCCACAAATCCACATTCCACGTTTATGGAAAGTTGAAGATATATTTGTATGCAGTATGAGTGAATTTTCAATCATTATCCTTTGTATGTTGTATGTAGGTCATAACAACAGTCTTAAATCATGTCACTAAGGGGAGACCATCTTTTACCATGAACAAATCTGGGAAGGTGCCAGGAGATTACTGGGGAAAATCTAGTGGGGAGCTAGAAGTTGTAATTGAAAATAATGAACATATCTGTGGGATAATTGACAAGGCGCAGTTTGGAAAATATGGGTTAGTTCATATTGTCCAAGAACTTTATGGAGCTAATGTAGCAGGTCATTTACTCTCAATTTTCAGTCGTCTATTCACTGGGTACTTGCAGGTTGGCCTAGATTCTGTATAGATATATTAATTGCATTCTATATGTCTTCTTATGTCTATTGATTAATGTGAATGTTAATCTTCTTGATAATGTTATAAATAATGTTAACCAAATAAGTAATGTTTGGTAAATTTTTGTTTCAGATACATGGGTTTACTTGTGGAATAGCTGATCTTCTTCTCAAACCTGGAGCAGAGGATCAAAGAGAAAAGATATTGGAAACGAGTGAAAATATCGGTGAAAAGGTTCACTTACAATTTCTGGGTGGAAATGAAGGTCAAACTAATTTGTTTACTACAATGTTATTCTACATTGCTAAGTTTCCCTATTTTGCATTCTTTATAGTTTATAAAACACAATTTTCACAAGGCTTTTTGTCATGAAGAGGTTGTTCTAGCAAGAATTGATTTTAATGTTTTAACTTTTATCCTTGCATTTAATTCTCGAATCGGTTTTGGGTACGGGTATGGCTACGTGGGTACGGTACCTCGGTACGCCAATTTTTTTTTGGGGGGTTGGTTACGTTTGGATACAGCCATACAATTTTTTTTTAAAATCATAAATATATACAAATATGCAAATAAGAATGAAATATATACTAATAATGCTTAATAAATTTATATTTGATGGCTTTATTTTTATTAAATAATACTTAATAAATATAAATATTATTAAAAAATTAATTTAGAAATAAAAATGTATCGATAAGATTATACAGGTTTAATAAAAAGATAAACTAGAGAAGTTAAATTATTTAAAAAATTAAATATTTATTTATTAAATGTTTCTAATTTAAATATAAAAATAAAATGAGATTGAATAAGTTTAAATATAAAAATATAAAAATTAAAGTATTTATATAATAAATGTTTCTAATTTAAATATATTAAATATTAAAATGTAAAAGATTAAAACATTGAAACATATGGAGGATAAGCATGGCAAGGCAGAGTAATAATTGTTAATAAATATGTTCTCAATGGCCGTGGGCTACACATGCTGCTAACGAGGTAATGGAATCCACCCACCATATTAATAAGTTAAATTATACAAGGGTTTTTTCACTTAACCTTTAGCTACTCATGCTGCTAACTTTCTTGTACACCATCGACAAGGGTTTTTTCACTTAAAAAAATAAAAGACACGAAAATCGGACCAGGTGCTGTAATTGTGTCAGATTCCTTGAAAAATGCTACTTCAACACCAAAAAATGCGTCAGATTTTTGTCGCGGATTGAAAAACATTTTGGGCTGCATAGACGCGAATCCTGGTCAATTCTGCAAATTTTTTTAGCCGTACCCAATTCTGGGACGTATCGTACCTAGAATCAGTGGGGGAAATGGCTGATTCGGCAACTTAACCTTACATGGTTCTTACAGTTTCTTGGTGGAAATCTTCAACTAGTTTGTTTTCAATAACCTCATGCCGCATTGTGAAGTTGAAGAGGCTGTTCTAGCAAGAATTGAGTTTAATGTTTTAACTTTTATCCTTACATGGTTCTTACAGTTTCTTGGTGGAAATCTTCAACTAGTTTGTATTCAATAACCTCATGCTGCATTGTGAAGTTGAAGAGGCTGTTCTAGCAAGAATTGAGTTTAATGTTTTAACTTTTATCCTTACATGGTTCTTACAGTTTCTTGGTGGAAATCTTCAACTAGTTTGTTTTCTATAACCTCATGCTGCATTGTGAAGTTGACGTATTTTGCAATTTCTCTTCGTAAAATACAATTTCCTTGTGTCTTTCTTAGATTAAAAGGGTGCTCTAGTGAGGATTGACTTCTATGTATTCTCCATACCCAGTTCTCTGATGCGGATGTTTTATCCATACCCAGTTCTCTAATCAGGATGTTTATTTGTTCACTCATTTCTCATTTATCAAGTACAAGTGATACCATAATTGTAGTAATAGATTACATATATTTAGACTTGGCATCAATTCTTATTTTGGTAGAGTGCCTTTTAAACCAGTGACCAAAAGAGACTTTGCTACTTATACAATTTGACTAATGAGAAGAGTACTGTTTGTATTTTCATGTTTGACATTTCTCAAACAGCACCCTGTTCTCAGTATGGTGTCTAGTTGCAGGTCTGTATGTAGGTATTCGTATGCCATTTCCAAAATTTTGGAGCATTTGACCTAACTTCAACCTCTACTCGATACATAACATAAATTCTATAATTATTATATGTTATATCATATATTTTAATTTTTTTTTATTTCTCATTAAATGGAACTGACAACTGCTTGCACACCCTAGATTACATCAGAAAAATAAGAGTGAATCAATTGAAAGGAACCCACAGGTTTGAATCACAAAATGCTGTTGTACAACTAAGCATTAAAATTGGGGCATTACAATGTCCTGGATGTTGCTGCCTAAAGACCGCAAAAGCTAAAGTACTGAAACGTTCAAACAGGTAATGTGATAACAGGTTTTTAATTGCATCCATTGCATTGCATATCTTCAGTATCATGGCAACCTATATACTTCACGGTCTATCAAAGTAATTGTTCAGTTGGTGCTCCTCAAAACTTTATGAGCTTCTTCCTTCCTCAGGTTTAGTTGAGCTGAAGGAAGCTCCCAGTTTCTTCTCTTTCCCTGAGGATCACCTCTCAACAATAACACCCATCCATTTGATGTTGTTACTTATCTTTCATTGTTGCAGCATGAGATGAATGGACAGGAGGCCAAGCTCGCTGAAGACAACCAGCCTTTTAAAAGACATGGGCCCAAACTGTATGATTCAGGTGGCACTTTGGGGCAATTTTTTTGAGAATTACCATAGAACTTGGTCATCTTTGGTATAGTTCCTTGGTTTATCAGATTTCAAAGCATCTTTAATATGTTGAAAATCTTAGGTAAATATTTTGGCTGGGTTTCTCTGACCCCTCAAAATATGTGCACCAAAGTGTATCAAAATTATAAATTGCAAAAATGCAAAAAAGTTTGAGAGCTAAAAACCATTTTTTTGTGTTTTTAAAGGTTTCTGTCATGACAGATGACTCTAACATTGTGGGCCAACAATTGTCATGTGGCTTTTCAGATTTATGGGTGATTCATTTCACTTTCTGTATGATTTTTCTGTGTATTGTGTTATGAGCAGTCAGCTTGTGGCTACCTTAACTCTTAAATAAATTACATAATCATTATTATAATCATATATATGTTTTTAGGTCATCTTAGGAGTTATACTTAAGCATATAAGTTGGCCTAGATGGTATTGAAGGCGTAAGTATGGTATATATAGGAGATATAGGTTAGTTATTATCATCATGTTGAGTATTGAGTTCTTGTTGAAGACTATTGGAGGTATCCCCCTCGAAGTGGCATATTTTTATTAAGTATTTACATAATATCTCCTATTGTGCAAGTTATTTTGTTACAAGTGGTAACAAAGCATGATCTTCACGCCATGAAGGCAAGTCATATTTTCAATTTTGGAGGTAATTTTGTGAAGTGCATATCTATCACAATTGTGTGAATGTTTTCCTAATTTTTGGATGGTTTTTTAATAATATATTAAGGCATCTACAGTAAAAATTTCAAAGAAATTGGAGCCAAATTTAGTGATTCATTGCAAAATTAGGGTTTCTATTAGGAAGAAAATATCTTAGATATGGATGAATTTTTCATGATTTTTAAAGGGTTGTTCTATGATATATAGACATCTACAGTAAAAATTTCAAAGAAAGTTGAGCCAAATTAAGGAATTAATTGCAAAATTAGGGTTTTTGCCAAAGTATTTTGAGAAGAACATCTCTCAGATATGGGAAAGTTTTTGCCTTATTTTTAAAGGTTTTTTGGGAAATTTAATGAAGCATCTACAATTTAGATTTCAAAGGGATTGGAGCAGAAGTATGTGATTTACTGCAGAATTAGGGTTTCCAACAAATTCACTCTTTAAGGCTGAAAATAAGTTAATTTCTTGGATACTTTTTTGGGTAATTGCAATCTAGGCCTTGGTAAGTTACAGTGAAAATTTCAAAGTATTTGAACTTATTTGTGTGATTTATTACAAAATTAGTGTTTTGGAACTCCTTCACAACTAAAAGTAGCCAAAAAAAAAAACAGAAAAAGAGAAAAAAAAGGACAAGAAGAAGTAGAAGAAAAAGAACAAGAAGTAGAAGAAAACTTCAAAATCCACTTCAAAATACCAAGAAAATCATCATCATTTCATCACCAAAATACTGTAAAATAGAATTTTGTTGAAGCCCAATGGTGATCCTTGAAGTAGAACCACTCTAACCAGCTAGGGTGGATCTGTCACCACTGAAACCAGTGCTAGAAATGAGGGTTTTTCGTCCTCAATCAGCTGCAATCGAAATCTAATGTCTGGAAATGTCATCTGAAGTGTCTCTGAGACAGGTATGCATTTCCAATATGGGAGACAAGTAGCAAGGGTTAGGGTGAGTCTCTTGACAACTATGTTTTTAGGATATTAATTGTGAAAGCCAGGGTTTTGCCCCATTTTTTATGTTTTCTGGTATCCACTCTTTACTTATTTTTTGCTATTCTTTCTGATTCAGCTCATCATCATATATATCAGTATTAAAACAATTTCATTCTTGATTTGGGTTTAAATGACTCATAGTTGAAATGAATAGTAAACCTCACTGTGGGTCATTTTACAGAAATCTCTTTTGTAAAACACAAGATAAAAATACATATTTAACCACAATATTCTTGTCACTAAAATGATGGATTCTGTAGTCAATGCGTGCTCTTCTATTATCATAGATCCCATATTAATAATCGCCAATTTATGAGTTTTTAAGTTGTTGCCCATCTCTTTTAGTTGGTTTTTGTAACTAAGTATGTATGCTATCCATTTCCTATTTAAAATTGCATTTCTTGTTTGCATGTACTTTAGAATTGATGCTCCCATTTTGTAACACAATGCTGAGGATGTTTCCTTGTGTAATTAGCATTATAGTGATACCCATGTTTAATGTTTTTTTCCTGCTGTGTCATAAGTTTTTTCCTCCTAATGATATATTTGTGTTAATATTTTCATTAAAAAAACGTGCTATTGAAGTAGATATATTTTCCAAGCAATTTGTTAGAAAACTCTGTTCTCCTGGGGCTTTTCTTAAAGCTGTGATACATTCCTCTTGTAATTTTAATAATTAACAGAGTCTTTCGTGGGTGAAATGTTCTCAGTGTTACTGCTTGAGTTTCAGAGAATTTTCTGTTCATTTTCTTTTTCCTTTGTTGTAGATTTGGTGCACATGGGAGAGGATATTGAGAAAGTTCTACGAAGCAAAGGAGAAACTGCATCTGCTCGATTGGACAGGCTAATGTCGAGTGCTCTGAATCGTATAACATCTGATGTCAACAATAGTCTTTTTCCAAAAGGATTATTAAAGCCTTTTCCTAGCAATTGTCTTTCATTGATGACAACCACTGGAGCAAAAGGTGGTTTGGTAAGTTCAAAGAGGTTACATGACCTACTACATACTTTTTCACATGTTTGCACATGCTAGACATCGCTGACACTAAAGTATATGATAGTCCTAGAGTATTGTTACAAGTTATGATAAGAACTTCTAGTTTCGATTTTAATGAATAAATATAAATCTGGAATATGACTTAACATACTAGCAAGCATCTAGTGAGCTAGCTTGGCCTTCCTAAGATGATCTGTAGGTATTGTTGATTTATCATATAATCAAGTCAATCATTTAACTTTTCATAATTATTTCATGTTTGCGAGTTTCTACTGTGGCATAAAAAACAAGGTCTATCGGATATGCAATTTGCAACCACTTATTAATATAAAGAGTGGTGCAATTCAACACTCTTAAGGACTTATTTTCAGTGGTAAAATGGAAGGTTTTATGCTGGACTTATATGAAATATATTGTGGAGACACAACAGTCATAGAGGATAGATTTGATAGTGATAGTTTTGAAGAAGATATAGGAATATAGAAGAAATCTAGTGGAGTTACAGACACATGTGGTAGAAATTCTCTGAGACATTTAAAAGATACAAGAAAGAGAATATAATAGAAATATCAACTGCAAATTCATCTATGTTGAATTGAAATGGTGAGAGGCTACAAGAAAATGCAGTCTACACCATGATTGCAGAGATGACAATAACAATGTGATATTATTCAAGATGATGCAATTCATTGTACATTGATTACAATATGGCTTTACAAAGCCATTGCAAAGTTTAATCACCCAAGCTGCCTGACAACTTTTTATTTCAATCTGCTAACATTTTCAATGGTAGTTTATTTACCTGACATTTATTTATTAACCTATAAGACTAAATATAATGTAATATTTCCAACATTCTGCCTTTATTACTTTTGGAAATCTGATGTCAAAAAAACACAGCCTAAACAGCTCAGCAAAATGTCAAAGCCTAAACAGATGCAGCAAAATGCCACAGCAGAATACCAATCTGAACAGCAAAACATAAAAAGGATGACACCTAAAGCAATAGTTAAAAGTAAGAGCAGTAGTTAAATCTAAAATTAGGAAGCCATTGCAAAGTTTAATCACCCAAGCTGCCTGACAACTTGAAAGATGGTTGGTACTGGAGAGATGACAACAAAATTAGAAACCAAATGTTCTCATGGGAATGAAAGCAAGTGAATCAAATTTTTGTTACGCGACTATTGATGTTACAAGTTGGTTTTGCCACCAAAGGTATCTGCATCTTAATTTTCAGGGATTGCATATGCTATATCAAAGAATATATGGTACATGGGTTATAAAAGGTTCAATCAAGAGGAAAGGAAACATGCAAGGGTCGTGCAGTTGGAGAACACCACAGGGACAGGTTTCAGGGTAGGGCATGGAGAGAAAACCAGCCTTTGGAGTTTTTTCATTCAAATTTGTATGGTTCTATGTTGAAGGCAGGCATACGTATGAACTACTACATGATTACATTTGTTGACAACTTTACTAGATACATATGGGTTTATTTGTCGAAGAATAATATTGATGCTTTTGAATCCTTCTGAATGTTTAAAGTCGGGGTAGAAAAAAAGAGTCTAAGATACATAAACTATTTAAGAACAGATAGAGGATATAAATTTTATTTAGAAGAATTTAATGAATTTGTGTGAGGAATGGAATTAAGAGACTTTATTTAGAAGAATTTAATGAATTTGTGTGAAGAATGGAATTAAGAGACTATTAACAACATCTGATACACCACAACAAAATGGAGTGGTAGAAAGAGAGAAAAAAACTATAATACTAAGTTACTGGTTCAGGTTCGAGTGTTCGGTTTGCGGATTCAATCAAATTGTTTTTGGGTTTGGGTTTGTTTTGGGTTCGTCCATACAAAAACATATAAAAATAAAAAATACATACATCTTTACAATAGTAATTAAGTTCAAAATACCACACATAGCATCATATATTGTATAATAAACAAAACCACCATAAAAATAAAAAAACATTAGAATGCCAATTAATCAAACTCGAATGCCATGATATATATTATATATTAAAATTAATTACATTGCTGCATTTCTTTTGCAGGTAAGCATTAGGGAAGATTGTACAATTGGATGACAATATTATAGATGAAGACTTACACTTGGAGAGTACATGGAAAATCAAATGAACACAATGGGAGTTTGGGGCCAATGCCGCAAATGGGGTTGAGGGGCAACACACCTCGAAGGGGTCTGGGGGTAGCACCCCCAGCTGGGTGTTAACCTTGTCTTTAAACTTTTCAAATTTTGAAATTTTTGCCTCGAAATGCTAATGTCAAGTTTCTCCTAGTCCAAAACACTTCAAATATCCTCACCTGTAAGTCATTCACTAGTCTGAAGAAAAATCGCTCATCATCCTTAATCCAATCCTTAGGTGCAGTGGTAAAAAGTGGTTAAATTCAAGAAAACAATTAAATTTGAAAATCGGTAATATCTGGTGCAAATTCATTGAATGGGGATAATCCTAGGGGTATTTCAGCCAATGTAGCCAGTTTCTAGGTCTTGACTCTTCACAAGCTGAGATATTTCAATACTTCAATTTTCTATGTGCAGGATTATGGAAACAATTAAATCTGCGTTTTCAGAGAAGCTGGGCAGATTTCACTTAATGGGTTTGTTTGTATTGGTATTTTGAATAATCTAGCAAATTTTCAGGTGAAGATGTGCAGCCAATCAAAAGTTATGAAAATTACTTTATCTAGTGGGCTTGTGTATTTAACTGGCTTTCAAATGTCATGGCGAATTTTTTTCTGGATTATTTTGGATCAAATGTTGTCGAAGAATGAGTGAGGTTTTATGGACAAAAGAGGTGTACAAATTCCATGACACAATTTGATCTCGGTGTTTAGATTAATTATTTATTTATTTTAATTAAGTAATTAAAAGCATAAGTAGGAAAATTAAATTGGAATTAAAAGTGAGGTTGTTCAAACTTCAAACTCACAACTTAAAACTTTAAGTTAGAAAAATAGGTTGTGAGTTCACAAACTTCACAACTCATAACCCAAAAATCTAACTTAGAAATATGGGTTGTGAGTTTTGCGAACTTCGCAACTCACAACCCAAAATTCTAACTTAGAAAAATGGGTTGAGTTCTTAAAATCCTGCACTCGCAACCCAAAATTCTAACTTAGAAAAATGGGTTGTGAGTTCGTAAAATCTTGCACTCACAACCCAAAATTCAAAGTTCAAAAAAGGAGTTGTGAGTTTGTTTAACTATTTTTAGTTATTCATTCCTACTTTGAAGGAAAGCCATTTATAGTTTTGAAAGCAAAGTGGAGTTGGCATTAAATTAAAATCTCACGAATGGCTCCGTTTCCTCCATTTTTGGCATCATATTGAAAGCAACTGAAGTATAAAGGGCAGTTAAGTTTTCATTTTCAAACATGCATTCTCATTGCTATTCGGTGAAAGCACAGTTTGCACCCATGTGAGGATAGATTTTTCCAGAAGTTAAAGTTATCATTTCTTGGAATGCATGCAAGGAAGCATGACATAGATGAGAATTATTTGGTGAATGCCTCAAAGAAGTATGGCTTCATTGAATACCATGATTGTAGGATTTGCTCAAATAGATACTTGTGGGAAGGAGAGAAAATGCGAAGGTTTTAAAAGCTTCAAAGCAAATGCAATCTGCTAAGTCTCCCATGTAGTCGGCCATGAGTCAAGGTAGTCGGCCGAGAGTGTACTTGGTCGGCTGTGAGCCATAAGTAAATAAGATATTAGTTAATATTAATAATCCATGTACTTATGTACGTGTCATGTTGGTTAGTTGTCTCGGGAACAGTTCCTGATGAAGTAATTAGTTATAATGAAGGGACGCGACGGTTGGTACCTTAACCACCTCCAGTGTACTATATGTACTTGAGTCATGTAGTCGGGAAGGGAAATGGTTCTACTATGCTATGCTATGTTCTATCTGGAGACATTATGATTTAATTGCCGAATACTTAATAAAGAAGCATATCTATGTTCTGTGCGATTGCCATGTGATTATTATATGCTGTCAATGTTATTTTATATCTCCGTTTACTGCGTACGTCAGTGTACCCATAGCGAGTAAACATCGCATGCCTCACAAAGATTTTATCTCATGCATGCATGAAACCAAGCCATGCAAATATGAAGAAATACTCAAAATGGTTTATGGAAAGAAAAAAACTTTAGAAACCTCAAGAAAATGTGTTAGGTAACTGTTTTGTTCGTGAGTGCTCTCAAATGTGGAGGCACACGAAAGGCATGTGAATGTTTGACAAAGTGCCTCAAAAGGATCAGTCATTTTATGGAGTACAAGGATTGTAGGATATGCATAAAATAGATTTGTTGAAAGAGCTTAAGAAATTGTTTATAAATTGCTGCTCTTCTACTCTAAACCCGTGCCTTTCTCTATCTTGCCCATGCTGCCGTTCAAAACCCCATCTCATGGAATAAATGATAGCAGGATCTTCACGTAAATGTGATGGCATTGATAAGGCGTATGATGTGTTTTCACCACATGAATGCCGTGATTGCAGAATATGCACCAAACAAGATCTGTTAAAGGATTTTTAAGAGTTTTCATGCCTGCATTCCCTCAGTCTGCGCCATGTGCATGCACAAAATGAATTTATTGAAAAGGCTTTAGAAACGTTCAAGCAAATGCAATTAGCAGGTGTAAAGCCAAATTCCTGAACCTTTTGCAAACATCCTCGTTACCTGTGCAAAAATGTGAGCTTCGAAACACGGTATAGACACCCATCAAAACCCAGTGGAATGGATTTTTGGTTAAATGCAATAGTCACAGCTGCCTTGGTAAACATGTATGCTGCACATAAGCATTAAATATGACACCCAAACTGTTTGGTATAATGCCTCAAAAGAAATCACATCCTCAGAAATGGATTTGTTGAAAAAGCTTTAGAAATTTCTAAGAAAATGTGTTTGGTAAGGCAGCGCCACACCCCACAACCTCTGCAAATATCCTTGCTCTTTGTGCCAAGATAAGGGTGCTAAAATAGGTCAATGAACATGCATCAAAACATTATTCAAAAATTAGTTTTGTCAGATATTGTAGTTGCAGCTGCCTTGTAAATGGGTTTGGAAAATATGGAAGCATATATTGTAGGAGAGCAACAAGTACACCAAAATGTAAGCTCTTATGCGTATTCAAATTCAGGCAAGAGTTGTACAAATTATCAAATGGGTTGCTCAACAAGAGAGAAATATGTAAGAAACAAGAGAAGGCTCCATTCAAATACCCTTTTGCGACCATTAGAAATGAAGAAAACTTGCTCAGTTGTAGGAAGAACAATGCAAGTATAACAGAATACCACATCGACATAAGTTTTTGATTGCACAATGCCACAAGGATAGCTATGCAAAACTTACCTCCTTACAGACATGCAAGGCCATTATGAACACACACAAGTTGAGATCAATCTAGTTGCATGTGTACTTTCATGATTTGTTACCTTGAAGTCAGAAAGATAAGGAGGCTATTGTCTAAGGAGCAAGGAAGACATTCTGCAAATGGAAAAGTTGCAAAGGTAACATGAGTACTTGTAAAAAAATGATAAATGTTCTCAAATCTTCAAGACTTTCAACATCAGTGGACAGGTTCATTGGATAAGAACATGATAGAAAGCTTTAAGAAATTGTTGTGAATTCAGTTGTTATAAATCTTGAGGTGACATTTTGAGAGGAAATAAGAAATCTTAAAGAGATTGGACATGAAATTGGACAACTCTTCTATGTTAGCAAAAAGAGAGAGAGAGCTAGAAAATTATAAGGGAAAATCGGAAGTGGCTACTTGTATATTCCTACAGATGTTGCTCATATTAGGGCCATGAAATGTGGAGCAGTACGAGGAATAATGGTTGCAACAAGATTATCATCTGTTTGGAGTTTCGTAAATAATTTTCTTCAACAAATAGATGGAGGAAATAGTATTAATTCTACAGAAAGCATCCTTTCCAGACTTTGTTGAATGACCTTATCAAAGATGGGGAAGTTCTTGGATCATTATGCTTAGAAGTGTCTTAGATGTCATCTGTATTTACTCATGCACAAAGTTGAAGTTCAGAATCTTGATTTTCTCATAATTCATTTATTGGTTATTATGATCTCCACAAGCTTGCGATTTCTTGGCCTAAACAATATTTGCAGTCATTCAAGCATGCCTAATTGCTATGTAGAGGAGATAATGGTTTGTGGTGGTCAAGAATGAGATTTTTGTAAAGGAAAACATCCAAGCCTCCTACATATTTTGAATGTGGTTCATGCAAAAAGAAAAGTTGCTCAACAGATGTAGTTGATTATATTTCCTTGAAGGCCAAGATGTTAGTGAATAGATAACTCACAGATTGGAAGTCTAAAAAGTCAGTATCTCCCAAGAGCCAACAGACAAGCAATAGCAATACTTTCATTTAATGAGCGGAAATTTTCATATGGTTTGTATAAATAGATCATTAGATTCATATTCGTAGAGGAATGCAATATCTTTGATTGTGAATGGATATTTCTTATGCCGATGCTCAAGTGCCAGGGATGTCTTCAGAAAGCATCACAAATGGAGTACACAAAAGTGGAAAGTGCCTAAACAGAACCCATAATTTGAAATTAATGAGTTTCTAGCTACTCTTTTGGAAAGTGACTTATGTCACTTATTGTAACTATAAGTTAGAAAATGAAGCTTATTTTTGAAAAAGTGATGCAAATCCAAAGTAAGTAATAATATTGTATTTCAAAGGTAGTTAGTTAGGAGGTAGTTATGAGGATAAAAGCCTGTAAATACAAGGCTTGGCTATTGTAAAGGGGATAGTTTTTTCAAAAGGGGAAAAGCTTTTAAGACTTTTTCAGAGAGATTGCATCAAGACTTTTGGTTTGACACTTTGTACTTAAGGGTTTCTGATATTGTATAATTTCATTGAAGATAATCAAGAATGTATTTGGTTCGTATGCCCTAAATGTGTTTCTAGATTATTATTGCTGATTTCTTGTATGTTAAACTGGCAATCCCTTTTGTGTAATTGTGGAATCCATTGGTCATTTATATGTGATTGATGAGACACAATCATACCCTGGTATCAGGTTTGAATGTGCTAAGGTAACTTGTTTCCTTGTATGTTGAATTCATTAGCTTTCTTTCATTGTATTGCATATCAAAAACATATTTTGTGATAAACTCCCTTTCATAATCTGTCATGCATTGTGAAATCTCAGTTGTTATTTGTATGTCTACTGTTGGGGTTTCTGTTAGTAATTTTCCTTTAGTTGTGCCTTTTCTCCTTTATGTACTTTCAGGTTAAAAGTACACAAAAATATCGAAAACCCCCATCATATGAGGGATCTGCCGAAAAGTACAATCTGATTAAAGTTATTAGAACATTGATACAAATTACAAATTATGTTTGTGATACAACAATTATAGAGATCGGGGGATACATATGAGATAAGTCTAGAATTGATTTGGCATTCTAGTATGAGTTGCGTAGAAATGTGGAAAGAGATCTCATAGATGCCGAAAAGAGAGAAAATTGCTATTTTCCAACTGCACTGCTGAGCAGATATCATTGATACAAACTATGTTTGACAGTTTGAGTGATAAAGCAATCATAGAAATCAGGGGATCCATATGAGACAGGTCTAGGATTGATTTAGAATTCCAGTACAAGCTGGGTAGAAATGTGGAAAGAGATCTCAAACATGCCTGAAAGAGAGAAAATCACTGTCAACTGCTAAGCAAGCAAGTTTGGCCATTGTCTATGATCTTACTAGGTTGTCCACTGGTTGCACTGTTTGCCAACACAAAGGTAAGCATTACTATATTCCAACAATTTATCTTGTTATGAGATTACTGTACATCCTCATAAAAACTAAGTGTTTATATGTTAAAATTACATTCATGGGAAAGAGAACTACCTCTTTAGCTTATGTAATTTGATTGATGTGTTTTTGATCTGGTTGGGCATATTTATTTATTATGTATAAATTGAAAGGCATGCTATGTGCGCTTACTTTGGATTCTTTTTCAGGTAAATTTTACCCAAATATCGTCATTACTTGGACAACAAGAGTTGGAAGGAAAGCGTGTTCCTCGTATGGTTTCTGGCAAAACTTTGCCATGTTTTCTCCCTTGGGATAGTAGAGCCCGTGCTGGAGGTTTTATTAGTGATCGTTTTTTGACTGGCCTACGACCTCAAGAATACTATTTTCATTGTATGGCAGGGCGTGATGGGTAAGTTACTCATTGCTTTCTGCAAATTATAATGGAACATACTGAAGTTTGTATTTATTGAAGATTCCTTTTGTTTTCTATTTTGTATTTTGTATTTTTGGTATATTTCAGAATGTTTGAAAAGATTATTGTCTTAACTGTCCCCTTACCATCTATCTTAATCTGTTATTGAACATGCATGCCTTTTTTTTGGAGATTTACCAAATTACCAAAATGGAAACAAATATGGATATTGAAATGTGGATACAATAAATCTTGAGGACTGTTTTATATGATGACATGGAAATGTTGAGACAAAAATATACATAACCACATATATCAGATTAAGAAATATTCTTAATTTATTTTTTAAATCAAAATAAAACATTATAAAAACAATTACATTGAGTTAAAGAAAGCTATTAAAATTGTTTTGAGAGTTTAAGAACATATAATTGGGTGTTCAGAATACATACCAGGGAATCCCAATCATCAAATGAACCCCTATCATTCTAGTAGTTTGTATCATGATTGTATTGAAACTCCGTTTCATTGAGGTCCTAGGATTTCTACGACTATTAGTGCTAGATGAAACTCGTTCATGAGGGCCTTTACTATTCTCACTCTCAGTCCCTGATGTTAGTCACTAGTGTACTGACTAAATCACTAGCTTCTCAAATGATATTGGAAGCACAGCCAAAGATACATCAGAGTCTGGAAACACTTGCTCGGCATAGCAATTTATGTACAGCCCTTGTTTGTAATTGTAACATTGTTAGTCTTCTGTGTTAGGTGGTACAGGGGGGAATGTACAATTACCATGCTCTCTGCCTTACTTTGCTTCCGATCAGCTTTGTTTAACTGAGTCCATAAAAAAACTCGACATTTGTAGAGAGAAAGTTTGTTAGAATTTATAAATTTAAAAATTTTCAAACTTATATTTCTAAACTCATATATATAAATCTAGGTCAGAGACAAAAAAATTGCTTGTGGACTCTCCTAATCCATCTAAGCCACTAAGGTAGGCTTTGCCTATTTTTGACTATTATAAATAATTCCAAAGTCTAAACTTTGATTATAAAATTAAATCAACCTTTATAATTACAAACATAGAATTCATACGTGATGAATATTAATACCTGAATCTAAATTATTCAATTGTAATAAAGTTTAAATCTGTTCTATAATAAGACCTAGAATTCGCTGCTGGAAATTCAGGATTGAAGATAATTTAGTTGTGGAAATTGCAGCAGAAGTAGAAAATGTTGACAGTGTGAAGGAGAATGGATGCCAAAACTTATGGCTTTAACAACTTTATAAATTCGTATAGTTTGAATTGTGTATTCATTTCATTCCACATTATTCTGCCTTTGTTCAAGTACAGTTGTAAGTCTCAAAATTGCAACCTTCAGTGCCTATTTCCCAATCAGTCAAGAAGATTAGTTGAACATTGTTGCAAAAAAATTGGCTTATCTTCTTGAACATCTCTCAATGTGTTTGGTTCAACTCTTGCTTAGAGATGTTACTACAGGTGGGAATCAACTAACAAGCAACTATTGTAAGAAAATGCTCTGGGGAAATGACTACAGAAAATGATGGGCTAAAGTTTTGGGGAGCCATTTTCTGGGTCCATTTCAGTGTTCTTTATTTTCAGACTGTCTTTTTTTTTCTTTGCATTTGTACTGACTTGATATGTTACGTTATAAGCACTTAACTTCAGCATGTTTCAGAAACATTTTGAAAGTGTTTACATTCCTGAGACATTATAGAAATTCTGGGAATATGTAGCAGGGGTCCAACCGAGCTATTTTCTAGCATACTATGGTTGCACATGTTTAACATTGATCTGCAATTAAGATAGTTATATCATTTCTTAATTAATTAACACATATTCTGATGTGAATCATAGTTCCATGGGGACGCGTCCCCCCGCCAAAAAAAAATTAGAACCCAAGACGGCGAAGTTTCCGAGACACGGGGATGCCTAGGAAACTTCCCCTCGCCGTCCCCCCTGTCCCCTCGTTTCGCCACTGTCCCTTGAACGTTTCCTTCAAAGGAGACTTCCAGGCGTCTCCAAGTCTTCTAGATGTCTCCGAGTCTCTGACGTCCCCCATAAAAAATGTATTAAAAAAATGATTTTTTTTTTAAATTTAAAAAAAAAAAGAAAGTTAAATTTAAAATTAAAAAATTTAATATTATTTTGTTACCCTAATGACTCAACTTAAGTCAAAGTCTACTATAGTCTATCATTGAAATTTTTCATTTTGTTTTACTTTTCATTTTCTTCCTGTGCATGCGTACAGTCTGAGACTTGAATGACTCAGAGAGATGCTGCTGGGCTTTCACATTTTCACATTTTCTGATTTCATTACTATTGGGTAGAATACTGAATATGTCTGCAAAATGTGGAAGCACGGGCAAGGCATGTGAACTGTTTGACTGAATGTATGATTGCATTCAGTCAAACAGTTCACATGCCTTGACTGTGCTTCCACATTTTGCAGACATGCATTCAGTCAAACAGTTCACATGCCTTGCTCGTGCTTCCACATTTTGCAGACATGTTCTACAAGAGGTAGAGCATTTTGAATTTTAAAATATTTCAATCTTGTGCATATTCTGAAAGCAATATTCAATATTATGCATATTCTGCAAGCAACAATATTCAATTTTCACTAGTTCAATGAAATCATTGCAATGTGTTTAAACTCTAAACTTTACTTATTCCTTAGGCTTCTATAGTTATACATCTTTTTATTACTAATTTTTCAAGTACTATATGTATTTCAGTGCACCGCTCCCCCGCTGCCCCCACCACTGCCATCCCCCTGCCGCCCTCAAACTTAGACCCCCTATTCCTGCGTCCCCGAGACGAGTCCCCTGCTGTCCCCGAAACTCCGTGGAATACTGATCTGAATATAATTCTATTCACTTTTATTTCCTGCTGTAAACCAGAACTATGCTTAAATGCAGCTTAAAATGAATTTGGAGTGCTTTTCTAAATGCCTTAAATGAAGGCAACAGCTCTAAAATGAAGAAATGATCAAGGAAAGATGTAGCATTGCCAAATAATAAGATAGACACAAGATCATGGTAAGGAGCAGGTGGGGACTGGTACATCCCAACATTGCCATTTTCAAAAAATGTTGGAGATACCTGCTTGGATGGGGACAAGACATTCCCCCACTATCGCCACCCCCACCTGCCGTGTTTGGGACAGTTAGGGACCAGTTACTTAAAAAGACATTTTTAAATTGCAAAGGAAAACAAACAAGAGAAAATATTATTTTTACGGAAACCCTTTAAATGTTTTTGGAGAAAACAATATTGTTTGAATTTTCTGGTAAAGCTTGAGCTCTATGATTTTTTGTAAATGTTTGCCAAAATTTTCATATGTCCTAATGTTTTTGGTAAACTTTTCTTATTAAAATGTTTGTAAATGCTGGTTGAATGCCAGCAAAATGTTACTACTGGAATGGTCCGAATCCAAACTGCATCCAACTAATCTAGTTATTTTTGTGTCGTAATTTCTCGTTACAGTTTCAGGGGATTGAGAATCTTGGTTCTTGTCTATTCTAGCTTAAAAGTTAATAGCTGTTGTTAATACTTAATTATATCATTTTTTATTAATTAATTTAATAAAAATAAATTTTTATGTATTCTTGATGAATAAACTAATAGTATTAGATATAATATATATTATTTATGTTTAAATGTTTATACAATATAAATAATAATGAATATTAAATATACTATAATGTATTTATAATTTATAATTTTATATTAAAATATTTATATCTATTGAATTATATTGATTATTTAATATAATACATAAATAATTTACTAATTACTTATTTATTAATTAAAAGCATGAAGTTTTCACTGTCCATGATAATGAAGTGAGCTATTTTTGGATTAAAACTGTGAGTTTTTTGTATCAACATTCGAGCTATTTCTGGATTAAAACTGTGTGAGTTTTTTGTATCAACGTTTTGGATCATACTCCATGATCCATCATTGGGATTGATATGCAAGCAACAAAAGAGAGAGAGTGAAAGAATAAAGTGGCAGACTGGATGTATAAATAGGTCAACAAGTCAATTAGGCCAATAAAAATAAAATAAAAAACAAGGATAAGAATAAAACTTAACCCCTAATAATAGGGTGAAAGTATAAAACTAAAGAGAAGAGGAAAACAAAAATGAAATGCTAATCAAATTAAGAGAAAGAAAACCAAAAAAAAATTTAAATCACAATCTAACTAACTAAATAAAAAACAAACTAATTCTAAAACCAAAAATCAAAATAAATCAAAACCAAGAATTAAAATGAAATTTAATAACAAAAACCATATACTAATAGCATAGATTTAAATAGTTTAAGAAACAAAATAATTAGAGAAATTCATCTACTATATAAAACTGAGAAAACATAAGAGAAATATGAAAAACTAACAAATATAAATATAATAAACTTTCTATTAAAAAAGATGATAATTATATAAAGGAAGGATTAGAAACAAGATAAATAATAAGGAGAGATAATAAAAAAATATAAACAACATAAAAAAATTTAGAATTACAAACCCAAAGAAGCTAAAGAACCAGAGATATGACTATAGAGTAAAAAGGTAACTTAAAAACCTAGTCAAGTTTATTAAAAAAGAAAATCGATGGAGAAAACCATACAAGAAAATTATATAAATCATTACAAATTGAAGATATAATTAAAAATACACAAAGTTTTTTATCAATACAATAAAAATAAGACTAAAAAGAGTAAAAAAGAAGGCATCAATAAAAGCAACCTAAAAAGTATCATGCTTTTGAAAGTATGATACTAAAAAAATAAAATAGGAAACTAAAGATATCTATTCCTCATCTTTCCTTTATGTAGATGATGACGACTTTTAGAGCAAAGATTAGGAATCTATATTTAAAGAAGCAATCAACAAACCTAAAGACACAACTATATAAAAGTAAAATGTAGCCTAACAAATTAACAAAAAAATTCAACCAAAAAAAGAAAGGAATCAATATATAAAGAAGCAAGAAGCAAACATAAGAATTGAAAAAAATAGAAAATCGAAAGACTAAAGATAAAATAAAAGATTTTTTTTTAAGAAATAAAAAATAAACAAAAAAAAATTATCAATTAAGGAATGCTAAAAGAAAACTTAAAAAAATGAAAATAAGAGGAAAATAAAGAAAGTACAACTTAAAACCAAAATAGTATCATGCTTTGGAATTACGTTAGTATAACCAAAGCTCCTAAAAATGAAAAAGAAAGGAAATGCTATACAAGAAAGGAAAGGACCTATATTTAAAAAGGAAAGAAGAGGAATTAATATAACCAAGATCAAAAAATAAAGACTATAAAAATAAAGTAAGAAATAAGAAAGAAACCTATAAAGAATCAAGCTTTTTGCAAGGAGATACATTAATAGAAGAAAACAAATTCAAACTACAACCACCAATAATGGACCAAAAAATAGACGAAAAGGAGAGGGGGCACATAATAAATTAATAACTTAAGAAAATTCAAAGAAAGAAACAAAAGAAGCACCTCAAAAAAGCAAAAAAATAGAAAGAAAACAAGAAGAGAGAGAATGGAAAAAAGGAAATGAAGACACGAAGAAGGGGAGAGTGACGACGACAGAGAAAGAGAGAAGAGACAACGACAAGCAGGGGAGAGCAAGAGAGAGAAAGGAAGGGGTTGGGCAAGGAGGGGGATCTATTGTTAATTTATTTTATATTATGTTATAATTATATACTATTATTTATATTTTAAATTTATTTTCTGTCTATGTGTTTGATACTATTAGAGAGGGGGATCTATAGGGGCCTTTGCCCTTAAATATCAGAAAACTGTTAGCAACTGATCCAGCAGTCAACAAAAAGTACATAGCAGAAAGGTTAAAAAGTAAAAAAAAAAGGGAAAAACAAAAATGTCATGTAAGAGAACCTGTGAGGATCACCAGAGAGGAATCAAGCAAGAGCAAGACACAAAGGCAAAACCAAAAAACCATGATTCAAACAGCTTTTGAAACACCCCAACCTCCCAAATCACATATACATCATATGGATATTCTACAATTCTAGAAGCCACATTCTATCCCTAGGCTGCCACCACAACCTACTGCCCCTGTTTGGCATAGCTTGAAAACTAATCCCTTAAATAATTTTCTGCCTTGTGCTTGCTTGTTCCAACAACCTCCATTCAAAGAGAAGGTAGGTTAAATGCACTAGGCATCCCCAGGGTGCCTTTGTCGTGGGAGACCGACAGATTTTTAAGAACCAAGTGCAAATCCAAATAGAAAGAACTGAGATCGTGAAGCTTGAAGCTCACATTAACAACATAAATCTCCTTGTTTAGAACACACATCTCCAACAGAAGCTGATATCAAAAATTCCACATTATATGGAGGTTCCTCATCACTATCACCAACCCATCATCACTTTCAGCCAAATCCCTAGATTTTATAACTATGGCCTTGAAATAATGAAGCAGAAACTAGAGGATTCAATTATGAATATTTGTTGATACAAATGCCCTAGCACAAAATCTGTGAAAATAGTAGTCTTTGAATGTGGTTGGCCATTATCTTCCAATTCCTTTGGACTTCGAATCAATTTCATACGAGTATGAGAAAAATTTGCGTAGTGAAAAATTGTGTGCAGTTGGTGATTCAAATCTTTGCCTTGTAGGAAAGGGTATCTAGGAATTCCAGATTGATGTTGCTTAGCCATGATCAAATTGAGTTGTAGGAAACTTGCACCATTGCAACAAAGCCAGGCTGAAAGAAAAACTGTGAAAACCACAGAGAAAACTTCACAAACAAAATTGAAACCCACAAATCTAAATACTTTTCCATGATGAGAAATAGAAGGGAATGGCATGGCCATATGAATGTCTAAAACCTGCTTGAAATAACAATAAAGCAATGATCAGGAAAAGCCTTCACCGAATCACAACCCATGAAAATAGATGATGGAAGGCCTAAAGGATGGGACAAGTTGATAACAATGAATAAGGGCTTGAGGGGCCCACCATGAATCACCTAGGGGGGTGATCATTTGTAAGAACTTCTGAGAGGCTACCTGTCATGATGTCACTACAACCATCGATAAGGCTGAGAAGGGAGCTAGTTAAAAATTCTGCATTGACAAGGAAATCGGCCACTTTCTTGCCTTCATGAAAGCAAATGAATGAAATAAATTCCACTAAAGCCTCTTAAATAAATGAACTACCTGATCTAGAAAGCTGCAAAGCTTCCAATTTGGACAAGCTTGTTTTCAAAGACCATTTATCACATTTTGAGTTGCCTTCCACAACATAATTTGGAAAACCAGAGTTTAAAGCCATATCCCATACACAACTGCCAACTACTCTGCGTTATTTTTAGTTTTATGGTTGAAGAAGAGAGAGTTGAAATATCCCAACTGAAATACATGCAATTTTTCTGATTTTTGCAACATAGATTATGCCCTAATTTTATGATTTCAATTTTCTGCTTAAAATCCTAACATGCTGATGTAAATTTTCTGATTCTAAACATGCATTAGTGGCAACATATAATCTTCCCAATGACATCAAATTGCATAGCAGATTTGTCTAACCATAAACAAGAATGTAACCAGCACAATGAATCACCAAAATATTCATCCAAACATGCCAAATTCTGATTATCCAATTGTTCAGTTTTCTGCTACAAATTCAGACCTAATTATGGATGCAATATCACTATGAAATGGGCTCCAAACATGCCTAGCAATGTACAGTAGCTTGCTGATATGAAAAAATCCCAAAACATGCAATGAAATGATGATCTATCCTAACCCTAGCTGGGCGAATTGCTCCAGCTCCCACACATGCAAGATAAATGCAAATATATGATAAAAAATGCCTCCAAAACCCTACCACAAAGGTGCACTGGCCTGCTGGTTTGAATATAGGGTTTGCAACCCTTGAAATCTTGCCAAAACCTTCCAAACTTGCCTTCATCCCCTCCAACTCTGGTCGCTCCTCTTGCAACTTGGGTGCCTCACCCTAGGAAGAAACCCTAGGTCAAATCTACACAAAGACTGCCTCCCTAAAGTTGCCTAGGCTGGTATGAAATCTGAGCATTAACATTTAACATAAAACTCCATTGAAGCGCAAGTGAACGTCCATCACAAAGTCCTCCATTGAAGAGCTAGGTTTTCATCCAACTCCTCTATTATTCTAAAGGGTTTTCGTCCTTGGAATAGTTGCAAAATAGCAAATCAGAAAAGTAGAAATAATACACATGATATGAAAAACCTCCAATTGAACCTTGCATATATACCAATCCTCCTTATTAATCCAGCTTGGCTGACCCGACTTTGGGCGCCAACTTTATATTTCAAAATTGCTTTTTATTTTATTTTAATTCTCCTTTTTTGGGCGCCAACTTGCAAATCAATTTTATTTTATTTTAATTTTTTTTTCCCTCCTCATTACTCCAAAAGGGGCCGCCCAAGCCCAAAATAAAATATTAAAATAACTTGGGCACCACAATTCAAATCTATATCTTATTTAATCTCCTTCCTTAGGGCGTGAAAAGTCAAAATGATAAAACATTATTTTTACCTCTAATTTTCTCATGCTCGCCCAAAAGGGACATTACAAGAGTCACCTTGGATGACAGTTTTTGTGGGAGTCCCAAATACTCACCCCATTAATGTCAATGATGATGATCTTTTTTTAAAACCTGTATGATGTTGATTATTGATTTTATTATTCATTATTGAACAATATATATCTATCATGACATTCAAGTTTGACCACTTGACATTTAAGTAGTATTTTTAGTTTTATGGTGGTTTTGTTCATCATACGATGCTATGCGGTAATCTGAACTTAATTCCCATTTTTAGGCTGCAAATATGTATTTCTTTATGATTTTTACATTTTTTTGTATAGAAAAACCCAAAATAAATCCAACCTTATTTTTTTAGTGCTCCCTGGGGATGCATTCCCTACATTAGTACCCTCGTCCCCATAACCAAAATGTTTAAGGGACTCGGCGGCACCTTGGAAACATCCCCCTTTCGTCCTCGATCAATGCAAAAAAGGGGGGACATCCCCGAAACGTCCTAATAAAAGGTAGGGGAAGGTAGGGGATGACTAGCCGTTCCTGGGACAGCTAGCCGTCCCCTATGGCCCAACAACATTTCACTTTATTTTTTTGTAAAAGAACACATCTTTAAATTACAAAAAGGGATAGGTGAGCCCACAAGGACCCTCTTCACCCCTTTAAAAAAAACCCTAAACCTATTTTACTTATCAAAACAACCAAAAAGATAAAAAACATTTTCATTTTGACATTCGCAAACTTGAGGTAAAGAGCAGTAGGAGAAGAGCAGCAAGTGAAAGAGGAGAGAACAACAGTTGAAAAAGGAGACTAGGGTATAAATCTACTCCATTAGAGGTAAGTTCTTTGTAATGTCCCTTGCTAGTTTGAACGATAAACTACCCTCTCTGGTTTGAACAATATTTTTGTTTAGATTCCCAGTTTGACACATTACATTTTGTCTAACTTATGTGCTGGTGAACCGAACTGATTTCTTTTTGAAATTCAAATGATAGATATCCTTGAACATTACATAATCTCATTACATATCTCATGCAAGACAATCATGTGCTGCTATGCTTTGATATTATATTTCAGATTACACCATTTTGTTTCAGACCTGGAAGTTTGGAACTATTTATGATTTATAGGAGACATATACAATTTGCATTTACTTACAAGATTTCTGAACTTCATAAAATGGATTATAACAACATAAGAACTGAAATGGTTCCCAACTAAAACTGAATTACTCTGAGCCAAGATAAAGTGCATATAGGGAAAGATGATGTTCAGAATAGAGTTATAATGATCAAGATACAAGCCCAGGAATACTGCAGCAGACTAAATTATGCACTGACATCAATTTTCAGACCATATCTATATATATCATTGGGAGTCATTATAGACTAAGAACTCCAACCTGGAAAATGCAGTAATGCTCAGATTGAACATCAGCGTTACTATTGTTGTATATAAGCTTGGAGAAGGGCCCGGCTTGCTCCAGATTGCCCGCACATCCTTCCAATATCTGGAAACACCTCCAGAAAGGATCACGCCTGAGTTGTGCAGGTTTGAAATCATACACAACAGGTAGAATGTGAATCCTGAGCACTTGAGAAATCACGTCCTAGCAGCAGTCATAGTTGTCCCTCAAATGACCAGCAAATGGATATAGAAACCCATGTAAGCACTCAGGAAGTGAACACGACCAAGTTCGATGCTATTAAATCAATGTTTGTGAGACACGATTTGCTCCCAGGTTTCCACGTTTCCTCTAGAAGTCGTAACCTTGTCCAGATGAAGTCTAGTGCTCAGCAAATGAAATACACGTCCTCAGCAAGCTCACGGAATGAACAAATATGATGCCAGTACTGAATATAATTGCTCTCATAATCAGGACGACCAGCCCCAGCCAAATATTAGATAATATAATATGGCCGGTATCATTCATTTCATGTCCATAATAGCAAACAGAAGTATTGATGATTACACGAGACAACTAGGCACCTCCCGTGTCTTATATTCTTCAAGTTTCTTAGCGTTCTTTAATATTTAAATCCCCCATATAATGAACCAGGATTTTGTGAGGAATATTCCTGTCAGCTTAAAATCGATGCATGCAAATTATAATGATCTTTATAAGAGGCGCAATTTCACTTAGTGAGAGCCAGTTTGTCTTTTATGCCACATAAGCTTATTTGTTTTCGCTATTTGCAGCCTGTGTCTTGTCTGGAATTACCAAAAAGCCTTCGATTTGTCTCTATTCTCAGTCTTATCCCTGTTTGTCTCTTTTGACCCCCATGTGAGAGTCCTAGCCAGCAATGTTTTACTCCTCCTTAAACAAATAATAATTTATTTTGCATTCAAATTCCCCTCAGATAATATCGACCAAGCAGGCAAGCAGCTGGTTCATCAATACTTCTGAAAATCCACAATAATAATCCAACCATGAATATGAATAGTATTCAGAAACCCTTTTACAAAATCTTCAAACCTTTGCTTCTTAGACAAGCTGAATGTAATCGCTATTCTCCAATTTTAGCTCTTCAAATTTGGTCATTGAAAGTGACCATTAAATTTGCAATGAAGTACTTGTAGAAACCCTGAATGGATTCCTCAACAATCTCCAGCTAGGGTGGATGTTTTCACCACCGAAACTGGTGCCCTAGGGTCTTCAAACCCATAGACCAAAGAGGCTTCAAGAAAGCTCTCCAAATGAGAATGAAAAAATAACATCAAGCATGAGAGAAATGAGCTCCTTCTTGCCTTTTTAGAGAACTCCTTGTTCTTCTAGAAAGATCTAAAAAGAATCTTTCACCAAGTTTCTAGAAGAATATTTTAATATTTCCAAAAGTGACACTATAATATTTATTTTCTCTTAAGTCACTTTTAAAATATTAAATAAGTGACTTTATAATATTTCACTTTATTCTAATTAAAAAAATCAATTAAAGCCGTCCTTTTGAAATAATAATAGTTTTTGGACAACTTAATCAATTAAATTAATTATGTCACTTTACCATAAATTTGGGGACATTACAATCCTCCCTTCTTGAAGATTGCTTGCCCTTAAGCAATCCGCAACTGCAAACCATCCCAAGGAGACATTACATTCTTCATTTTACATTTATTTTTTCAATTTGTTTTCCATTTTTCCAAGTTTTTTTCATTTTTTTTACCACATAGAAAGGGCATTGTGAGTTTATTTTTTCTTTTATTTGAACTTCTAGCTCTATTTTCAATTCTTAACCAAAAAAATCATGGGCAGCAGCGAGAGTACTAGTAATAATAGTGAGGAGGTTGAGGTTTGAATGCATGAAAGAAGTAGACTTAGAAGTGTAACTCATAGAAGTATGGAAGCCACTGGGGGTTCTCTAGGGAGTGGGAGTGTAGCAGGGCCAACAACTTCAAACCCATTTTAATGTCCTTCCGAAGTCCTCAAAACCTATGCAAAAGTCCCATTTAACTTGGAGCCATATATTTCATGTTTTTGTCATTTTATAGTTGAAAATTTGAGCCTTTGGGCATTTTGTTATAATTCTTATATAATATGTGTGCACATTCACAATGAAAGCATTTGAATTTCTTTAATTTGTTTGTCAATTCTCATGTGAAATTACAATTCAAGTCTAATGTTATGTATTAATCTTGTACAATGTCTATGATGAATGCTTTATCAATGCTATGAAATGAATATTAAAATTTGTCTATATTTTTAAAACCCCTAAAAAGTGGCCCAAAGGTACCCTTGTGCTGGAAACACATCCCACTGTCCCCTGCCGTTCCCATCCTCAAAACTTGTGGGAGCATAGCAATTTTCTTTTTCATTGTATCTTTGTACCAAACCTTTGTACCTAAACCGAAACACAAACTAGTAACTTAGATTGATCTCAATTATCACAAAATTCTAGGCATAAATAACAAGATGTTTGTGTGTTGTGGTATTCGAAACCTCCAAGAAATCATCTAGAGTATTACTTGTTGCCTTGAAGTATCCATTTCTCAAAATCAATAAGTAGCCCATCAATCCTTTTCTAGAGAGGTTTTAAGGATAAGTTCACATTTTCTAGAACAAATACTTCATGGCAATGTGTGAGAAAGAGTTTGGTTTTCCTCTTGAACCAAGGAATAATTAGGTAGAAAGGATAGACTTAGATCGATCCATTTTATGAAAGCTGAAGCCCCAAGCCATTATCCATTAAATTTACCAATTGCTGCTCTTTCTTTAATAATTCGTGCTCCTTAAGATCGTCTCTGACCTCCACCATAGAGGACTTTCTCTATGTTCTCTAGGGACGGGTCCCTAGCATTTTTTGACACATCTAGTACTAGGGACAATCTAGGGATGTGGGGATGCCTTGGAAATGTCCCCCACTACTTGATCAATTTTTTTGGCCCTAATGTCCTACAAATGTGGGGACTTTGTGGGAATGGTTGGGGATGTTATTAGCTTCCTGGGGATGGTTGACTCTTCCCTTGCAGTAGGCCAAACTGAATTAAAATTGATTTTATTGTTTTCTTTTGTGGTCCTCACACCATTGTCAGCCCTAAATGTGAGATTTCAGTCAGCAAAACAACAGATTTTCAAGCTCCTTTATAGTGTATGATAGTCATATGTTGTTAGGGTTCACTTTGCAAGATTTGAAAGCAGTTTTTAGTCATTTGAGTTAGCAAAATAGCAGGGTTTTCAAAGTAAAATCAGGCAAAACAATATGTAGGATTTAAAGCTCTATTTGTACCTCTCAAGATGGTGGTTTTGTATGACTGAGAACAGCAGATTTTAGCAAGTTTGGAACATATTATGGCAAAGATTTAAGTCATAGGACAGTTGATCTTCAAATTCTCATACACACATTTTGAATTTGTTTTTATTTTTCTCAACACATATGACATCAACTGATTTGTGTTAGCATAAGGCAGCAGTTTTCAGTGACGGAACAGTAAGGATTTCAGTGGAAAAATATCAGTTTTAACTTTTTAGTCATTTAAGGGCGCTAGTTTGATCCTAAAATAACAAGTTTTCTATTAGATTTTAGGGGCAACAAATTTTCAAAGTGTAAAATCAGTGAAGAGAGGCACCTTTCTCATAAAAATGCAGCACCATTTCCAAATAGTGGAATTTCCTTCTAAACTAGTGTCCAAATATCCTTAGATCAAGAATACCTATTTGGGATGTGTCAATGCTTGAGAAATAGAGTTGGAAGAACACATTTGGAAAGGGAATAAGCCAGCAAGAAGACTTGGTGGTCTTATTGAGGCAACCTCCTTTCTGATCTCATACAAAGTTAGGAACTTGTCATTGTTTATGTCAACCACTACAATCCTGAGACAAGGGAGATAGGTTCATTGAATAAACAAGTTCTTTGCAAGCTCAGGGGTAGCAGCATATTTTCTGTGTTTTTGTCATTTTGTTGTGTTTTTTAAATTTTATATTAGTATAAATCATATGCAAATTGACAATCAATAATGAAAGCAATTAAATTTTCTTAATTTGTTCGACTCTCATGTCAACTCTCAATTGAACTCTAATGTTATGGCAACTCTCAATTCAACTCCAATGTTATGGATTAAGCATCTATAATGTATATGATCAATCCTTTATCAATGTTCTCATATGAATATTTGAAATTTCCCTATATTTTTTAATAGCTGCCCAATGCCGTATCCTATATGAATAAATACATCAGTTATGAATTTGTTTGTGTCAGTTTGTTTGCAGGTTACAAATTTGATGAGTGTCAAAGTCTCCTTGTATCACTGAGTTTTCAGATTCAAAAGGCAAAATTGGGTCTCCAACAGTCGATACCATCCTCCAAGCCTTGGTCTTTGAGTCTCAAAGGGCAAATGTGATTGCTTTAGTGTCAACTTGTTTATATAAAGCATACAACTGAAGTAAAGCTAACAAAAACTGATTAGTTTTGGTTATATACGATCCTCTATGAATCATATGCATAACTGCTGGCTTTTCTTGTTTTCAGGATTATGCTATGTTCTATAGGGATGTGTTCTAACCTGTCAGCCGATGTCCTCATCCTTTCCCATATTTCTGCCCATGCTGTTTTGAATTTTTCTACTCAAATACCATTTCTAGGATTTTTGGGTTACCTCAAATTCTGCATTCTTCATGTTGCCACATTTTTGTGTCTTCCATAAGGGGACTTGATTGTTATATTGACCCCAATTGTTTTCAATTTGCACCTGTTAGCATTAGCCAGAGTAACAATGATGAACAATTGAAGTAAGCTACTTTCCACTTTTTGATCACCCAAATCCCGATGTGGGCAAGGTGAGAGCATGTGGTGGCAAAGTGTACATTGCAATAATCTAAAGCAACCACTTTTTCAGTGGGGTGAGTGATAATACATTGCAATAACTGAAAATGCAACCACTTGTTCAGTGGGGTGAGTGATAAGCAAAAATCAATTAAAAGCAATTACCTTCCACCTTTTAATCACCCATATCCTGATGTGGGCAAGGTGAGAGCATACGGTGTAAGGCTTACAATGAATGCTTTTTAAGTAAACCACTTGTTCAGTGGGGTAAGTATGAGACCTCCAAAAATATGAAAGGAAACATCCGCTTATTCAGCGGGAGAGCAAGAAAGAGCTCATCCGCTTATTCAGCAGGAATTACATGGAACTGAAAGATATCATCCGCTTATTCGGTGGGAAATAGAAGTGCTACTTATTCAGTGGGGTTAGCAATGAAAACCAAGATGAGCAATTCACTGATTGGTACTACCAAATCAGTGTTACAAGCGAACTCAATATAGTGATACTAACAATTACAATCAGCTGCTTAAAAGGATTAACAAATATGATAAGTCATGAAATAACAACCCCACATGAGTTCCCAACATGAAACAAGATACCCCGAACAACGTATTATCAAATATACCTCCGGTTATGATTGCCAAAGGATTGTATCAGGTCTGGAATGCTGCTACAGCAGGTCTGATAGGTCTGATATGCAACAGCAGGCCTGATATCACTCCAACATCAAGCTTACATTTGGCACACCCTCCTAGAAAAACATCCAAACACCATGGCAAGGTTCCCCAATTGTTTACAAGGAAGCAAGAAGGTCAAGCACCACCGATGGAGATTCCAAACACTGAAAAACAGGAGCAGATCACTGTCACCAGCCAAGTTGACTCAGGCCCAAACTATACGGCCTGCTGAAAGAGGCGACCTGCCTCTAAAAATCCATTTCCTCATAAAAAATTCTGCTCTTTGGCACAAGGGGGCACCCTAGGATGAGAAACCAGTTAGAACAACACCCACAAAAGTTAGGCAATCCATCAATCAGCAAGTGCAAAACATATGGTACAGCCTAGGGTAGAATGGTGCAACCAGCAAACTGAAAACTCAGGAAAAGCACTCCAAAATACTCCCAATTGCTGCAAATCAGTATTCAGAACAAAATATACATAGCCAGAAAACATCATAAGAAGCGAAAACTGAAAACAAACTGAAAGCCATCACCAATAAGCTCCAATGGTGACTCCTGCAGTGAAGACACACCCATGTCTAGCTAGGGAGTATCTTTCAACTCCGAAACTAGAGCCACCTTGAGGATTTTCGTCCTCAAAGACCAAAGGATTCTATTTCCAATTCGACAACACTTCGTTATCTCCAAATTGCATTACTCAAATGAGAGCACAAGAGGGGTGGAGGGGGTTTAAATAGAAATCAGGGCTCCAAAATTTGAAATTCTTTTCCCTCTCAATGGGACACCCAACTCCAAAAGGATATTAATTTAATTTAATTTTCAATAAGCTTCTCATCTAGGTGTCCAAATGCAAATCCCCCTTTTTAAAACAACTTAAAGTCACCAAGACTAGGCGTGGGGGTACAAAAGGGGACTTAATTGAAATTTTTATAACTTGTCATAATATCACTTTTCAAAGACTTAAGTGATGGTGGATGAATAATATGCCAAAAATATCAAACTCACCAAACTAAAATTGCCAACCACCGCTAGAATTAGAAACCTTGCACTTTTTTGTTACTAGGACCAAGTGCCCAAAATGGCACTTACTAAAAATAGTGTGTCCAAGCGCCAAATTAGCTCAAACTAAGTTGCATTGGAACTTACTAAAAATAGTAAGTGCTAAAAATAGCAATACTACCCACCAAGGATAAAAATAACCCAAAAAAACCTAGAAAATTCTTTGGCAATGTCTACATACACCCTTGAAAAGTATTGACACGAATCCTTCAAGAATCTTTGAACCCCTTGAAACTCCTTCGTTTAGCCTACGAGACTCTGGAAATAGGCTAACGGTCACTGGAAAGCTTAGGATTGAAAGGGGACATTACAGTCTTCCTTCCCCAAGATTGCTTGTCTCCAAGTAATTGCAAGTCTGTATGCTGCAAGATTTGCTCATCCTCCCAAGTTGCATTCTTGACTGGTAGCTTCTTCCACTTCACCAGATACTCTTTGATGGTTCTCCTCAATGATCACTATTTGAAATCAATTGTTGCTTCAGGAACCAAGACAAGTTGTCCCTCCTCATCTAGTGGAAGTAACTCTGTAGAAGCAAGAAGATTGTGTCCAAGTGCCTTTTTGAGGCGTGACACATGGAAGATATTGTGTAGTTTGCTACTCTTTGGTAGCTCTAGCTCGTAAGCCACTTCTCCAACTCTACTGGAGATCCTGAATGGCCCATATAAATTTGGCTTAAGTTTCTTTGCCCCACTCTTCTTTAGAGTAAACTGACGATATGGCTAAAGTCCCTGATAAATCATGTCTGCAACTTCGAACACATGCTCAATACGGTACTGATCAACATACAACTTCTGCTGATTTTGGGCATATTGGAGATTGTTCTTCAAGGATTTCAAAATGTCTTGGATCCGTTGTAAGAAATCCTTAGCTTGAGGAGCTCTACTATCACCAAAAAGCAAATCAATGAAGCTAGGAGCTTCGTACCCATGCAAGGCCATGAATGGAGACACTTCGATTGACTTGTGATATGAAGAATTGTAGCAGTATTCTCCCAAATGGAGCCATCTCACCTAAGTTTTCTGCTGTCCAAAAAAATAATTTTTGAGATAAGCTTCAAGCCATTTGTTCACAATCTCGGTTTGCCCATCTGTCTGTGGGTGATAACTAATGTTTGGGGTGAGCACTGTACCATTCAATATGAAAATCTCCTACCGAAACGTGCTTAGGAACTTGATTGGGAATGGGCAAGGGCTGCAACAATCTTTTAGGAAATGTATGCTCATTCTTGTTTTGTTGGCAGATTTGACATTCTTTGACATAGCTATAAGGTAGGGGGACCAACCACACCAAGGCTCCAGGTCACGAAGAGCTGAGAGCGGAGGGCTGCCCTAACTTACTTCAAGCTAAGCGGGTGTTTTAGATCAAGGATAAAGAATGAAGAGCACTCTCAAGTGCTTCTGTTACTCTACTGATCCGAATACTTGGATGAGACTAGACGAGCCGGTTTTTGGAATCCGAACCGTACCTTAGACAACTCTTTGTTCAAGGACGATAGTGCGGGTCAAGGACGATAGTCTGACGCGTTGGCGTCCCTTTGGGGCATTGGCATCCGTACGGCCAAAAAGTGAAATACAGTACCGAACTCAAAGAAACCTACTAACGGCCTAGTAAATGAGATTTAGCGAAATGAACAGAACAATAAAGTACGAGAAATAACTATGAATATGATAAAGGAGATGATGAAAACTAAGGTGACAAAGTCCAACTCATTGAGAGTCCTATTTGCTAGCAAGCTCCATGCACACATACACCTGCACACAACCAAGAAGGGAAAAATGTTGGGGCTGTATAGGGGTTGAGGCAAACCCCCGCTTTGGTGTTTCCACCTCCATGAACAACTAGGAAAGCCAGGAGATAGAAAATGCGATAAAGGAAATAACGGAAAGGAATACCGAACAATCACAACAACGTTATCCTACATAAATCAAGAATCAATATCACCTTCTCAATCGAGGTGCCCTCAAGCACATAGAGGAGGATGCAATCTTGGTGAGGTCTACCCTACCACAACAACGAAGAAGTAGTCCCTCGGGACACCAAGTTACAACTCCAATGGTGGCAAAATTTCAGCAAGATGGATGGAATTGCTCAAGTAAAATGCTGTGAATTGCTAAGAGAATGAAGTTGAGTGCTCAAGAGATCGTAGAAGTATGAATGAATGTTGAATGGATGCATTTGAAGATCAAAATGGGAGGGAAGGAGCCGTTTTCGGGCTGACTGGTCGACACAGACGCATTACGCTTCATGCCCAATGGAGAACGTAACGTCCCTGTGGACTCCAGAGGTAGGAATTTGTTAGGGATGGTAGTGCACCGCACTTGCGTCCTCGACAAAAATTCCCCCATCGACACAAAAGACAAGTGCCAAGTGGATGCAAGGCAGATGGGTGAGTGGAATTTTGCATTCGGATTTGATTTTCTAAGGTGGAGGGATGCAAAAGGGGAATTTCCACTAGGGGTGCAAATTCGCTCCTATACGATAGCGAAGGATCTCATCCTTGAGTCGCTTCCATGAAAACCTGTTTTGAATTTGCCTGTAAGTTTTGAAATAACCATGGTGACTAGCCAAGGGAATGTCATAAAATGTTTGAAGCACCTTCATCTTGAGCTTCGATTTGGGCACCAAGAAGATTCTTTCCTTGTACAAGATCAAATCATTCACCAACTCGTACCTTTTATCATGCAAGGTACCCTCAACTATGCTGGTGGCAAAGAGGTTTTTGGTGTACTCTGCAAGGATCAACTCCTTCCAATCAGCTGCAAGCTCCATCAATGAGCTCAAATGTCGCCTTTTTGACAAGGCATCGACCACTATGTTCTTCTTCCCCTTGACATACTCTATGTCAAAATCATAAGCTTGGAGCTTATTGACCCACTTCTGTTGTCTGTCATTGAGACCTTTCTGATGCAAGAAGTGCTTGAGACTATTATGATTGGTTTTCACGATGAACTTGCCACCCACTAGATATTGTTGGAATTTGGCCAAAGCGTGTATGATTGCAAGCATCTCTTTGTCATATATGGAGTATGTCTTCTCCACACCTCTCAATTTTTGGCTCTCAAAAACAATTGGGTGCTTGTCTTGCATTAGAATAGTGCCAATCTCTTCTCTCATAGAATCACATTGTAGCTCGAATGGCTTGGAGAAGTTTGGTATAGCCAAAACGAGACATGAACTCATAATGTGTTTGAATTGATCAAAAGCCTTCTATGTTGTGTCTGATCATGTAAATGCCCCCTTTTTGGTAAGATCCGTGAGACGAGCAACCAATTGTGAATGGCCCTTCATCAACCTCTTGTAGAACCCACAAGGATCCAAAAACCCTTTTAGATGTGAGGTTTTTTGGTGGTGCCCAATCCAAGATTGCCTTGATTTTCTCCAAGTCCACACTAACTTTGTTCAAACAGATAACATGACTAGTATAGAGGAGTTCGGTCATACCAAACTCACATTTGGATTCTTTGGCAAACAAAGATTCAACATCCAAAATACTGAGAACCTCCTCCAAATGTTTGAGATGCTCTTCACACAACTTGCTATAGATCTAGATGTCATCAAAGAAGATTAGCACAAACCTCCTCATTTTTTGTTAAACACCCGATTCATACATGATTGAAAGGTTGCAAGTGCATTAGTTAAGCCAAATCGTTCAAAAATCGATGTTGTATATACACGAGAAGTAAAAGCTTCAATAAATAGATTACAAAGATGTAACAACACACGTTAACAAAAGACAAAATAGAAACTAACTAAAAATGACTAGATGACCATTAACTAAACAAATAGAAAAATATTATACTAGTACCCTCCCTTAATGGTCATTGTTCTAACTACGCAGAGAAATAACAGAGAATGCTGCCCCCTTTTTCTCAGAACGCTTCTGCAGCAAAAGACAAGAGCTTGCCATTGACTCTGCCACTTGAGATGAGTCTGCACCAACCCTCCCAGAAATTGCATAACTTTTGGAAAAGACCAAAACTGATCACAAATCATCCAATCTGATGTTGGGTAACAGAGTTGTCCCTCCCTGTAACCAAAGACACATTGAGAATAGCTGCCATGATTTTGAGGAAAAATCGACAAACCCTCCAAACTTTTGCAAATGAGCACGACGCCCCAGACCAAGCTGCAAGAGGTCAGTTGTGCAAATGTTTGCCCCAACAACTCTAGGTGTGATAGAAACAATTTGCAACAAACCACAATTTTTGAGGAAAAAATCTCAAAACCCTGAAATTGAAGTTTACTAAGCATCGTTTTTTCGGAAAAAATGGTAAAAACCCACAAAGGAATCCCACACAACTTTGCTAATTACAGAAGCATAGAAACGATTTTTGAGGATAAAATTGGAAAAACCAAACAGGTAGCTAGCACAAAATCTGAGACACAGATTAGCATACAAAACATCCTTTTTAAAGAAAAGCAGTAAAACCTTTCTAGAAACCAAAGAGCCCTCCCAAATTGTGAAAACCCTGACTAGGGCATACAGGAGCAAACCCTTAATTTTTGAGGAAAAAATTATAAACTGTCCCATCATTTTTTTTGGAAAAAAAATTAAAAAACCAAAACCCAAGTATACTTTTTTATAGGGACAAAAGTTGTAAAACCCATCAGAATTTTTCAAGGAGAAAAAATATTAAAACCCATCAAAATTTTTTAAGGGTCAAAATTATGAAAACCCACAAGCTAGATTTCTTTTAAGGGACAAAAAATATTAAAAACCCATCAGACATTTTTTTTCGAGACAAAATATTAAAAACTCACCAGACATCGATGCACAAAAATGAAAATGGTATAGACCCTTGATCGACAAAATAACAAAGGGTTTTAAACCCTAGCCGCAAAAAGAAGTAGAGAAATGCCCAAAAGACGTGATGACTAGAAATCCGCACCACAGAACCTAGTAGTCGCGGGCAAAAAAAAAAGAGAACACGTCACCAAAAAACGACGTCGCGTAGGAGAAAATGGAAACCCAAATCACGTTTTTTATTTTACTGACGCCTTCAAGTGCCTAGAAACGTGATTAACATAACGTGCTTTACAGAGGATCCGTGTTTTTCTTCACACGACCACAATCTCTATCACGAACATGCAAGTCAAAGGCCCAGGCACAATTTTTTAACCAAAAAGAAATCACTGGATATTTTTTTTAAGAACTGAACTTGCATTTTCTTAAAAACTGTGCGATTTGCAGAAGGCCAAAAACTTCGATCAAAAACAAACTGGAATGCAACAAAACACCAGAGAAGAAAGAGACGATTCCCGATCCTTCACGAGTTCTTACTAGAAAACACGATTTTTGAAAGGAGGATGTCGGGATTTTTCATGAGCAAGATTGTTGTTTTTTTATTGCACAAAGAGACGTGCAAACAAATAGAAAAAATTAAAGGTCAGGAAAAAATGAAAATTTTCTTGCCGATCGAGCCCCACTTTGATACCATGCTCAAATAATCGATGTTGTATATACACGAGAAGCGAAAGCTTCAATAAATAGATTACAAAGACGTTTCTAAAAGAAACACATGTTAACAAAAGACAAAAATAGAAACTAACTAAAAATGACTAGATGACTATTAACTAAACAAATAGAAAGATATTATACTAATACAAATGACATAACTAAGAACTCATAATGCCCAAAATAGCAATTTAAAGTAGTTTTCTCAATGTCCTCTTCTATTCTGTTTTGATGATAACTGGATCAGAGGTCTATCTTGGAAAAATAAACTACTCCATGTAGCTCATCAATCCTTGGAATAGGATACCGGTTCTTGATAGTCTTCTTGTTGAGGGCCCAATATTCTATGCACATGCACATAGTGCCATCCTTCTTCACCAAAACCATTGATGAAGCAAAGGGACTCTTGCTTGGGTGAATGTGACCCATGTCCAAGAGTTCTTTGATGGTCTTCTCGATCTCATCCTTGTGCCTTTTTGGATGTTGATATGGAGTCATGATGACTGATTTGGTACCCTCTTCAAGTTCAATCACATGCTCAATCCCCCTTTCAGGAGGTCTCCCAGGTGGAATGCCACCAAACACCTTGCTTTGCTTGGAGAGCAAAGCTTGCACATCAAGATCATAACTTCTCTTCACTTTTGGAGGATTGGAAGGCATGATCACACTTTCTGCTGCCCACTCCATCATATCACACCGAATCGACTGTTCCATCCTCTTGAATGAAACTATGCGAGGGCTTCCATTTGACATCCCTCTCAAAACCACATGCTTCCGTTCCCGATGTAAACTTCAGCTCCATGGTTTGAAGGTTTAGAGCGATCTCTCCTAGACATCAAAGCCATTGAATGCCCAAAATCGCATTGGTGTAACTAATGCTTACAACATAGAAGTCATCTTTGACTTCATAATTACTGAATTGGATATACATGTTTGAATTCTTGCGGGTACAAGTGCTTGTGAAGCCATCCACCACCATGACTTTGAAACCTTCAAACTCTTCAATCTTGAGTCCTCTCTTCGCCACTATCCCTTCGTCATTGAAGTTGTGAGTTGCTCTAGTGTCAATGAGAGCAACCATTCGCTGCCCACAAAGAACTCCACGAATTCGAAAAGACTCATTCTTTTGTAAGCCAGAAAGTTGGGAAAATGCACCCCCACTTTCTTGGTCTTCTTCCACCTCTTCTAGGGTTTCTTCTTCCTCTTTCTCATCCAAACTGATTGCTGTTCAGACATTTCAGATGCTGATTCTTCAGCAGAATACACCTCCAAATGATTTACTTTGCCTCTTTCGAAGCACTTGTATCTTGGGTCTCAAGGCTCTTTAAAAGTAAAGCATAGTTTCTTCTTTCGGAGCCCATTTTGGAGGAAATCATCAATCCAAGATGGAAACTTCTTGGTCTAATTTGCATCTTTGTGAAAGGGCCTCTTATATTTCCCGTGTTTAAAAGACTTTGATTGAAGTTTAGGCCTAGGGGTAGCCAACTCCATACTCCTTGCTTTTCTGATAGCCTCCTATAGAGTTGGTGGGTCAAAGGCCTTTACCCGTCCCTTCAACGGTTCCGTTAGCCCTTCATTGAAAAGGATTACTAGCCTCCTTTTTGTGATGTTGGGCACCATCACAAAAAGTCTCGGGAATTTGGAAATGAAAGAATCAAGAGAACCGCGTTGTCTTAATTGGGCAAGCTCTCAGAATTTCACATTAGGATCCTTATGATCAAATCTTTCAATGAGTTTGTTGGTGAATTCATTATAGGTATCAATAAGGTTATGCCCAAGTGTGATCAAACGGTGATACCTCCATTCATGTGTAGCTCTTCCAAGTGGAGAGTGGCAAACTTGATGTCGTCCAACTCTGACATTGGCCTCAATGAGAGATAATTGTCTAGCTTCTGGACCCAAGCTTTAGCAATGCATTTGTCACTTCCATCTAAATGTGATAGAGTCACCTTTCCCAAAGTTTGTTGATAGTCTCTTGGAGCCATTGGACCTTGGTTTTCATATCTTCCACCACCTCTCTTCTTCTGGTTTATGAATCACTCTAAGGTCAAAATGTCTCAGATCTCAGCAAGAAGAGTCACATATTTTGCCTAACTATCTATTCCTCAACTCCTTGGCTATTGGAATTTGAGTTTCTTGCTCATTTGGGGTTTCCTCCCTTTAAGTGAAGGTAGGTTGGAGGGGTCTAGAAATGGATCCACTGGCCATGCCAATCGAGCGACCACTTTGTCTTCCATGATTGTTAACATTTGAAGCACTAGCTTCACCATTTTGGCATTGAGGTGTGGGTGTCACATTCATCTTAGCCAACAACTATGACATCATATCCATCATGACATCAAACTTCCTCTCTACTCTAGTATTTGGACTCTTTGGCTAGGCTGGTCCATTATCCTTTTCTGCCATGGACTCTACTGAACTGTCATTGTCACCCCTTGGTTTCTGGCGGGCTTTGAGGATTCTGACAAGGTTTCCTCAACTGGTACTTGAGGAGTTTGAAACAACTATCTCTTCTGTTCACGGTTATAATATCTAATTTCTCTATCACTCACAGAAAAGTTTTAGCACTTGCAAGCAATGTTAGGGACAAGCTAGCAGGATTATCAACTCTAATACCATTGTAATACCTACCCCATCTTTTTTCAATTTGCATTCATTAGCATTAGCCAAAATAACAATGATAAACAACTGAATTAAGCTACCTTCCACTTTTTGATCACCCAAATCCCGATGTGGGGAAGGTGAGTGCATATGATGGCAAGGTGTATATTGCAATAATCTAAAGCAACCACTTGTTTAGTGGGGTGAGTGATAATACATTGCAATAACTGAAAAAAGATCTTGATGTGGGCAAGGTGAAAGCATGTGGTGGTAAGGCTTACAATGTGCGCCTTTGAAGTAAACCACTTGTTTAGTGGGGTAAGTATAAGATCTCCAAAAACATGAAAGGGAACATCCGCTTATTTAGTGGGAAAGCAAGAAAGAGTTCATCCGCTTATTCAGCGAGAATTACATGGAATTGAAAGAGATCATCCGCTTATCTAGCAGGAAATAGAAGTGCCAGTTATTCAGCAGGGTTAGCAATGAAAACCAAGATGAGAAATTCACTAATTGGTTCTACCAAATTAGTGTTACAAGCTCGCTCAATATAATGATACTAACAAATACAATCAACCGCTTAAAAGTATTATCAAATATGATAAGTCATGAAATAACAACCCCACATGAGTTCTCAAGATACCCCCACACCCATGTCTAGCTAGGGAGTATCTTTCAACTTCGAAACTAGAGCCACACTGAGGGGTTTCGTCCTCAAAGCCCAAAGGATTCTATCTCCAATTTGACAGCAATTCATTATCTCCAAATTGCATAATCCAAATGAGAGCACAAGGGGGGTGGGGTTTAAATAGAAATCATGGCTCCAAAATTTGAAATTCTTTTTCCTCCAAATGGGATGCCCAACTCCAAAAGGATATTAATTTAATTTTATTTTCAATAAGCTTCTCATGTAGGCATTCAAATGCAAATTCCTCTTTTTAAAACAACTTGAAGTCACCAAGACTAAGTGTGGGGGTACAAAAGGGACTTAATTGAAATTTTTATAATTTAAGTCATAATATCACTTTTTGAAGACTTAAGTGATGGTGGATGAATAATATGCAAAAAATATCAAAACTCACCAAATTGAAATTGCCAAGCACTGCCAGAATTGGAAACCTTGCACTATACTGTTGTTAGGACCAAGTACCCAAAATAGCACTTACTAAAAATAGCAAACTGCTAAAAGTAGTAAGTGTGTCCAAATGCCAAATAAATCCAAACTGAGATGCATTGAAACTTACTAAAAATAGTAAGTGCTAAATATAGACATTGCTAAAAATAGTAATATTGCCCACCAAGAATGAGATAAAACCCAAAAAAATCGAGAAAACTCTCTGGCAATGTTTGCATGCAACCCTGAAAAGTGCTGACACAAATCCTCCAAGAATCTTGGAATCACTTGAAACTCCTCCATTTAGCCTACGAGACTCCAGAAATAGGCTAGCGGTCACTAGAAAGCTTAGGACCAAGAAGGGGAAATTACATTGATGGACATAAGGATTATCTTTTTGTTCTATTTATGCTCTAGCAAGTTGGTTGTCTTGTTTTGGCCATCACTACAAAGTTTCAATTTTTGTCTCATTTTCATGTTTTTTTTTAGTATTTTGCTATATATGTTGATCACAATGAATGTCTTCTCCTGTACGTGGTTGCTTAGGACATTTTCTTCAAGGCATGATTGGTCATCTGTTTTTTTTCAAGTATATAACAGTCCTATAACTTTGGTTTATTGCATCTTATAATTGGTGTTAATGAAGCATTATGTATTAGTAGTGAGAAAAATTGGAGGATAAATAGAATATCATAAACCAGTTGATTTTTTTTGAGTTAATTTCTTGATTATTGCAGAGATAACTTAGGTGGACAGTTCTAAGGGATGGATAAATAATCATAGATATTCTTTGCAGGTTGCTTGGGTTCTTTGTTGTGGTTTTCTGTTTATCACTTGGTCTCTTAGCTTAGTCTATTTAGGTTTTGTCATACAGATATATTATAGTATATTAAGAGAGTTACTAAATATGTGCATGTTTCAGGCTTGTTGACACTGCTGTAAAAACATCTCGAAGTGGGTATTTGCAGCGGTGCCTTATAAAAAATCTTGAATGTTTGAAGGTGTACTATGATTATACTGTAAGAGATTCAGATGGATCTATCATCCAGTTTCATTATGGAGAAGATGGGGTGGATGTCATGAAAACTAGCTGCTTGACTCAATTTGACGTTCTTGCTGCTGTAAGCTCAAAAATTTATATCACCATTGTCTTAATCTTATATCTTTCTTTTTTGATAAATCTGTTAATTCTTTGTTGATTTGGAAAAAATTCTAAATAGTTATCTTTTTATATCTCAGAATCAAAACCTAGTCATACAGAGGCTTGGTAAGGACCAATTTGATGAATTAATGCACCAGTCTTCAAACAAAGAGAAGTCTCTGATTTCAGACAGCTATACAAACGACTTACCTGAAGCTCTTAAAAAGAAAGTAAAAGGTTTCATCAAAAGTCTTTCAAAGGAAAGGAGGCAATCTCTTAACTTGGAGGATCGGAGGAGTTTTCTGAATTTGATGAGGCTCAAGTATGTTACAAGCCTTGCCCAACCAGGTGAACCTGTAGGTGTTATTGCTGGTCAGTCTATTGGGGAACCATCAACACAAATGACGTATGTATTCGATAAATACAATTTTATACTTTCTATATGGTTTTTAATGTTTATTCCTTGAAATATGTTTAAATGATGGCTTAGATATGCTGGTTTGACAACTTTTCATTGCATCTCATTGTATGTTGTATTTTTTTTTTATCTTTGATTTTGTGTAGCATGTTATCTCTAACCATGGCAGTTATGTGGCAATTTTACTTAGTAACTGCTAGCGTAAGATTTCTTTTGGTCAGTAAGCAAGAGATATACACCATTTGTTCTTAGTAAGTCCTAGTCAGAGAAGCAGAAGTTGTGAAAAACTTGCAGTTGTTGTTAATCATGACTTCTGATCCAGGTCATGCTGTTTTGGTAATTTTTTTTTCTCAGATAAAAATTTGCAATTAAATTGTATGGATTTCAAAAAGTCAAATGGTTTCTAACAAAAAGATGATATTATAAATTTTTTTCTTATTTTTTTAATAAATGCCCCTTTATTTTGGTACACAACCAGAAAAATTCTGTTACTGGTTAGCTCGAAAAAACCCCGGATCTGGGGTATGGTTCATTCCTGGTTTGAGTTTGTGGTCCAGCATGATGTGATGTGGACAGAGTATGCCCTTTGGTCCCTGGGTTTGGCCGGGTATGCACATGGATGTACTTGGGACCCAGAGTTTGCTTCTAGGGTGAACCCACAAGGAACCTGGCCCTTCTAAAATTTAATTTACTATCTTGTGCTTTTTTTTACGAGATGACTTTTGGAGTGGAGCAGGTGGGTTTTGCTTAGCTATATGGAGCTGTCTTTGGTTGCTGACAAACAAACATGTGATCAGAACCTACCTAAACTGGTTTGCATTCCAATTTGCATTGGTTCTAGAGGATGCAATTACAAAAGCATTTCCTGTCTTCTGTTTATCTGATCAGCTGGTGCAATGGCAGATAAAATATGACTTGTAGTGTGATGGTATGAATGTTGCGCTGCTGCAGAAAAGACGAGAGAATGATGGAGCAGACATGATTGGAAAAATATCCTTTCTAATTGGTGACTGATTGAAACAATGAATGGGGATTTGTGGCAAGGGGGATAGTGCTTGCTGAGCATACAGAGGTGGAATGGGCATCAGTGGGGATGTGTCATGGCAATAAGTGGGGATGTGAGACAGTGAACTGGGACATGGGCATTTGGGAGTCTGTTGTGATTGAGAGCCTTAAGAAGCAGGTGACACTGTGAAGGGGGTTGTAGGTTTCAAAATCAAATAAAAAATCGAAATAATAGGATGCCATCTTTAAGGGGGTTGTGCACATGGGTTTGGAAGTTTGGGGAAGGTATTGTGGTGGATAAGGACATGTTCGAATAGGATGCTGAGGCCCCCTCTTTATTTTAAATATTTTGGAGTCAATTCAGAGCAATTGGTGCTGTAATATTTTGGTTTCAATGCAAAGGCAAGAAGATGCAGTGGGGTGGTCATTTTGTTCCACCACTCAAGAAGAATTGTCTGCAACTGTTTTCTATATGTATGTTATGTGATTATCTGATCTTAATCCCTGATTTAAGGATAAAATACATATTTATTTAGGATTTTTTGGGTTTTGTTTGTATGGACATACCCATAACTGTAAAACCCTAACATTTTATGCTGTGCCAGCATCTGAAGCCCTGTGTGCGAACTCAAACCCCTCTACCTGAATCCAACCTCCAATCAATAACTCAGGAAAAAACGGTTCACAAGGAAACATCATAAGCTTCACAAATCAAATTACTGATATTGTGTTAGACCAATTGGGGCACATCATCCTCCACAACGTCATGCCATTTTCTGATGTCTTTGGTGGTTTTCAGTTTTCTTCTACATGTCAATAAAAATTAATAAAATTTTCCGATTTACAACATTTGAAATAACAAAATTAGCTTTTATTTTACTATTTTTACAAATATTACATCAATTTTAGTTTGCCAAAATCTTCCCATCAACCCAGGTAAATGATTTTCCATTTACACTTCTGTCATTCCTTGTCAATGCTGTGTAAATAGAATGCTACCATGCTCCTAATTTTAGATTTCATTTGGTTATCATTCCTTTCTGCAGCTTACTATGTTCATTTCATGCTTCCAACACGTATGTGAAAAGGAAAATACTAAAGTTTGAATGTAATGTACACCCCTATTTTTTCCTTTCTAATGATCAATACAGTGTTCCACGGGGACATGTTTCGCCCCTTTTTGGGCAAGTTTCCGAAACGGAGACGTTTCGGGGACGGGGAAATGGGTACTTGGCATTTCCCGCCGTCCTGCTACCGCCACTGATGCTCCGTCGGAGACGGGGAAACGTCTCCGCGTCTCCTAGGAGACATGACGTCTCCAAGTCTCTTGGGGAAACACCTAGGCGTTTCTCGGGAGACGGGGAGACGCCTAGCCGTCTCTCGTCGAGCCCACATCCATGGAGGCATAAAAGGTAAAAAATAAAAATAAATTTGAATTTTTGAGTGTTTTGGGGTTACCCTAATTTGGCGTGGGCCCCACCCCTTACTCCAAAACAACACAAAACAATGTTCTTTTATCATTTCACTCACATTTTTATTGATTGATTTGTTTTTGCAGCCAACTGAAGAGGAAGAAAAACAGTTCAAAAACTTGAAGGAGTTTGATTGAAGGAGTTAAAAGAGTGATTGCAAATGTTATAGGAGTGAGAAGGAGCAAGAAGAAGAGGAGGAAGAGGATTCTACTGCATTTTGGAGAGATTTATCAAGCACAAGGTAGGGTTTTTGAAGTTTTTTTCAGATTTCTTCTTGTTTTTGTTTTATTTTCCGAGTTTAAACTTGTTTTTTTTTTCTTATTCATTTCAAAAACTCAAAATCAGATTTGATGTTGAATCTTGAGGGCAAAATGATGAAGATGATTGAATCATTCATCATTTTGCCCTCAAGATTCAACATCAAGTTTTTTATTTAAAAAAAATAATACTAAACTTGTTTTTTCTTATTCATCTCAAAATCATATTTGATGTTGAATCTTGAGAGAAAAATGATGAATGATTCATTCATCTTCATCATTTTGCCCTCAAGATTCAACATCAAATTTTATTATTTAATATTTTAATTTCAATTTGTTAAACTAGGCTGATTTATTTTAATTTTGTGAAATGTAGTGTCACTTTCACAATGAGTAGTAGCATGAGTGGGGATGACATGGAAATCCATTCCCATAGTGAACATGATTCAGATTTTGAACCTGAGAATGAGGGGGATGACCATGGGGTTGATCCTGCAGCCCATTGTAGTTCCATGGCGAGTGCACTAGCTAGTACAGGTTGCCCTTCAAGGTTGTTGGTAGAGTATGCTAGGGGTCCTTTTGATCCTAAGTCTCCTCTCAAATAGTTTGCTTCAAGAATACAAGGCACATCACATACAGGTGGGGGAACAAGGAAGTGGAAGTGCAACATTTGTCAGGTTGAATGGTTTGGTAGTATCACTAGAGTGAATGCACACTTTCTTTTTTGGACAGGAAAAGGTGTGGAGCCTTGTAAGTTTCTGAAGGAAACTAAAAATATACGTTATAAAATTGAGTTTAATAGGTTTTGGGGCGTTCTAGATGACACAAATATTACAACCCCTACTACTTTGTCTGCTAGGGCAGCCCTTCAACGCATCCATGATGCGCCACATACTTCTCCTCATGCTTCATAGACAGGAGGAATGATGTTTGGATCTCCATCCACTTCCACTACTAGTGCCGCTAGGGGGACAATTGCAGGGAAACGCAAGTTGCATACATCGCAGAGTAACCCCATTGCTGATATGTTTAATGTGCAACTGAGAGATGAGATAGATGAATCCATTGGCAAGTTCTTCTTTGCCAATGGAATTCCATTTCATGTTACATGGTCTCCTTATTATAGGGAGATGATGGCTATGGTGGCGAAGGGAGGAACATCATATGTGCCACCAGGTGAGACGAAAATGAGGACTTCGATCTTGGATAAGTGCTATTCCAAGATCAATATTTTGATGGAGAAGATGAAGGCATGTTGGGTGGCATCTGGGTGCAGCATAGTTATGGATGGGTGGACAGACATCAGTCATCGTCCACTCATCAACATCATGGTCACATGTGCAGAGGGTCCATACTTCCTTAGAGTAGTTGATTGTACAAGGCATCACAAAGATGTTGATTTTCAGTTTCAGGTCCTCAGGGAGGCTATTGGGGAGGTTGGGCCACAAAATGTGGTCCAAGTAGTCACAGATGCAACCCATGTGAGTAGAGCAATAGGGAAACTCATTGAGACAGCCTATAGACATATTTGGTGGACCCCATGTTGTGTGCATGCCATGAACAATGCACTCAAAGACATGGGTAAGATTGATTGGATTAGAGGAGTGGTCACCGATGTGAGAGATGTGCAGATGTTTATCTGCAACCACCACACTTCACATGCACTCTTGTAATGTTCCCCTTTTGGCAGTAACCTTGTTAGTGGCTCATCAGCCTATTCCGGAATTCTGTAGGCTCGTTGAGGTGAATCAAAGGATTCCAATTTTGGAGGTTTTATGGTCATTTCTCATTATTTACTATTTATAGTAAATACTATTTTTGGCAATTACCAGTTGTCAGCCTTCAGTTCATCATGTCATTGGAAGCAGTATTCAGTACTAAGCCTTGGCCATTTAAAAAATATTATTTTAATGAATTCCTTCATTAAATGGGCAAATTGTTCTAATTTGCAGTTGACCCCTTGGCCTAAGGTATTAACTTCAAGTTGTGTTTAAGAGGGGACTTCAGGGTGGCGCCTCATGGAGAATTTAAAAAGGTTTTTCATTTAATTCTTCCTTGTACTAAGTGGGACGTACTTTTGAAGAGAATTATATCTTTTTTTGAAAATGAAAAGAGTGTTGGCTTTTGGCGTACCTTCTTTGGGATTTGAACAGTCTCCTCTCTTCCTTTAAAATTGAGGCTTGGCTCCAACATTTGGTTATCCATTATTTTGCTAAACTCATGCTGTCGAAGTGAGTTATCATTTTATACTTCGAGGAATGCTGACCTCCTAGTTCCTATTTCAGTTTCGTGTTTGAAAGATATCACCTAATTGAATTATTGTTGCTTCTCATCCAGACTAGCAGATTGAGTTTCAAGGTGAAATTTGTAGTGTTTTCCAATTTTGCAGTTGCTATTTGCACGCAGCTGAAAGTTGATTTTGTTCATGGCTGATTGTAAGATTTTAAGTTGGTTCTGGGCATTTGCTAATATGATTCCTAAGGTCTAAGCGACCATCTCCATTCAGTTTCAGATTTTATTTTGAAGTGTTGATTTTTATAATGAAAAGTCGCCCCTCTCAAGGGCCGTACGTTTCAGCATGCATTGGGAATTGTGCCATTAAATATCACAAGTGTTTTGGAGCTGTTTCTTTGTCTCAACAGGGGCGCCTATCTTCCAATTGACCTTTGCTTTCAGTTTCACGGAATTCAGAGGTATTTTGATTGAGTTGTGAACATTTTATGAATTTATGTAGTTGCTGAGTGCCATTTCTAGAATTGCAGATTTATGAGATAGAAGCAATTAATTTGCTGTTCCCCATTCTTCTTCTTTTCTTATTATACTCTAACATGGAAACATTGTATAAAGTGGTGCTTAGAAAAAATGGTGATGAACAATGTAAATTGCAGCTTTTCTCTTTGTACAAACTGCCAACAGTAGTACTATTTCAGTTTTAGCTTTGCTGCATTAAATTAATTAACTTCACATTAAGCACCCTTGGATGGTATACTGCTAGTGTGGATAATCTGTTTTGTAATCTCTTTCATGCCCACTTCCAAGTGGTGAATCCCCACTCTTCAGTGGATGCCTGTCGCAGCAGAAGAAGTAATCATTTTGTAATCTTTTCCCTCCACTATTTGGTGGTAGCGTGGAAAGTTCTTTGGCTGGTTATCCGCCTTGTTTCATTTGAATTCAACAGTAGTACTCCACCATATGTTAGCACCTCGCTTGTCAAAGGATCTTGAGTGCACATTCTTGGTGTTGAGTTTAATATTTCTCTTTCAGTGTAATCTTGTACTCATTGATTCAGTAGATCTTAGGGATCCTCTGACCATATGCTCGCCCCTCCTCCTTAAGTGGTTTTAGGGGCGCATTCTTGGTTAGAGTTTTTTCATGTACGTTTTGGTTTATGCTATCCTTAACAAGTGATTGATTATGTTGTAAATGTTTGGTTTAAAAATCAAAAAATTGAGAGAGAATATTTCAACTCTTCAGGACCTTCATGAAGAAGGAGTTCTTGAAACCAATGGAGACTCGATATGCATCATATTTCATTCTCTTGGAGAGAATGATTGAGTTGCAAGAGACATTGCAACTCATGGTTATGACTAATGATTGGAATAGGTGGGTCGAGGCCAAGACAACGCAGGGGAGAAGGGTGAAGGAGATAGTGAAGAGTGATGTGTTTTGGACTGATGCGAAATACATTGTCTCCATCATTTCTTCGGTATTCCAAGTTATTAGATATGGGGATGGGGATGCACCTAACCTTGGAGAGGTGTATGAGTGCATCGACTCTATGCTTGACCAAATGAGGGCTACTATGCGAGTGAAGGACCCCTCTCTAACATTCTACAATGAGCACATCCGGCCAATCATTCAACGTAGATGGGACAAGTTGAACACTTCTTTGCATATGACTGCGTTTGCCTTTAATCTTAAGTGGTACAAGGCTAGATCAGGTAGATTGACACCGATTCAGGATGATAAGGTGAAGGCGGGTTTCTTTAGGTGCATAGAGGATGTATGATTCTAGAGATGCCGACACAATTTTTCACTGAGTGGACCAAATTTGCCACTCTAAGAGGCTATTCAGATGCGGCAAAGATGGATATAGAATCTATGGCACAAGAGGACCCACTTTTGTGGTGGAATTGTCATGGTAAAAAATCTTTGACCACAACTCTAGCTATCCGTCTGCTATCCCAGGTTTCCAGTTCTTTAGTTGTTGAGAGGAACTGGTCTACATATAGCTTCATCCACTCTCTTAAGAGGAACAAACTTACCTCTAAGAGAGCAGAGAAGCTTGTGGCTGTACACAGTGCTTTGCGTCTCATAGACCGCAAGACACTTGGGTACAAGGAGAGTCCATCAGCACAATGGGATGTGGAGCCTGAGGAGCCTTCACAGATTGATGAGGATGATCCTACCACTTCAGATGCAGGGCTGGTTGGTGTGAGCTTGAGGGATCTTGACCTTGTGGAGTCCAACAGTTCCAATGATTACGAGTTTGCACTTGCAAATGATTAGAGGCTCCACTTCACTACATTTTGAGTTTTGACATTTTGGCATTTTGTCTTTTGTAATGCTATTGCTATTAGTATCTGCATTTACTATTTGGCATTTGCTACTCATTGTAATGATGAATCATGTAATCATCTTTATAGACTTTGTGATATCTCATATGACATCAGATAATCTCCAATTTGACAATTTCATTCGCCAAATTTTATCTAGCAATTAGCATTCAAGAAATCATCGTATTTAGATTTAGTATTTCAAATTTTACTATGTTATAATTTTACTAATTTCCTATAGTTTCATTTGAAATGTAACTCTTATACTGTTAAACATCTTTTCAAAACTTTTTTTTCAAGTACTATAAGTATATGTATAACCATAGTTGGAAAACTCGGCATTTGCAAGTACTTGACAAGCCCGAAAAACTCGGCTTGGCAAAAACTCGGAAAAAACAAGGCAAAAAACTCGAGAACTTTAAAAATTGCTTAAACTTCACTAAAAACGTATTTTTTTTGCAAAATTCAAAGATAAGATGCATCCAATGAGTCAATAAATGAGTACATATAAGAAACAAGTTGTATTTGATTGATTTGAAAGAAATTGGATACAAAATGGCATCCTCATGTGGAATGCTCAATGCACTGATATGATAATAGTTTGAAACAAAATGAAAATAGCAAATTGTTTCATTTATATCTTACAAATTTATATCTTCCTCTTCCCATGTCTAATGAAAACTAGGGGATAGGTAGAACTAGATGATATTATAGATGAAGACTTATAGGAAAACTTGGAAACTTGGACTTGGAGAGTACCTAGAAAACCAAATGAATTCAATATGAGTTTGAGGGCAATGACCCTAATGGGGTCAAGGGGCAGCACCCCTCATGGGGGTTTGGGGGCAACGCCCCTAGTGGAGTTGAGGGGCAGTGCTCCTAGTGGGGGTCTAGGGGCAATGTCCCTAGTGGGGTCGAGGGGCAGCGCCCCTCGTGGGGGTCTAGGGGCAACGCCCCCAACGGGGTTGAGGGGCATTGCCCCTTGTGGGGTTCTGGGGGCAGCGCCCCTCGTGGGGGTCTGGGGGCAATGCCCCCAGCGGGGCGAGGGGCAACGCCCCTCGCAAACCTCCAAACCCACAAAAACCTTCATGGGAGAGTGTTTTTGCTAAGGAAGAGCAACTGGTGGAGGCAAAAAATGAATGAAAATTGCCTTTATTCTGACAATGGGGGTCTTTTTGCTGAGCAGCTGAGTTTTTTTAAAAAACTCACCAAGTTTTTGCAAATAAATGACGAGTTTTTAGTCAAGTTTTTGTGAAAAGTATGTCCGTACTTTTTGGCGACTAAAACTTGCAAAAACTCATTTGGCAAAAAATTCGCGAGTTTTTGGCGAGTGTGCCAACTATGTGTATAACTATATCAAGACCACCACCCCGCCATAGCCCTGCCGCCGTCCCCCCGCCGTCCCCAAACTTAGGCCCTTTGTCCCCCCATCCCGGAAACCCGTCCCGCACGTTTCCCCGTCCCCTCATCCTCAATGCCCGTGGAACATTGGATCAATATCAAAGGAGGAGTATAACATGAACATTACAATGAAGTTTGCTTGCAAATAGAGGTCTGATATAATATTTTCAATTTTCAAGCACTGTTGTTATAAGAATGAACATTTGAAATGAAGTTATATTATCAAAACAAGCAACATTAATTTTCCAACACCAAAATACCTCGAAGCGAGGAATAAGAAAGATAGCCACAGTTCTGTTACAAGTCTTGACAAGGGTGATAACTGATACCCTATTCTTGTTCACATAGAGTGATAGGTACACCGTACACGGATTGTTGAGAACAAAAAAAGGTAACGAGAAAGGAAAAATGGAGAAGGCTAAGTCTCCATGTACTTTAGATACAACTCCAAGGATTCAAAAGTTCAAATTGGTCACCAAGAAAAGTTTGAGGTCTCCTCATATCTATAATTTAACCAGTGTTCCATGGGGTTTTGGGGACGGGGACGGGGGGCCTAAGTTTGGGAATGACAGGGGGATGGCGGCGAGGGGGCAGTAGGGTTTTGAAATACATATAGTACTTGAAAAAAAAGTTATAAAAAGATGTATAAGTATAAGAATTATACATCTTGGAGACAACTAGGAGTCCCCTAGACGTCTTGAGGAGACCCCAACTTCCTCAAAGTCCTATTAGCGTCTTGGAGACAACAACACTAGTGGTGGGATGGTTGCGTTGGTGGTGGCCTGGTGGGGGGACATCTCCCCCAAGTCTTCGAGACGTCCCTCTCTAGGAAACACAAGGTTTTTTTGGGTGGGATGCGTCCCCGTGGAACACTGAATTTAACCCAAGGCCCTAGATTATATCACCTATTTTGATTTCTATTATTCGTACTCTTGCTTCTCTTGCTTCTAGGGTTTCTTCTCATCATTCCCTTTCACCTGCAGCAGTGGATGTTGCCTTGACATTCACACTCAATTTCATTTTATCAGCTATATCTCTTTTGCCTTATCTACAAAATCCTCCACCTCTAGTTATTCCTGTTTTTACCATTAATTCACCCATAACATCTCCTATCATTACTTCTCCCAATCCTCCTAGAAGACAAAAATGGGAAAGAGAAGTGCTAGGGTGGGTGAGATCTGAATTAACTAGAAATAGGAAGCTTATGCCTTCGAATCAAATTGATTGTTGAGCGCTTATGTCTGCTCTTTCTGAATTAGAGCCCAAAGAGTCAAAGAAGAAGAGCACAAAGTGTGATTTGGTCATCAAGACAAATATTTCTATTGATAGAAAGGTATTACAAGATACTGAACCAACAAATTTTCAAATGACAACTTGATTTTGGGTCAAGAACTCACCAAGGAGAAGTTAGCTCATTTGAGATGGCTGCTGAAAACCTTGAAAAAGAGTTATGAAAGATGTTGAGGACAAGGGAACCGAATAGTGGAGATTGAGTAGCTGCAAGAGCACATTTCTCACCTACTTTAGCCCATTCCAAGTTGTATAGGTTTTGTTCTACAAATTCTGTAGTCCACTAAGTGGCAAAGGTGACTAGATCAGCTAACTAAGGAGATTGATTCGGGTGATATTGAATCAAGGAAGAAAATGCAAAGGTTTAATGTGAGATTTTGGCATTGAGGGTAGTAAAAAATGATTGCATTATAAAATAAATTGAGCCTCTTGTGAGTTATATGGAATTTAAGGGAGTGGTTTCACATCATAGGATTTGGGAAGATGCATTTGCCAAGGGATGTGATCCTTTTTGGATTGACTCAGATTTGAAGATGGATCATCAACCAAATTATTCAATGGTTAGTACTCATATGGGATCTCAAAACTTGTTACCAATGAAGGATATGCAAGGAGGAGGAGGAGGAAAGTGCCAATCTATAGGTAATTATAGATGTGTACACAATAGTTGCTAGGAATGGCCTACCAAAGTAGATCATGACCATATCATTCAAATACTAATAAGACACTACCCACCATCAATTGTCTCTTCCTTGAGGGTGCACTCATAGCGCAGAGTAATGTAAAAACACATTCAACACCAACAATAGTCGCCCTTTAGTCTTGAGGAGAACAAGGAATAGGCATAGAACAAAATGAAGAGGCAAGTCAATCAATGTAGAATTTTGACACAATCAATGCTATTTGAGCTAGATGTAGAGGGAAGACCCATCTTTGAGCCTATGCTATTTTTCCAAACATGCAAGAAGAAACTTAGGATTGAGACAATAATAAAGTACCTCATTAAATGGAAGATTTTGCTTGTCGAAGTTGCCACATCGGAAGATGGAGATTTTATGTAGAGGCATCCACAATTTATTAACATTGAAGACAACACTTGTGTGAAGAGGTGGGGGCATGTTATGGCCTTAATCCTATATTGTGCACAGGGTTATAAAATCGTTATTATAGTCTTATATAGGTAGTCAAGTCTACCTGGGGTGGCATCCATGGCATAACTAGGTATATGTAGGAGTTAGAGGTTAACTTATTTGGATTAGATTGTGAATTGTGCTTTCATTAGATATATTTGGAGGTTTCCCCCCTCAAAGTGACTTATTATTCTCAAGTATTATTAACTGTTTGCAACATATTTCCTATTATATTCTTCTCTTGTGTAAGTTATTTCATTACAATGTGTGCTTTTGTAAATCAAGTTGCTTTATTGAGTTGGTAGGATGTGTATGACATGTTTTCATAAAGTTAGTGATTGTGACATTGTATGCAATTCCTTAATTCAATTTACCAAAGTGTGCTGCCAATTCATTTCATAGGGTTATGAGTAGTTGGCTTGTGGTACCTTAATTCTTAATTAAGTTATAAAATCATTAGTATAGTCTTATAGAGGTAGTCAAGTCTACTTGGCGTCACATCCATGGCATGACTAGGTATATGTAGGAGTTAGAGGTTAACTTATTAGCATTAGATTGTGAATTGTGCTCTCATTAGAGATATTTGGAGGTTTGCCCCTTCAAAGTAACTTATTATTCTCAAGTATTATCAAGTGTTTGCAGCATATTTTCTATTATATTCTTCTCTTGTGTAAGTCATTTCATTACAATGTGTGCTTTTGTAAATCAAATTGCTTTATTGAATTGGTAGGATTTGTATTACATGTTTCCATAGAGTTAGCGATTGTGACATTGTATGCAATTCCTTAATCCAATTTACCGAAGTGTCTTCAATTCATCTCAACTTTTGTGTTGTACTACTACTTGTTAAGTTTCTATCTTAAATAGAAAAGGGTGAACATTCACTAATTTTTACGGTTTTTCATATGAGACAAAAATAATAAAACCTCGTCTTGTGTGAAAGTTTTGAATAGCCTTGTGCCCTAGCCTAAGGACAAAAAGATTGGTTTCCTTTAAGTTTGTTTGTATTGCATGCTCAAAGATTCTAGGTTTATTTTAATTTTCTGTGTAAGGGATTATTATCATTTCCTTCAGTCTCAAAAAGTGAGCCTTCCTTTAAAATTTGAAGACATGTTCTACTTTTACATTGTTCTGTTTTGTGTTGTCTTGAAAGGGACAAATTAAACTGCTAACAAATCACATACATATACCATGTAGGATTTAGTCAAGAAATAGAAAGGTAAAGGTACATCTTATCTTATTGCTTTCATCAAAATTGCATTCTAATTGTCACACAATCTCAGTTGGCTTACTTTCTTTTGTCTGCTCACAACACTAGTGGTAAAGTTCTCAATAAAACTTATGACAATTCTGTGTAATATACTTATCATTGTTGCAATGTTCATAATGATCCTTACGATCCTTGGCATTTTGGACTGTGATATGTTCTTTTTCCTTATGCCTTTCAATTGCCTTTGCCTCTCATCTTGGAGGTTTGTTGCTATTTTAGATTGGAAGAATTTTCTAGTCAGCCTTTCTCTATGCCAACCTTGATTTAGATAGCCTTTGTGCTTACCTTATCTCTAGTCTTTGCATTGAGGGTTATGAATTTTGTTCTGAATATAACTATGATGTCCTCCAGGATGTTCTACTACCACTTCTAGATCGTTTGAGAAATACTTGAAACAATTGCTTGCATCTAGAACTATGTGGTACATTCTTGCATGGTTTAACCTTTTTTAGTTGTTGGAACTTGGAAGTATTGTCATTTTATCAACTACTCTTCATGTCCTATGGGAAAGAAGTTATCTTTATTAGCTCCTTGAAAAGACCCCTCTGGTCATTATGGTTTGTTTTTAAGTTTCAAGGTATCTCTACTATATCAAAGTTCATTTGGACATCTTCGAGTGAGGGAATGAGATGCTTTCCTTATCATTTAAAATGTGTTTCTTGAGCTGATTGCTGATCTTTTCTGCATCATATTGTGCCTCATAGGATTGAATCTCAACTTTTATTCCCTCCTTGAAGGGAGGCTGTGCAGATGGACTATTCAAATTCCTCCTCTTGCTGGTCTTATTTTTGTAAAGGAGAGCCAATCCTGCTGGTTGGGTCTGTCACTAATATATCAATTCCTCATGTCGTCTTGTTCAAATGCTTAAATGGTTAAACCCTAGACTTTCTACCTTCTGGTTATGATTTTAGGGCCAGAAAGATCTGATGCTTCTGTGGTTTAGCCTTTCTCTTGTTAGGTTTAAAGCATAAAATTCTGCCATTTCACACAAGCAAATATTATGCTTTGATACCAAACTTGATTTGTAATCTAACAATCCGTTGTGAAACCAAAACTTAAATCTCCTCAATATAAACGTAATTGAAACTATTTACAATTGCGTGAATGACCAATACTTCTGATATGAAGTAAAAAACTAAGTTACCGGGTTCACACCCGGAGGCCTCAAACCCGGTTCGGGTTCGCCTGCGGGTGCGTGGACCCGAAGGTACTAGGCACATACCCGGGAGTACCTCGAAGAACCCACGGCCCAGAATTAATAAAGTGCACCCAAACATAAATAAAAAGCATTTTTTTTAATATTATTTTGTTTCCTAACCCTAATTCGGCCCAATATGAGGCCTTTCAACACTAAAACATTTCATTTCTACTTCTCATTTTGCTCTCACCATATTTTCTCTACATCTTGGCATTTTGAAGGGAGGTGATTGTATTCGAAGGAGATCGATTGTGGAGTGCCAAATAGCTTCTACAAAGGAGATTTAAGTGTTTAAGGTATGCATTTAAACCCTATTCTTTGATCTTTTGAACTATTTTTTCAAGTTTCTTAGTTTTTGATGGATTTTTTCAAGTTTGTGAAGAATTTTTCAAATTTGTTTTTTTTTTTTTTCATTTTTTTTATAGATTGCAACAATGGCCAGTAGTCAAAGTTCAGTGGGTGGGGATGGAAGTCAAAAGTTCAAAATTGAGAAAGGATCTCCTTTATGGGCACATACCACAAGAATTTCACAAATTCCTGGAGGTGGGGGTTTTGTTTGGTAGTGTAATTTATGCAATGCACAATATAATAGCTCCTATTACCGAGTGAAACTTCATTTTATGGGCCCTAGTGGCAAAGGGATTAATATGTGTGTGGGCCCAAATAATAAGGGGTTGTCTTCTGTACAAATAGCAGAATTTATAAAAGAACAAGAAGATGCTGACAAATCAATTGCAAAAGGAAAAGTTAGTAGTTATTCGTCCAGAAAGAAAAAACACCAACATTACCCTCTCAAGCAGTTAGGGCCTCCAGACATCCCTTCTTGCCTATGCCCTCTACGGAAGAGGAAGATGAAGATGAACAACAAATCACCACCTGCAAGAGAGGTCCATTGGGGAGGGCATTTAAAATGGAGGCAAGAGATATTGCTGAAGAAAAAATTGCACGTTGCCTCTATGCCAATGGTCTTCCATTCAACTTGGTGAGATCACCATATTGGTGGGACATGGTGTCAACAATAAATAGTGCACCTCCTGGTTTCACAAGTCTTGGGTTTGAAAAGGTGCATACCACCTTATTGCAAAGAGAGAAAAAATCTTTAGAGGCCCAACTAAAACCAATTAGAGATTCTTGGATTGAAATAGGTGTATCTATTGTTTTCGATGGATGGAAAGATTGCAAAAACCGTCCATTGATCAATGTTATTGCAATGTCCCCCAAGGGGGCAATGTTTTTGAGGGCAGTTGACTGTGAAGGGGAAGTGAAAGATGCAGAGTTCATTTCCAGGATTCTCATTGACTCCATAGAGATGGTGGGTGATGAAAATGTTGTCCAAGTAATTACGGACAATGCAAAAGTTTGCAAGGCTGCAGGTGCTTTGGTAGAGGCTAGATATGAGCACATCTTTTGGACACCTTGCACCGTACACTCCCTCAATTTGGTGATGCAAGCAATTGGAAACCAAATAGAGTGGGTGAAAGAAATATACGAGGAGGCAGAGGAGATCCAGATGTTTGTGACAAACCACCATATGTCACAAGCAATTTTCAGATTTTTTTCAAGATTGGAATTGTTGAAGGTAAATTTAATTTATTTAGTTTCATTTATGTCATGTTTTACATAATTGAATAAAATTTATTTTTTTACTTATTTAGTTATTAACTTATTTACATGTTTTTAGGTTGTTGAGACCCGATTTGCATCTCACACAATTGTTCTGAGACGACTTGTGAAGGTGAAAGAGGCATTGAGTCAAATGGTTATTAGCAACCAATGGGGTATATAGAAGCAATCAAATTCAGAGAGGGCCCAAAAGGTCAAGGCATTGATCTTGGATGACGATTGGTGGGATCGTGTGAATTATGTATTGGAGATGACCGAACCTATCATGTCTATGCTTCGGTTTGCTGATATAGATGAACCATGCTTGGGGGATGTCTATGATAGCATGGACACAATTTTGGAGAAAATAAAAATTGAAATACAAAGGAGAGAGAATGATCTTGAAGACACCCTTTACAAAAGGGTGGAAGCAATCGTTCTTCATCGTTGGAACAAGATGACAACACCATTGCACCTCCTTGCATATGCCCTATCTCCAAGGTACTATACTAGAGAAGTGCTTTCTATCCCAAGGAGAATACCGGCATATAGAGATCTTGAAGTTGCTAGAGGGTATAAGAGTGCATTTAATAGACTCTTCACTGATTCAGAAGTGGAGACAAGTGTTATGAAAGAATTTGGAATGTTTATCATAGGAAAAAATCTTAGCCCTTCTGTTGTCAAAGACCAATACAAAATGGATGCTATTACATGGTGGTACCTCCATGGTCAAGTTTATATGTACCTCCAACCTCTTGCAATCAAGATCCTCTCACAAGTAAGTTTTTTTTTTGCCACTTGTATTGTAGAATTTAACACTTAACATTCTTGAATTTATCTTGCGTTTTTTATTTTTAATTTTGTTGGTTTTCTCTCTAGGTTGCAAGCTCTTCTGCTATGGAACGGAATTGGAGTACATACTCCTTTATCCACTTAGTGAAGTGTAACCGGTTGGCTGCAAAAAGAGCTGAAGACTTGGTGTATATTCATTCCAATTTGCGTCTTCTGTCACGTAAGGAACCTCAATACAAGTAGGGGGCAGCAAAGCTTTGGGATGTAGCACCCAAGTCTGTTGACTTGGATGCAACCATTCAAGATGTTGCTAGAGCCACTATCGATGATGTGGATGATAATGATGATCATGACATGCATGGTGCTGGAAGTGGAAGTGGAACCGCTTTGGGTTCAAATGATGATGATCTTGAAGTTGAAGCCACTGAAAATCCAAATCATGATGACTTTTTTGATAATCCTTTTGATGATTGATGAACATTGAAATTGAATCATGTTTCAACTTTCATGAACTACATTTTGTAATTCAGTAATACTGTAATTGTGATGATTTCCATAATTGATATCATTGATATGGCGTATTTGAATATTTTTCAACTATCAATTGACATTTAATATTTATCTTTGGCATTTGGCATTGATCAATGATCAAGTATCATACTATGAAATGATTTAGTTTTACAATTCTGTATATTTCTCTTACTTTTTTGTATATATAATACACACACACACACACACACACACACATATATATATATGCACACGTACCCATACGTACCCAAACCCCTAAATTTTTTTTTCATGTACACACGTACCGGGTTCTTGTACCCGAACCCATCCCCGAACCCGAACCCGTAACCTAGGTAAAAAAGGAAAGAAATTACAAGAATTTATTCAATAAAAAAGCATTCACTCAATCAAGACACTGTTGAATGTGGAGAAGACTCTCATTGGATATAGAAACTCTTACGCAAGAAGAGGGCCTTGCTTTATTGTTGCACGCAAACTTGTTGATAAAATGTATTGATTAGATCACTCTAGAGATTGGAACCTTTATCTCATATCCCTCTCTTACAAAAAACTTCTTTTTCTAACTTTATAAGAATAAGGGCAATCGTGTTTACTTGGCACCCAGTCGTGGTGGTGTGCCAGGTCAAGCCTACATGCTGGTTTTTTGGTCAATCCTACCAAAAATCAGGAATTGCATGCAGGTTATTTTTCAGAACTTCTTTAAATAAAACTCTGCACAACATTTATAAAGACCTGTTTATTCATTTCTGAGTATTTTAATTTGCAGTTTATTTCTTCTATTTTAAGCCCATCTAATTGAATTCCATTTAAACTTTCAGTTTTCTAAGTCAATGCCATGTAAATGTAATACTAGAATTGTCCTATCACTCAAAGCTGCCAGAGTTTCTCTTACAAGTAGAAATACATGTATTTGTTGAGATTTGTTCTGTGTTTTGGATGAACAGTGTCTGTACTACCTTGATTTCAATGTCCCTATACATGTGTGTGCTCCCTGTAATACATGCTGACATTATTGCCAATGTTGTGACAATACATCCCAAGGATTTAAGATCACCTCTGGAAATTGGGCTACACAGCCTGTCAAGGTTGTCAAAAGCACCGGAGTTGCAAAACTGATTTCCCCTGCAAACTGTTAGTAGTTACATTTTCTAGATGTTTTACTGATCTCATTTGCTTGCTTAGCTTGGCTTCTCCATGTTCTTGGTGCCGACTTTGAGCTCCCCTCTGTGATAACACTAATTCAGGTGAGTGAGCACAAAGCGACATTATCCACTTGCTGTTTCTGATATATGTGTCTAAGGTAATGACCAATTTTAGATCCTTGATGGTATTCCTGACTGATACAAGGGGTGGTGTAGGTGTTGCCAATAACTATTTGGGTCAACAAGCAAGAGGAATATGAATGCTTGAAAAAATATTGAGTCAGATCAAGAAAGGGTATTTATGGCATCTTCCATGCGATTAAATAGACCTCACACTGCACAGTTTGCAATTTTCTATATTAGAATCTTAGATTAGTTGCAATATTAAGTGTAATATTGGAACATTTGTAGACTCAAATATTCATTAGTCAAAACAAGGAATATCTCTTGCATCATGCTTTCTTTGTTTTCTGTTTCAAATTCCTCTGTTCCCTCGCTTGGATAATATTGCTGTTTTACGTCTTTTTGCAGTTCTAGAGAGGTATATTTAGTAATATTCTTTCTAACCACATCCCTCCTATTTTGCAGTTTGAATACATTTCATTTTGCTGGTCGAGGTGAAATGAACGTGACATTGGGTATTCCTCGTCTGCGTGAAATTTTAATGACAGCATCAAAGGAAATACTTACTCCTGTGATGACTTGCCCTCTTCGTCAGGGTAAAACAAGGCAAGTATGAAGTTGGTTACCTCAGAGTTTGCCATTCTTCAGCTTGTAACCGTGTAGATTAGATGTCTCAAATCTTGGAATCTTATAAGCTTAAGGAGATATGTCATAATTGTCTTACTGTCTATAACATCTCACCATTTTTGATGCTGTAACTATTGAAACCTGGATCTTAGATAAACTTTTTACAGCATTTCCTTGAAAAAGAGAGAATTGTATTTTTCCATTAAAGTTGTCAATGGCTTAGTCATAGCTTTGCATATGCATAAACTTTAATTCAAACAGGAGTTGTCTTAGTCGTAGATTTGGTATATTTTCCTTATTTTTCTTTGCCATCCATATATGATTATTTCTTGTTAACAATTTCATTTGAGTGCCTAACAATTTTTATCTCTTGCCAATCTAGCCACTAATGTCAATATCTTTACATTTTAGTTTTTACCTTACAGTTTTAGAAGGGACCTTGCATCTATTATATAAAATAGATAGCATAATTAATCCATTTGGTAGAGCATTTCCCATACTCTGCTTACTTGGCATCCTCTAGTTAGTGCTAATGTTCTGCGCTATGATTTAGTTCATTTATGGCAGTTTGACATGGCACTCAACAACATTCTAATGTCAGTTTCTTCCCATGTATCTTGCTAGCAAACTATAAATTCTTTTATTTTAGTATTTTACCTCAGCTACATCTAGAATGACCACCGCATAATATGGGTTGTGAAATCAATAGAATAAGTCTATTGGTTTAATGATGATACCATTTGCTAGCATGAAGTCTTCTTTTCACTTGGGGTTAGTTCCTACCTATCTTCCTTGCTACAGAAAATGCATTGTCAATCAGGAGAACCAAGTCTTTCCGTCATTGTAATCAATTCACTAGAGTGGTCATGTGATATCTATAGCCATACTGTGAAAAATTTATACCAATGGAAGAAATTGATTTGTCATTGATTTAAATAATAGAAGAGATGAAGATTATGATGAGGAAGCTTTAATAAAGTAGGTGCTGAAAAGCTCAATACGGATACCTTCAATATGTTAGGATGAGAACCCTAAATAGCTGCTATAATCAAGTAAAAGTTGATGCAACAAATTATCTTGATTTTTGATATTCCAGCTCATCATCATGAGTTTTGTAACTCTACCGACAAGAACATTGATAAGTAGGAGGTATTTTCCACAGCGCGTCAAATTATGATATTGTTATCAGGATTCAACTGTGTAGTTTTACAAGTCAAACTCATTGACCCATGTTTCATGGGTAGTGGTTCACAAGAACCCATCTCTCATGATAATGAATGGTCCACTTAGCAATAATTGCAACTAGGTGATGCTCACAAAGGTGAAGCATTGGAGATCATCCATCTCAGTACTATTCCAACTCAAGCATGTTTAACCATGGAGTTTTCCCCAAAGTTAAGCCCACTTAGCTTGCAGCCCCATTTGCAAAACCTTCAACAAGTGTTTGTACCTTAATGAACCATTCATTATAGAGCCCCTTTTAGCTCATCAATTGATAAGTAGGAGGTATTTGCAAAACCTTCAGTAAGTGTTTTGCCTTATGACTTATCAATTGATGAGCTGAAAGGGGCTCTATAATGAATGGTTCATAAGGCACAACACTTGCTGAAGGTTTTGCAAATGGGGTTGCAAGGTAAGTGTGCTTAACCTTGGGGAAAACTTCATGGTTAAACATACTTGAGTTGGAGTAGTACTGGGATGGGTGACCTCCCAGGAAGGCCCAATGCTTCACCTTTGTGAGCATTACTTAGATGCAATGAGTGCTAAGTGGACCATTCAGTATTATGAGAGATGGGTTCTTGTGAACCACTACTCATGAAACATGGGTCAATGAGTTTGACTTGTAAAACTACACGGTTGAATCCTGGTAGCAATACCACAACCAGAACATGTTCGTAGTTGGTTCCAAAATTACAAATAGATTGAATGAAATAGAAAAATATTAACAAGAACAGATTGTCACTTCATTTAGATTTGTTTAAAACTTTGTAGCTAAATGATATGTTGCTGGTATTTGCCCTTGGATCTAGGTTTGATTTGAACTGGATTTAGGATCCAAGTCAATCCTGGTCAAAATTTGCGTGGGGGCGTGAAATACTTTGCAGGTTCATCCAGGACAAACCTGGATAGAACCCAGCAAAACCCAACAGTACCCAAAATGAACATGTGTAGAAAAGTTGTTTTTTAATTTTAATTTTTTTTGTCATTTTTAGAATGAACCAGGACATATTCGTGTGCTTGACTAGGTATGGATACCATTCCATTTTTTAAAACCCTTCCTGTGCTGGCCAAAATACCCAAGGTCTATGGTTTTGAAATGAATGGAGAATGCACTTTGTGGATGCAGGGGTTTGATTTGAATGACCTTTCCATAGTGGGTGGGCAGGGCTGTGGGAGAGGGCTGAACACCTCTACAAGGTACCTTATGTCAGTTGAGATCTAGGTTGAGCCCAGTGTGTGATGTCCCCTTCAAATTAGACACTCGGACGTCAGTAGATTAGCCTATCATGTCGACCCTTGTAGGCTAATGGTTCTGGATAGAGGGTCACTTGGACGAGCACTTGGTCGTCAAACCCCAGTATTGATCTCCGGAGTATGGTGGTAGGGTGAATTGTTGCGTTGGCATGATACTAGTGCTTAATTTAATGATATTCACCTTTTAGTTCACCATCCTCGGCCTAGCGACCATGTGTCTTTAATATGAAGGGGTCACTTTATATTTTAAAGTTACTATTCATTACTAAAGTGGAAAAAGTTATAACTTAAGTGAATAGTGCTCACATTAATGAATAGTGTTTCCTTTGTTAATTTATAAAAGGCAAGTGAGAAAGTTCGACCCTCTTCATTAGATGATCATTTTGCTTGAAGAAAACTTTGAAGTGGAGCTTGAAGGAAGGAGGAGGCTAGGGTTTCCTGATTTCTTGCAGTGGGTGAGCCTGATGGGGCTTGGTTATTCGTTTGGAGCCGCTTGAGGGTGTAAAACACCATCTTAAGGTTGCTGATCTGTTATTTGCTGTTTCTTTTGGAGATCTACGTTGCTGATTGCAGGTTGTTTGAACTTGGTTTTGAGTAGTTTGGGCTGCCGTTGTCACCAATCACGATTGCACAGGAGCTGCTCACTTTTTGTGGTGTTTTGGAGCTGTTTTGGAGATGCTACAGCCAGCCGCCCTTTCTTGAGGGTTTCATCAGCACTAAGGAAGAAAAACGCCTATCTTGTGTGGTTGCAACTTCACCCAAAGGGGGTGCCCTTGCCCTAGGAAGCCTTCCAATTTGGATTTGGTGGGAGAAGTTTGTATTTCAGCGGGTGTGAGCAAATTAGTGGGGTTTACTACTGTAGCAAAACACTATTCACAGTGCTGTATGGCTGTAAGTTAAAGTGTGGTTTTTCATGTAGTTAGTTTCTAATCTGATGTAAGTCATATGTTGTAAGCTCCTTATTATGTAATGAAGAAACTATATTTAAACACTGAAATGAGCAACGTACTCAAGTTATTACAATAGCTTAGTTTATTTGAAGCTTTCATAGTATGCATATGCTCTTTATGTATCATTCTAGTATTTCTAACAAACAAAATCAAAGCATAAGAGAAAACACAAACTTAAACAAAAATTCAGTCCTACAAGTTCAGTGAAAATATCATCAACAGAGTGTGGTACATCACAGTGGTATCAGAGCTCTGATCCTGCCATCCTGGAGGGTTAAAGTTTTCATGCAACCACAAGAAGTAGGCCCTCACATATATTATAACTGTCAAAGAGCAGGCCAACAAAGAAATCAGGTTGCTGATATACAACAAGCCACAATGGGAGACAGGGGAAATGGTAGCCCACCTAGAAATGAAGGAGGAAATAGGAGACATAATGAGGACCAAGATGATCGTGAGATTCTTAGACGCATGGCAATTGGACAAGAACAGGTTGCAATGGTTGTACAAGCACTTATGACACAGTTACAACAAATGAATACTCAAGGAAGGCAAAACCAGATACTTGATGATAATAGGAGCGTTGTGGGGACACCCAGGGTACATCGAGCACCTACTCGTACTGCTGATAGGCCTACATGTCCTACCTTTTTGAAAAATGAACCAGAAGAGGAAAATGTTGAAGAAGAGGGTGAGGCAGTGTTTGCAGATAATATCATGGCAGCAAACGATGAATGGGAGTTATTGACACCATAGGTCAGGGAGTGCTTCAGCTTCGACAGGTTTGTAAGTCAACGAAGAGAACATTACAAGACAAGGCAAGATAGGAGACCTCGAAATCAAAATAGAGACTTGAAACATGCCACTGGTAAACTCGCTTTGCCTACATTCGATGGTAGTGGTAAGACCACAACATAGTCTTGGGTCCACAAGCTAGATACGTTCTTGACTCTTCGACCAATGGCAGAGGAGGATGCAATTAAGTACGCCACCTTGCATTTGGAAGGAGTAGCCCATGATTGGTGGTATCATGGGATGGTCACATTGCAGCATAACCGCATCACCTCTTACCAAGAATTCATCGACAGGTTGGTTGAACGCTTTGATAAGAAAGATCCGGAAACCTATTTTAGAGATCTAGCTCAACTCAAGCAAGTTGGGAGTTTGGAGGGATATATAGGTGATTTTCAGCGGTTATCAGTTATGGTTCCCAACATATCAGAAAGAAGATTGGTTGTATTATTCATCAAATGTCTATTGGAACCATTGAGAGGTTGGATCAAAGCTTTTGATCCCCCGACTCTATAGGAAGCTATGAAAAAAGCTAGGAGCATGGAACTTGCAGCTCCGCAAAGCAAGTTCTCTTCAAAAGCATCATCTTCATTCAAGGACAGGAAATCATTTCCTAAGAAGAAGGAAAACTCATAGTCCAAGGGGAAATCAACAGCCCCGTTAGACAGAGAAACCATAGATGACTTGTGCAGGAAGAAATTGTGCTTCTATTGCAAAGGACCCTATGATACAAACCACGACTGTCCTTTGAGGCCTAAGGGAAAGGCTAACCGAATAATGTGGGCATTCTACGAGGATTCTGAATCTGACAAATCAGACCAGCATAGTGAGCATTAGGAATCCGAGGTACAAAAATTTGAAAATGAGGCTGAAAATGACGCCGAAACGAAGGAGGAGTTTAAGCTTCAAGAAGCACGCCTCACTAGCATACATCAAGAGGGCTCTTTCAGAATGCGAGGGGTCTTAGCTGGGAAAAAGATCATTACCTTGTTGGATACAAGGGCCACGCATAATTTTATTGATGCTAGGTTGGTTGAGAAGCGTGGGATTCAGACTGAAGAATTTGAAGGCATAAGAGTGAAGGTCGCCGATGGCTACACTCTCAAGTGTGATAGGATGATTTCAGATCTCCCTATGCGGTTGAATAATTATGACTTTAAAGCAGATTTCTATGTGGTGAATATTGGAGACACCGATATGGTTCTAGGGATGAAATGACTTCATGACATTGGAGAGTTTACCCTTAACCTTCATGATATGGAGATGAGATTTAAGGTGGATGGGAGGAATCATGTGTTGAAGGCCATCAGAGATAGTAATTTCAGAATGATATCTTTTAGTAGGATGGAGAAACTCATGCGACACGACATGATTGAGTGGGCAACATAGTACATGTTGATGCCATCCCACGAGGAGCAGAAAACCCCAGTCTATCATCCAAACATACAAGAGTTGAGGATTAAACACACTAAGGTGTTCAATGAGATTCCACCTGGTAGACCACCGAACCGTGGTATTGAACACATCATTGAGTTGGAGGAGGGCGCTAAGCCCGTGATTGTCACACCTTACAGGCATCCTAAGCGACTTAAGGATGAAATAGAGAAAACGATTAAGGAGCTGCTCGCTATGGGACATATCAGGCCTAATAAGTCACCATTCGCTTCATCCGTTGTGTTAGTAAAGAAAAAGGATGGTACCTTGCGGATGTGCATTGATTACAGGTTGTTGAACAAAAGGACAATAAAAAACAGGTATCCTATTCCCCGGATTGATGAGTTGATAGATGAACTACATGGTGCTCGCTGGTTTTCAAAAATAGACTTGAGGTCGGGGTATCATCAGATTCGTGTGAGGGAACAAGACATTGAGAAAACAACCTTTCATTGTCATTGTGGACACTTTGAGTTTGTGGTTATGCCATTCGGGCTGACCAATGCCCCTGCTACATTCCAGTCCACCATGAACAAGGTCTTCTAGTCACAACTGAGGAGGTTCATACTTGTTTTCTTTGATGACATATTGGTATACAACAAGGCTTGGGAGGAGCATGTTGCCCATTTGGATGCGGTACTGGGTATTCTTGACAGGGAGTCCTTGTATGCCAAGGAGTCAAAATGTGATCTGGGTATGACGAAGTTGCTGTACTTGGGTCATATTATTAGTGTAGAGGGTGTGCGTATGGATCCTAACAAGGTCAAAGGTATTATAGAGTGGCCTACTCTCGAGAATCTTACTCAGCTTAGAGGATTTTTGGGCTTGTGTGGCTTCTACCGCAGATTTGTCAGTGGATATTCACGTCATGCAGTGCCCCTTACAGACTTGACAAGGAAAGGGGCATTTGTTTGGACTCTTGAGGCGCAAGAGTGTTTTGAGAAGTTTAAGTAGCTGATGACTACTTGTCTTGTCCTTGCGTTACCAGATTTCACTAGACCTTTCGAGCTTCAGGTGAAGGGATTGGCGCCGTCCTTATGTAGGACAAGCATCCGATAGCATTTGAGAGTAGGAAGTTAAGAGGACCAGAGAGAAGTTATAGCATCTATGACAAGGAGATGTTGGCCATCATGCATGCGTTGGCCAAATTCAGGTAGTACCTTGTGGGCAGCAAATTTTGATTTAAGACCGATCATAATAGCTTGAGGCATTTCCTAGGACAGCGGGATCTCAACGATCGTCAGCAGAAATGGGTGAGCAAATTGCAATCATATGACTTTGACATCGCCTACGTCAAAGGGTCCCAGAATGTGGTTGTTGATGCCTTGTCTCGCCGTCCACATTTGAGTTCCATGGTTGAGATATTAGGCCTAGTAAGTCACCATTCGCTTCATCATTTACAAAGGAAGGATTTTCTTGACCCCAGGATCAGAAATGAAGAACACAGTATTGAGGGCCTTTCACGATGCACCCATGGCCAGACATCCGGGGTATTTCAAAACTTATAGGTAGGTTCGAGAACGTTTCACTTGGAAAGAACTCAAGTCAGATGTCCTTCGATATGTCAGAGAGTGTCCTGTTTGTTAGCAGAATAAACAAGAGCACACCTATCCTGTTGGGTTGCTTCAGCCACTTCCAATTCCTGACAGGAAGTGGGAATGCTTGTTGATGGACTTCATTACGGGCTTGCCGAAAGCCCAGGGTAGAGACTGTATCTATGTAGTTGTTGATTGCCTCACAAAGTACGCTCATTTCTTCCCGATAGCAACTACATTTTCAGCTACACAGGTAGCATAATTGTTTTTTTGTGAGGTGTTTAGGTTGCATGGGCTACCACGAAATATTGTCAGCGACAGGGATAGTCGGTTCTTGAGCCACTTCTGGTAGGAGCTATTCAGGCTATGTGGGACCGAGCTTACTCCGAGCACCAGCTACCACCCGCAAACGGATGGTCAGACGAAGATTGTTAATAAATGGGTGGAAGGATATCTCTGTAACTATATAGCAGGGCAGCAAAAGGGTTGGGTGAAGTGGATTCATCTTTGTGAGTACTGTTATAATACCACGCACCACATGTCAATTCAGATGTCCTCATTCATGGCATTATATGGGTATGAGGCACCCAACTTTTTCGATTTGTTGTTGAGTGACAGTAGAGTGCCCAGTGCTAGGGATCTTTTACAGGAGAACTAGGATATTATGAGAGCTCTCCGTGAGAACATTCAGAAGGCACAAAATCAGCAAAAGCAGTATGCAGACCAGAGAAGAGTTGAGCGATCTTTTGAGGTTGGGGATATGGTGTATTTAATGCTGCAGCCCTACCACCAGTCAATTCTCAGGAAGAGTGGTGCGGAGAAACTCAAGCCACAATAGTACAGACCCTTTAGGATCATCAGATAGGTAGGCGAGGTGGCTTATGAGTTGGACTTGCCGGCAGATAGTAGGGTACACAATGTATTTCATGTGTCATGCCTCAAGAAGGCATTGGGACATAGCGTCGTTCCTTCCACAACTTTACCACCCTTGGATGATGAGGGGAAATTGATTCTGGTACCTGAGGCCATCTTAGAAGTCAGAGAGAGGCAGTTGTGGAGGCGGGTCATCAGGGAATATCTAATCAAATGGAAGGATTTGCCGGTAGAGGATGCTACGTGGGAGAGCGAGGACATTTTACAGCATCCAGAGTTGAGATTGCTTGGGGACAAGCAATTTCAGGGAGGGCGGACTGTGATGTCCCCTTCTAATTAGACACTCGAACGTCAGTAGATTAGCTTATCATGTCGACCCTCGTAGGCTAATGGTTCTGGATAGAGGGTCACTTGGATAGGCACATGGTCGTCAAACCTTAGTGTTGATCTTTGGAGTATGGTGGCAGGGTGAATTGTTGCGTTGGCATGATACTGGTGCTTAATTTAACGATATTCACCTTTTATTTCACCATCCTCGGCCTAGGGACCATGTGTCTTTAATATGAAGGGGTCACTTTATATTTTAAAGTTACCATTCATTACTAAAGTGGAAAAAGTTATAACTTAAGTGAATAGTGCTCACTTTAATGAATAGTGTTTCCTTTGTTAATTTATAAAAGGCAAGTGAGAAAGTTTGACCCTCTTCATTAGATGATCATTTTGCTTGAAGAAAACTTTGGAGTGAAGCTTGGAGGAAAAAGGAGGCTAGGGTTTCTTGATTTCTTGCAGTGGGTGAGCCTGGTGGGGCTTGGTTCTTCGTTTGGAGCTGCTTGAGGGTGTGAAACACCACCTTAAGGTTGCTGATCTGTTATTTGCTGCTTCTTTTGGAGATCTATGTTGCTGATTGCAGGTTGTTTGAACTTGGTTTTGAGTAGTTTGGGCTGCCGTTGTCACCAATCATGATTGCACAGGAGCTGCTCACTTTTTGTGGTGTTTTGGAGCTGTTTTGGAGATGCTACAGCCAACCGCCCTTTCTTGAGGGTTTCATCAGCACTAAGGAAGAAAAACGCCTATCTTGTGTGGTTGCAACTTCACCCAAAGGGGGCGCCCTTGCCCTAGGAAGCCTTCCAATTTGGATTTGGTGGGAGAAGTTTGTATTTCAGTGGGTGTGAGCAAATTAGTGGGGTTTACTATTGTAGCAAAAAACTATTCACAGTGCTATATGGCTGTAAGTTAAAGTGTGGTTTTTCATGTTGTTAGTTTCTAATCTGATGTAAGTCATATGTTGTAAGCTCCTTATTATGTAATGAAGAAACTATATTTAGACATTGAAATGAGCAACGTACTCAAGTTATTACAATAGCTTAGTTTATTTGAAGCTTTCATGGTATGGATATGCTCTTTATGTATCATTCTAGTATTTCTAACAAACAAAATCAAAGCATAAGAGAAAACACAAACTTAAACAAAAATTCAGTCCTACAAGTTCAGTGAAAATATCATCAATGGAGTGTGGTACATCACACAGTGACACTGATAGGAGCTTCTGATATGTTTAAATTCCTCTTCATTTTCATTAAATAGTTTTCATTTCCCAACTGAGCTGCTGCAGTGGATTTGGCATACGTATATAGAGAGAGATCTTCGCCATTTCTTGCTTTCCAAAGTTCCAAACAACTACCCTCTGGGTGAATTAGAACTCTCTAATACCTGGGGCGTTTTAATGTGAAGTGGGGGCATTTGTCAGCTGTGATAGTGGTAAGAGACAGATTTTATCATTAGTGAATATGACTATAGCCTATTATTGATTTGATGATAAGGATTTATTTATTTATTCTTTACTTTTTAGTTATTTATCAAGGAAATGTCTTTTATGGTATTTTTTTTAATTTATTAAGGAAATTTTGTGGTTTATTATTGAAACCATAAAAGCAAAAATTCTGAAAAAATCGTGATTTTTGCGATTTTTTAAAAATCCTCATGCTTGTTGATTTTTTTGGGATTTTTTGCAAACCGTTGGGCAAGAAAATCATTGAAAATCTCAATTTTTTTCGCGTTAAAATCCTGAAAAAAATGCCATAAATCGTGCTAACAACTCTCGTGTTAAAAACTCTAAATTTCATGTGTTTTCTGCTATAAATCAAGGTCGTGATAAGTTAAGGGTGACCGCCATTGACTCTACAGTCTGCCCTACATACACGCGTGAACAGGTTCCTTTCTGCTTTGAACTTTAAGCTTGCAGTCTTGTCAATACACCCTAAAATAAAGTAAACCACAGTAAAATAAAGCAAGGGATTCTTCATTAATCAAAATAAGCAATTCCAACCATTTTCACTAGGCGTGCCTGTGTAAGTGACCTTATAAATGGTTATAGCATTTACCACCTCCATGTCAAGAAAACTTCAGAAGCCTTCTTTGATGACCAAGTTAGTCAAAATTTTACATATGAAACTTACAAAAAGAATGAGTAGTCTACACCAAATCAGTCCAAATTTTAAATAACTTTATTGTATCATTTTAAGTTCATTGTATGTTTAGGTGTTAGGTGATAGGTTTGACTCTATTGCCCTCAGATAAAACATTGATTGAATTTTTCCTAAAGATTTTGAAGCTAGGTTGCCGAATCGGGTACGGGTACGTGGGTACGGCAAAATTTTTTAGGGGGTTGGGTACAGGTACGTCCGTACAAATATAATATATATATGTGCAACCTAGAAACAAAATTATATAAATTCTAAATCTAAAACAGTAAATTATAATTTTTTTAAATTATATAATTATAATATATGAATATTATATTTTAAATGTTATATACCGATTTTTTGAAAAAATCGGATTTAGAAAAAAAATGTAAAAAATAGTAAAAAAGAGACAAATGCTACTCTTTTTTGAAATTTAAGGCCATTTCCATAGCATAGAGATATAGAGAGCAAATAAAATAGAGATTTTAACCCATGAATTGTAGAAAGCTTGCATGTTGTTTATCAAGTTTATGTTTGTTGAGCTTAAAGGCATCTGTTTCTTGCTTAGGTTGTGAACTAAAGATCGTTTGGAGCACCTCATACAATAGAATAGTGTATATGTGAGATATGGAATCAATTGTAATGTAAAATCTTTGCAAAAATGACAACTGAAAAAAAAAGTGGAAAAGGCTAGTGTATGAAGGAGTCATAAATGATACAAGTGACCAAAAGCTTTGAGAAGGCAATGACATGAATGAAATAAAGCGGAGGATGAAAAAGTGTGATAAAATAAAGGATTGGCTAAGGGTTAAAATCTTAGGTAGATACTCTTTAAAGTTGTGCAAGCTTGAAATCAAAGACAGTGCATTACCAGTCGAAGAGAATGGTTAAAATCTTAGGCAGATACTCTTTAAAGTTGTGCAAGCTTGAAATCAGAGATAGTGCATTACCAGTCCAAGAGAATGGTTAAAATCTTAGGCAGATACTCTTTAAAGTTGTGCAAGCTTGCAATCAGAGAATGGAGTCTGAATTCAAGGTAATGCACTATCTCTGATTTCAAGCTTGCAAAATGATGTCTTTGAATTGCAGACATAATCTGCATGCTTGGAATAAAAATGGGTGTGGAATTGAAATCTTTCAAGAGCTATTTTATACGTTTTGAACATGAAGTTAAATTATTTTTAATATTCTCTATGTAAAGTAAACTGCATGCTTGGCATAAAAATGGGTGTGGAATTGAAATCTTTCAAGAGCTATTTTATACGTTTTGAACATGAAGTTAAAATTATTTTTAATATTCTCTATGTAAAGTAAAGTGCCTATAGGCTATGCAGGTTATAGATTTAGTATTAGACATTTACATACTTTCATTTCATTGTTGCAGTAATCATCAATGAGGAACCTCATCCTTTTTCATTTTGGAATAGTACAACCTTGGACATTTTGCAAGAGTTACCTAAAAAACTAGACCAAAACATGACAACCTTGCAACCTCATAGGGGGAAGACTATAACTGATTTGACTTGACATTTAAATGATGATTGATCTATGACAAAAAGAGAGACAAAGTAGTATGATCATTGATTTTTGTATAGACCATACCACAAATGTTTTTTTTTGGGGACCTTGGAACAAACTTGGGCCATATGAGGACTTAAAAACTAAGTTCCCGAATCGCTAGTCTCAGGGCGACGACTCCAAGTACGAATTGTTTCGGAAACGAAATCCAGTACAAATCGCTGCAGAATCGCACTGGATTCGTGTTTTTGTCTGTGGGTACGATTCCGACTTTGCCTTGACGATTCTACGAGATTCTGCTAATGACATGGCGATTCCGTCACGTTGTTCTGATCATTTTCAAACTTCGTTTGGCCTTTTTCATAAAAAAAGGTGAATTTTAGGGCCAAAATCTTTTGACTTCAACGCGGATTTCGTGTGTTTCATTTCACGCGACTGTTTTGTTTCACTTTCAGCTAGGAGTGTTTTGTTTCAACTGCAAAAATCTCCCGACCTTGCACATAGAATATCTCGCGCGATCCTACACAGGAAAATGCGCTACTGAGCGTGCGACCAAAGCACAACCAGGCTGAGCGCATGACCAGGCAAATAATTCATTTTTTATTTTGATTTTTAATTTTTCCCTTTCTTTTTAGATTTAAAAAAAAACGAAAAACACTATATTTTTATTTTTATATTTTAGTTTAAATTTAAACTTTTAATGTTTTAGGTATTTCATAATATAATTATATTTATATTATAATTTTGAAAATATTACATATTAAATATTTCATAATATATATAATTTTTACATATTTCATAATATAAAAATTTATAATAATTAATATATATAATTTTTAAAATATAATTTTACATATTTCTGATTTCATAATATATACAATTTATTATTTTACTTATAGTCTTATATAATTAAATTATTGATAATATATAAACTTTTTTTCAATAGTTGTCATCCATTTTTTGAAGCCGGAGCACTTTCTCAGCTATATAATTCAACAAAACAATTCACTTTAGTTTAAGAATTTACAACATTTTATAATCTGACATCTGAGCATTCAACATGGTATGAAAATTGAAAATCTCATCATTGTATGCATTTTGTGGTTCTTTACAGAAATCATAAAACAAACAAATCTACCATTCAAATTCACTGTTAAAAGGAGCCTTACAACGAGAATACCTTTAATATGGTATTTTACTATTTAGAATACATATATTAGCTATAGTTAGTAAACTGCAGGACATTTTGTGATAAAAAGCATATCAAAACCTTGGTCAACCTCCATTCCAAAATGATTAAGCTTACCATTTTCAATATCACCATTAAAAGTATTATACTATTAACTTCCCTCATCTTTACAATTGTCAATACCCTATGTATATGCCCTCTAAGGCCAAAATATAGCTACTTGACACTCAAAGGCTTGCATATTGACTTAATCTTTTATCAAAAGAAGGATGACCCATCTTTGGGGTCCATAAAAATATTGCTGGCTCTAACTTTCCTAGAGTTTCAACATAATTCAAGCAAAGCTATATTATGGTTAGGGATAACTCTTGAAGCTGCAACACAATGCTCACTGTCATCTTCACCTTTAAAGTATGACAGCCATGCAGCACTGAAACTGATTACTTAGCCCATGCAAAAGGGTTCAAATAACATTCAATCAAGCTCTTAACTTACCATTCCTTCAATACTTCTATTAACATTTCCTAAACAGGCAATTGATAAAAAAATAGTAATTTGTGGTTGCATGTGTCTCATATAGAATTTATTGCTATTTTTTGGATTATTCTCATTGTATCTTTGTGCGGTTGCCCTATATGGTGGTTATAGCCATTTGAAATTGGCTATCTTTCATGTCAACACCTAGAGGGATGAGGTCTTTAAGGGAGTTTTCTCCATCGTTTTCTAGATGCATTTTCATGATTGGAAAATGATTTCAAGAGCAACGTGGCATATTTAACTTAGCAAATTGCATGCACTATTCATTTTCATTATTTGCATCCAGTATTTTCCTTCTCTAATTCCAGGCAACTACTCTTATTCTCATTATGGTCTACATGCATACAAGAAGCTTTCCTTATCAATTTAGCAATCCTGGTTCAGATCCTGGTTTGGGTTTGCAGATTCAGTTCATGGATCCAGCAAAAACAAATATGGGGTTGGGTTTGTCAGTACAAAACAAAATAAAAGATCATATATATCCTCAAGTGTATATTTCATTGTTTGGGGAAATAAATCAGCAAACCAATCGTTCAGGATTTTAAAAAACTTATTATGGAAATTTTTATTGACTTATTCATTTTTGGGTTCAAGTCATAGATAATTTCTTTTGTTTGCATGACAATTTACAGGGAGGATGCTGAAAGAATTGCTGCAAAACTTAGGAGAATTCGATTTGCAGATCTTATAGAAAGTTTAGATGTTTGTAAATTACCCTTTTCTGTACAAAATGGGCAAGTGTTTACTGTGTACAAGCTCAAGATAAAACTTTTTTCCCCAGCATATTATCCACCATATTCAGGTGTAACACTTAAGAAGTGTGAGAATATCTTTCATAGTCAGTTCCTAGAGATCATGAATAAGAAGGTAAAGGCAGCTGAAAAATTGGCCAGAAAAGGTGGACAGGATGCTATTCGGATTGTTTCTGATTCTCGAATTGTGGGAGATACAGCAGGAATCAGTGATGATGATTCTCTAGTTAAGTCAAAAGGTGGTGAGCAAGCAGAAGATGAAGAGGATCAGGATGAAGAAGCGAATGATGAAGGAGCAGATGCTCAGAAAAGGAAAGCACAAGTGACAGATGAAATGGATTATGATGACGAGGTTGATGAGAATGAAATGTCTCTTTGCAATGAAGACAATCAATTAGAAGGGGAAGATAATGATGACAATTGCAGTACTGTGCAGGATGAAGAAGCTGAAGATGAAGATATTGAACAGGAAATTTTTTCAGGATTCAACAAGAATCAAAATGAAAGAATACTAACTGAGAAAAAGGCTTCAAGCAAGAATAAACATCATCAAAGCAGAAATGCAGAAGGGGGGAGAATTTTCGAGGCTGACTTTCTTTTACCTGGAAATACAAATATTTTACTTGCTCAAGTATGTAATGTACTTCTCTATCTCATATTTTTTTACTGGGAAAGGATGAATATATATAGAACTTTAGAAGTATGCGTTTTAGGTTAAGAGATGCATACTACAGAAATTTTAATCAAAATGGTTTTACTACTACTCAAATTAATTTCATAAAACTGTGTGCTGAAAATTGCAGATTGCAGAAAATGTTGCAAAACAGGTTTTTGTCCATTCTGTCTCAAATATTGACCGTTGCTCCATCATAGACTATAATGGGGATTCCAATATTCCAGCACTTCAGACAGATGGAATTAACTTTAAAGCCCTATTGATGCTTGGTGATGAACTTGACTTGGCTAGATTAACAACAAATAACATAAATGCCATGCTTGAAAATTATGGTGTTGAATCTGCTCGTGCAACTATTGTTGCAGAAGTGAAAAGTGTATTTGATTCCTATGGCATAGCTGTTAACAGTCGTCATTTGAGTTTAATTGCAGATTTCATGACATTTGATGGTGGTTTTAGGCCAATGAGCAGAATTGGTATAGGTTCAAACACATCACCATTTCTTAAAATGACCTTTGAGACAGCCACCAAATTCATTGTGGAGTCTTGTTTGCAGGGGGAGACAGACTGCCTGGAATCACCATCTTCCCGAATTGTTCTTGGACAGGTTGCAAAAGTTGGAACTGGCTGTTTTGACATTTTACAGAACTTGCAAGTATCATGATCTTTTCAAATGTCATTATTCTTGGTCATTTTGTCACTGTATTCTTTTACTGTAATCATTTGTTAACCAAATTCAACTCAATGTAACTCATTAATGCACATAAATTTTTCCCTTAAGTATGAATATCTTGTCGTGCTTGCATTTCTTGAACTCGTAATCATTGAAGCAGGTTGGAATTTTTAATAGTCAAGGACATCATCTTTGGTTATCAGAATGCACCTTTGATCTTTTATCTGAAGTTATACCAGTGTTAAATATATTAATATGAGGGTAGTTTTTATCTCATCCATGGAAACAGGTTCTAGTTTTTGAAAACAAAGCACCATCTTTCTTTGTTTAACTTCAGTTTTGAGTGTTTTTGGATATCATTAAGGACGTGGTAGTTTTATAAAGCTGCAGCTACAATTTAAATCTAAAGCTTTAAATAGAATGTGAGGCTCAATATTGCAGATTATTGAAATGAAGTTCAAAAATTCTACTTAGAAGTGTCGTATAGTTTCTCTTTTTAAAGGCTTCCATGCCCATTGCCTTAGGTCGCCAAAACTGAATTTGGGAGGGCCATCTCTTGCTGATCTTAACGGGTATCTCTTTTCCAAGCAGGGTTACCATTCTATGGTGAGTCAGGGGGTGCTTAAACATATTTGTAAAACACCCTTGTAATTGAAATAATAGTTTTGTGTTGTCAGTCCTTTTCCCTCCATGGCAAAGTTTACCACATTTTCTGGAGATAGGTGGAACAATTAAAAGAGATGACCTTTCCTCTAATAAAATAAAATCTTAAGGTTGATCTAAAAAAAATGCTATGGCAAAGTCTTTAGTTTTATTTAATGTTTTCATATTAATCAAGTGTTTCAATAGCTAGTAAGCTTTATAGAGAGAGGGGAAGCAGGTACATGAAACTTGTAGGCTAAAGGGACACATCAAAACCATGTTTGAAGTTTTGCTTAAAATACATCCTATGAAATGTTTCCTCCTACTTGGTCTGTGGTACTGGTAAGAAAACGTGTTTCTCGCTCATCTTGTGCACTTATACTTCAAGCTTACCTTAATATATCTTCTGTGTAATAATTCAACTGTATTGTATCACAAAAAGATTTCTCACTCTCGAGTGGCCTTGATTTAGGGTACCATATTTTTTATGGTATATGCCTTCAAATTTCAGGTCATATCTTTGCTACTCTGTTATTTGTGGAGATGTAAACTCTCCTACTATTTTGGCAGCACTACTAGAAGTTCCCTACAAGGTTGACGAATTGATTTTTTTCCCCGATGTTACCCCTAATTAATAACCTTAGAGACGGCACAATTGACAGGTGTTTCACTTTTGTCTTCCCAATCTCATTCCCTAAGAAAATGAGCAGGCATGTGCCCACTCTTTTTTATGTTGTGGTCATTTCCATCTTTTTCTGCTCAATCATCTACCCACACTACATTATTTTATGACGTCGATGCTCATTTTCAGTTTTTGAATACTGTCGTAGCATTAATGTAGTATTAGATATCATATTTGGATTTTGTTCCATAAATACAGAACATTTTCTAATTCATACACAGTAAGCTATCTTTAAAACTAATTCCAACATAGATGTGTAGTCTGTTTTGAAATTAGTTTAGAATTCTATTTGTGCTATGCTGTTTGTGTTAGGGTTTAACCTTATGTTAGGGTGCTTTCCCAAATATGAATAATCGATAAGAGTAAACTGGATATGAAATAGGGGCGAGGGGCCAGTAGTCGTGTGAGCTAACTTTCTCATCATGTAGTGGTTGCATGGGATATCATATGAACTCCGTCTTTTTATGAGATGTGGACTGACCTCTTATCCATCTATAACTAAGGTTTGGAGGTGCGACTCATCATGCAACTTGCTACATCAGCACATCTACTAAGAAGTGTCCAAAATTGACTTTTTAAAGATTAGACCGAAATCTAATCATGGTACCCCTCGTAGTTGAGCAAAACTAATATGCAATTTAATGGACCAAATACCTATTGGTAACCATAAATCTTTGCTATCTCTAACTTTTATATCCAACACAAATGGACCAATAGTTGAATAGAAAACTATTTGCTATAAAAACAACACATTATTATTTAAAATACAACTTAATTTCAACAAAAATAGAACAATAGTTGAACACAAACTTTTTGACAATATTTCACATTTCGTGGGAAAATTTAAGGTATTTATTGTGCTCGCCTTTTATATTTGTGATAGGACAAAATAGTAATATGAAATACTCCATTGCATATACATTGCTACCCCAATAGTTGTACACATAAGTTCAATATTTTTTCACTATGATAACAATACTTGTTTAGATGAGTGGCTTATTTTATTAAATGAGCATCTTATTTATGGTGGTTAGTTATGATATTTTATTTTGAGGCTATTATTTATTCCACTTGTTCATGAATGTGTTTATGTTTTTTATATAGCATTTATAGGTTCTCGTGTGTTCAAATATGGTTTCATTTTGATCAACATTTGGTTATTTTTTAATTTACATATGGACTATTTGTTTACAACATTTAGTATAAATATGTGGTAAGATTGAATATTATAAGCACAAGTGCTATAACAACAATAAGACCCTTTACAAGTAGCCCCTCTCCCCTACTCAAGTAAATACATCATTGCAACCATAATTTCACATCTTCCTATTTCAATAGGTTTTTGTAGTTCTTGTAATGCTCACTAAGTTTGCAGATGTTGGTATTAGATAGTGTATCGACAACATGGAAAGTATAGCTTTGCAATTGAAAGCTTTAATCATTTATTTAATTTTGTTGTGTCTACAAGGGACAAATATTAGATAGAATGATTTAAGAGTCTTTATAAAAGAGTAACAATTTGAAGGTGAACTTGGAAAAAATCTATGCATATGCAACTTGATTGTGTGTGAAGCAACACAATGATGTGACATTTTCATGCACGACATTATCGAGACCTATAGAGTGGGTTGTGGGTTATTCAAGCTGATAAAGGAGATGATAATAAGAGGTGAGATGAGTTTATATTTATTTAAAGATTCTCTTGCTTTTGCCTCATAATTTCAAATGATACAATCCTCACATTTAAAAAACAATTGATGGTTTACTATTAGGGATGGTGTAAAGAAAGGTTTGCAATCATTCTTTGGAGTTCCATCGATTTGACTCTGATATCATAAGTGGAGACGTGGATCTTATCAATGATTTAAAGACTAGCATATCTATTTGAGATAAACATATGTAAAAAGATTTGTAATGAAATTATTTTTGAGGTGCTTGTTTTTAGAAATATTGGATGGGACACTACTTTTATTTATATTTTTTATGATGTAAAATTGAGGGTTTGAAAAGGCTCAACATCCCATATACAAATATAAAGATAGCAATGTGCCAGTTTAGAGTACAAACCAACAACAAATATTATTGTAAACTAAACTAAGCTACACAATCATAAAATCAGCTAGTAGATACTTAGTTGATAATTAACCAACAATCATTTCTAGACCAACAATAAATAGGCTTGCGTATTAAACCAGGTCACCTAGAACCAAGAAAATGGTTAGTAGAGATCTTGCAATGCAACTTTTCTCCCAGAGTTATTTAAGTATTAGCAACAGGTTTAATGGATTGAATATTAGAATTAAGATAATTTACAAGTTGTAATATTATTAAAATTGATGTGAATAATCAATGTAAAAAGCAATATATGATAATTTAGTAAGAATTTCAAAATAAACAATCAACACATTCATATAATTCAATTAGATTAACATCATAATCATATATATGATATTCTCAATATACTATACATCAATGGTTTTTAATATTTAGCTGAATCATAGCACTTGGAAAAACCACTCTCACCCTAAGAAGATGTCAATTGTATTGGTTCTCGCTATGGAACATGTTGGACTTGTGTAAAAAAAGTTTGTGCTTACTTAAACAAAACGGTGTGCCTACTCACACAAAGTATTGGACAAGACAATCCCAGATGTACTTTGTACTTTGAGTTAGACATAATCTAGCACCCCTCTCCAATGCCATAGCCCCACCAAACCACTTCCTTCTTCCTTGAGTGACCTCCATGTCCCTTTCCAAGTCTCACATAAATTCTTTATATAAGTCTTAAGTGGTGGTTTGCAAACCGGCATACCCTTTCACAAAGGTTGCATTTAATTATTATTTAATAAATATAAATATTTTCCTTTTTTCTTTTTTTGAAATCTTAAATATTCTTCATTAATATTCATTTAAACCAAGGAGCATATTATCCTTTATTTTTCTATTTCCCTTTAATGCTTTCATAACTATTTTTTCACTTTGGGTTCATAACATTTTCCCCCCTTGTAATTTCGTTGTTATCAATAGCTCAAGTGAAATCTACATAACAAATCATAAAAAAATAATTAGGATATTAGTAAATCTATCACTTTAATTTCCTATATAGTTTTGTTTCACCAATTCTAGATCTTATGATCTAAGAATTCTTTCTAGTTTAGTTTTATTCAAAATTTGATCAAATAGAAATACCTCACTAATAAACAAAATGATTAAAACTATAGTTGTACTTTTGCATGAAGCAATCGCGATTTTATAAGAATCTTAAATGTGAGTTTATATACTAGATCTTCCATCTTGTAACTCAAAGAACAATACTTTATTTTCATTGAATATAAAATATTTATCATATTAATACATAGACTAATGAATGATATGCATAACACATGTTATGAAGACATCTATTGCTAAAACTCAAAAAATGTTCCAAGATGATAATCATGCATTCTAGACTAATGAATATCCTCATTCCTATACCAAATAAAATTGAATGGAAACAAGAACACAATTACCATTTAAACAAAGTTCATATATATATGGTAAAAATCATTTTTCCATTAGACTTTCTTTCAAAATTTATCTTTATTGTTTGTAAGAGTTGTCCATTAATTCGAGTAGTCATCTTCGTCCCCTTTCAAACCAAGGAGAAATATATCCTCGGGGTACTCTAAAATGCATCCAACCATAATGTCTTAACATAGATCCCCCCCAAACCTAGAAAACTTGTGGCACACAACCTCCTTTACTCTTTTTTGATTTTTGAGGCAACATAGGAATGTTAGGAGAAATGTTCTCACTTCCTGTAAGATGAACAATGGTAGGCAATAAAACATGTTGCACCTTATCATAATCAAACACCTTTGTGTTTGACTGACAAAAGTCGAGCCTTATGAACTACAAAAGTAGACAACATAAGATAATCCACATGCTCCATAGAAGAGGGGACAAAAGTAAACTGCTTCTCTACTCCCTCATCCTTGGTCTCTATCACCATGCAAGAAGAGAATCTTGCTTCATATATTGGCCATATTACTTCTTCTCATAGTTCCACAAGAGTTTCCTAACATGTGGGCGAGTTTTGGGATGGGGGGGACTAGAGGTGTGAGTTTGGAGATGGTAAGGGGGTAGTGACAGGGGGGTACTGAATACATATAGTACTTAAAAAAATAGTTATAAAAGGTATAAGTATACAAAATACATATGAAACTTTGACAAACTAGTTTTAAACATTTGAATTTTGAAGTGAACATTACTTAGTGTCACTCCTCTTCTTTGTTTTCTTCTCGCTCCTCCTCAACCCTTTTCTCTTCATTCTCATTCTTTCACCTTACACTTGAAGCTCACTCTCACACTCACACTATTAGCTTCTTGTTAAATTTTTATGAATTGAAATGTGGATAGGAGGTAGTTTTGTAATGCCTTGCTACAGAACCCCAGAGGACAACACACAAACATGACTAAATACAAAACATTTATTTTTATTTTTAAGCAATAACAATGAACTGCATAACTTGACATAGCATGCAAACTAAACTAAGTCCTCTAAGGTTCCATGACTGCATTACTAACACAACTATAAACAAGAACTAGATTTATTCCATTAACAAATATGTTTACATGATTTGTCTAACCATCAAGTTCATTTTAAACCATCACATTATATGATTAAACAATATGAATCTCCATACATGACATTAGATAAACAACATGAAAGATCATTTATAAATAGCAACAAGTACATATACAAATTCCAATACATGAGAGTGCATCATAATCCATTACATCATTACATTGTTTACAATAATGCTTCCCCGAATCACAAATGGGAAGAATGCATCAATATTACATTAAATGGTACAACTGATATACAAGTCCATTACATATACATAGAAACTACCTCCTCGAACCAATACAAGATTTGGAATCCACTACACAAGAACAACCTCCACGCACACGAACAACAAGGGAAACCTAATGGAGGAAAAAGCACCAAACTAATATAAGAATTAATCACATAGGCGAAATATTCTTAAACTATAGTCATAAGATATTTGTATGTATATATATTATTTTAAATCATACCTAATCAACTCATTATTTAAAACAAACATCCAATTAACCAATACAACCATGAAGTCAACAAATATTAACAAACCGTCCATTAAATGATTATGAAAGAAATCAACATTTAAAAGGATAATCTAATTCATTCATTTAATTTAATCCTTCAATTACCCTAATATAATTAAATCAATTTCTTTTCTTTTCTATTTAGTTTTCCAATTCACTATTTACTTAATTAATTAATTACAAGGCAACTTTTTTTTTTACTATAACCATAATATAATATATATATGTTTGCAACCATGGGGAAAACAACTTGATAGCAGCCTGTGTTTCAACCATATCTTAGAAACCACAATCTAGGTTTTTAAGATTTTTGGACAGGGATTAGAAGACAACAAGATAGAGAAACCCTTTAAATTTCTCACCAACTCAGTTTGTAAAAACAAAGTTATGGACGACGCAATTGGACAAATTTATTGGCAAGGAATAAATCAATAACACAATATGCAATTCATAAGCTACAGATTAGAGACTAAACCATGAATAAATAATAGAAGATTTTGTCAAGTGTTGTAGTTGCATTTCCCTATTTGAAATAAAATCGAATTGAGAAGCATAAAGAGTAATGAAATCAAAAGAAATGGGGTTTCATGGCTGCAAAATATGCACAAAATGTTTTATAGAAAAATGAGTTTTAAAAATCCTCAGAGAAGGTATTTAATAATTGTTTCCATTCAAAAATAAATAAATAAGGTAATGTTTTATTTCCAATCAACATAACCATTCAAACATTCATTTTCTAAACAAACATAGAATTCAAAAAGAAACAATGGAACCTAGATTCAAAGTTGGTCGAGACAAAACACTGGTGCTGAGATCAAACTTCTACGACATCAACAATTCACTTCTCCAAAGCCTTAAATCAAATCTTTGGTAAATTTTCCCAATCTAATTTTGAAAACCATCAACCAAATGCAATTATTCTACAGATAATTTCTTGTAAGACTTGTTCTCTATTGGAAAACAAAAATCAATAATCATCCATAATCTCCCAAAATGATAATTATTAACCAAGGAAAGCTGTTCGATTTTTGAAAACAAAAATCAAATAAAAATCTCACAAAAGCAACAAGTTTCTTTTTGACAATCAATTTGAAGTCACACATGTGCTCCAAGAAAATCGTTTTCTATCTTTTTAATTATTTTAGCTATTTATCCATTATGACATTTCGTTTTAATATTTTTTTTTATATTGTACTATTTTACCACATTTTTAATTATTAAAAACCATCATTATTAATAATTATATTTATATTTAGTTATCAAAATACTTTTTAAGTTAATAATTTAATTTAATGAATTAATTAACCAAGCACAACATTTATATCCATTTATCAACATGTTTTCGCTTAATAATTTATTTAATACATCAACTACTCAAAACAATATTTATTAAGCAAATCTAAACTAAACAACCAAATATCAATAACAATTACCTAGACATAAACAAGGTCGAAACGAGAACAACTGACCGCAAACAACATACAACGTTGACGGGGTAACCGACTGGATACTCATCCTCTTTGAGGATGATGGCAAGGGTAGGGGACCAAATGTCATCTCCATTCAACAATTTCCATTGGGTTTAAGGCATGCTCAAACCTACCAATTCAAGTGGAGTCGATGCCTAGTACCGACAACCTGCAACACACAAAACGGTCATGCGTATATGTATATCAAATTAGGCACATTGTGAAATGGGAATTGCGGCATAGTAGGGTACTCACAAGTGAGTAGTGCAACACCGTCCCTTTCACCAAAACACATTAAACAAGTAACCACATAGCAATCAAAAACATAATCACATAATAGTCATGGTAAAATAATCACATACTGATCAAAATAAAGCATCTAATATCTTATACTATATCATAAAACAAATCAACTGCTTAACCTCATTAGTAAATACCTTTAAATATTACTATTATTTTTACCTTCACTTTAGAGTCCAAAGCTAACTACCTACACATCCACGGTGAGAATGGGGGGGCACTACAAGTTTTATAGAATTTGTTGTGTTTGGGTGGAGCCCATAGGCCATTAGAGTACACCGTTGGGTATGGAGTTCAACGAAAGTTTTGATTTTTTTTAAATTGCTTTTTGGTGTCCGACTAGTGGAGACTCCTCGACATCCCCAAGATGGTCAAGTGACTCCTAGCAGTCCCTAAGATGTTTCAGGGACATCGCAAAGTCCTTGACATTTCAATGATGTTTTAGAGGCAACAACATTGGTATCGAGGCGACAAAGGGATGTCCCTCACAAGTCCCAAAGTCTTTGAGACATCCCCATCTCAAAAACATGGGGTTGTTGGGGGGTGGATGCATCCCCATGGAACATTGCTTCTTCCAAGACCTCTAAGAACATATTTTTAGTGTTTGAAACAACCTCTTGATTAGACAAGCCATCTATCTATGAATTCGCGATTGACTTGTTCTTTTTATACTCTTGTCCTTGGGCAAAATGAATAGTTTCAATTAATTCTTCTTGTTGATATCACATTGACATATCTAGCAACTCCTGCATCTGACCTTGCATAATTGTCAAGATAACATCTCCTTGTCACCTTGAATATTTCCTATCTTTTGTTCCTTCCAACTTTTCATGTATGAAATAGTCCTATGTCCAGGTTTTAGGCAAAATTAATAGAAACGAGGGGAATTCTCATATTCAATAGCTTGAATCCAATCTCTATATTTTGATGAAAGCTCAATTGAAATTACTAAACTCCCTATTGACCATTTCATAACACTAAATTGAACATACAATAACCTTTTCTCCACCTTCACACTTAGATCAAAGGCAATGAAATGCTCAAAGGACTTCACAACCCCCTCATAATTTCTTCCTAAAATTCGCACAAGAGCTTAGGTAGCCTTAATGGGGAGAAAGTTTATATTCTCTTTACTTGGATAAAATCCTTGCTTCTATTTATTCAGGAAAAACGTTGCTTTCCCAAGGAACAACATACTTCTCATCAAAATTCTAGCACAACCATCTTGATTAAAAAAGGATCTAAAACAAAAATTCTTTCAACATGACAAGGATTTCCACTTGGCCCTTTAGTCTCTAGATTCTTCCAACTCGCCTTCTAAATGCATCAATTTTTTGGTTTTGTTCCTATAAAATCGCCAATTAGAGCATTTTCTTTTATTTAGGAAGATCTCCCCACAACATGGTCATGAACAATCTGATGGAAACTGTCTGAACCATACATCAATTCCAAAGTAGTGATATTTGGTGGTCCAGGAAAATCCCTAACTATAACCCTCTCAGCCCAACGTAAGAGGGGACTTAAAATTAGAATTATTTTCCCCACTCGACCTCAAAAGAGACATTTTCACCTTTTCCTAGGTCACTTGATAGTATACCTTCTACCATCAACCTCATGGATCTCAACCTCTTTAAGATTTTCACTATTGTTTATCAACTTCTCGTTTAGATTAAACTCATCACATGACCTCTTGTTAGAAGTAGATCAAGCACCAAAAAAAATGGGAGGGAGTTGATGCCTACATCACAGTCCTAGCCTTGAGCTAAGTGAAAAAATTCCCAACTACACGTTATGCCTCTTGCAATGACCAAAAATCTCAACAAAATCCAAATTATTCAAGAAACCACTTCTAGAAGTAGGGTCAAGTAGATTTCAGAGGATTCACTTGCCCTAAGATGGGCCTCATGCCATTAATCTAATAGAATTCACTTGCCCTAAGATGAGCCTCATGCCATTAATCTATCATTTCTAATTCTTCCTCGTTTGGGTATACAAAGCTGTCATTCTCTACCTAACTATGAATATCGTCTTTGTCACCAACAACAATTGTCTTCATTCTTGAATCAACACCTTTCCCATTTGAAGACTTGACATGCCTTTCTTGCTTGAAGCTTGAATTTAATTCAAATTTGATCAAATTTTAAATAGTCCTTGTAAATTTTAATTAATAAAATAATAGAATATTTGCACTTTTTTTTTTTAAAAGTTTCACATTTATTTCAAAAGGAAATGCATATTTATTTTTATACCCTTTTTGCACTTGATTTTTTGTGTTTTGATCATTTTTTTAATTTTGATTTTGATTTCAGGTATTATATTCCGTTTTTGTAATTGCTTTGGTTTGGTATATATACTTGATAGAGATTTGTAGTATAAAGTAAAATGTTTACTTTATTTAAAAAATCTCAAATTTACTTTTTTGCATATTTTGTAGTCATGAAATTACATGAGATTGCATTTCTTTGAGAGATTTTGTCAAACAATTCATATGCCTTGTCTCTTCTTCCACATTTATATATGTGTCTATCAACACACAATGATAAGATGAGTTTGTATATTGTTGAATATAAGCAACAACTAGAAACATAGTTTTCTTGTTAGTGTACTAATTAAAATTGTAACAAATTAGAAGGTATTTCATTAGAATTTATGTCAAAACATTTGAATGCAAATGAACATAGTGAATTATATGATTGATACAAATCATGAAAGCTTAATCATTAGAGATTACTCTCATGCTCATGACGAGCTAGTATAAGCACAACCTTAATGTTGCCTCTAAAACGAAGCAAGTTGTGCATGTATACATTCACATGTGTTTATATTGACCCTATAATAGTGTTAAGAACATAAAACTAATGTAATAAAAAAATGTTAGTTCCCATATCCACAATAGTAGAAGATCAACCAATGTCATGCATCTAAAAGGCACTTTAGAAAGGAAAAACAAGATAGATAAAACAAATAATTGCAACTCAACTAAAACATTGAATCTTTTGTCCATTTTTGTATGTGTTAGAGCTTATGCATGAAATGGAGAGTTTTTTCCAAAAAATATGAGTTTCCTAGATTATAATTTCTTCAACATGATAGTTAAGTTATTTCTCCCACAAAAACCAACAATCTAGATATAATCCTTGTGTTAAAATCACTCATTTTTTCCTAAAAGAAATTATATTTGTATATAGATTCCCTACTAAAATCTAACACTTTTCATACAAAGTGGAACTATCTTCTTTGTCCTTTTATATATCTTATTAGTTGCAAAAACTACTGCCTTATTTAAGTATAATTAGACACAACACATAGTAGAATATACAACACCCATCTATGAAAGTGAGAGAAAATGGTAATACTATTAATAAAAGTTTAGAAGAACCTTTATGACTTTTAATTACTATTGGATCTTGAAATGAGATCTTTCAAGTCTAAGTAGGATCTTGTACCCTAGATAATTTGATGAAAAGAACATGTACTTGCAAAACCTAATAATTTTTCTTGTATTTTTTGCTTCTTTGGAGTTTTCAACATATTTATTTGTATTTGTTTGAAATGCAAGGGCTAGTTTAGTGATGATTGCATTTATATTTATTTAATCTTTTCATAAGAATATTTTGAAAAAATTACAAGTACACAAATTCTTTGTCTCATGATCTTTACGAGATTAAAATTCTTCTAGATTATGTGTGTGAGACTAAGATTCTACTTGAGATAGTGCTCAAAGGAAGTGGAAAAATGCACATTTTGTTTACTTGTCAATTGACATGACTTGTTTACTATGGTAAAATTCAAGATTCTTAAATGTAGATAAATGAACCCTTATAATGCATGGCTCATTTGAAAAAATATAATGATTTGGAATTGACAATAAATAATAATTAAGATTTGTATAATGCTTTGAAGAGACTTGATGTTGGTCTATAAAAAGGTCAAATTTGATCTATGTAAGATTACAAGAGGGATGTTTGGTTTTGAGTAGCAAGGATATCCTTGGATAGAATTGGGCCACTAAATAATACTCCATTCAATCTTATTTTGATTTAAGATGCTTTTTTTTATTGAGCCAAAAAAAGGTTGTCTACTTTCATGCATCTTTTCCTTTAATTAATGTAGCAAGAACAATAAATCTTAGAGGTCTCAAGATAGTCAAATATTTCTAGTATGTTTCTTTCCACATGAAGTTTCAAAATAAATAGGGAACTAGAAATTTCAAAAGACTTGAAAAGGATATGAAGTTTCAAAATAAATAGGGAACTAGAAATTTCAAAAGACTTGAAAAGGATATTTCCTATTAGGGGTTAAAGGAAAAATAATATACTTTGAATGCTAGGAATGCTAATATATGGTATATGCTTGCTTGCCATGCATTTCTAGGGACATAAAAATATAAATCTATTTTGATGTTGATCTATGTATACATGATTTTTTCTAAACTAAAATGTGCTATTAGAACTAAAAATAAAAAACAAAAGTGCAATAACCAAAGAAAGAACATATAAAAAATATTTTAGAGCAATGTCATATAAAAAATAGATTACAAATTTGTATCAAGCCTTTCTTTGTGACAATTTTCTAGTAAATATAAATTTACTTGAATGCTAGAGATTACAAACCATACACAAATTCACATTACAAAGTCAACCTTGAGCTAGAGCAAGGTTGTGAAAGAATGATGTGCCGCAAGCTATTGGTCAACTATGCAAACCAATATCTTAGAATAATATTGATATCATATGTATACCAAATTGAAGAAGTAAAATAATCTTAATATACTATAAAAAAGACCTTCCTTGTTAGGTTTGTGCCACAACACATATTTACTAGTGAAGGAGAGACTATATAACTCCCCAACTAAGTTAATTGGTGCACATTAGTCACAATTTAAACATGGATCTCTCTATGGGAAGGTTTGATATCAATAAAATAAAAGGTAAAATTAGTGCATGGTAGTCATTACCATATCACACTTCAAGAGTGGTCTTTACATGCTAAAGAAGGGTTTCATATATCTTATATCAAGCTCCATGCCATCAATACAAGGATAGTTAATATGTTCTTTTTATTTCAGTATGGTAACCTATAAAAAATGCTAAGTCCATGAAAGGTTGGATATGGAATTTGAAGCATGTTTATATCTCAAATTATAGTTCAATAGCTCGTTACAATAATAATTATGATATCTTTGGTGTCAAATTAAGGCATGAGATTTGCTACCAACTCACCAAAATATCTTGAACCATAACAAGGTAGGATCTTTCACAATCACTTGGTTTCCCTTAAATAAGTACTCACTTGCATCAATGTCATATCTAGATTCTAATTCTCTCTAAAAAAATTAATCATTTTAATTAATATCATTAGCTATTTTATGATTCTACATTGTTAAATGATAGCTAGCACTAAGCTAAACACAAAGCACACAAACACCTCTAAAAAAATATCGTTAGAAACTAAAATGACAAGATATTGATCCAAATATTGCTTCCACATGGGCAAAGCATTTAGATAGAGAATATTTCTTCCTCCCATTAAAAATATTGGGAAAATTGATATATGCATTTTCTATGCTAGTCAAGAAATTACGAAACAAAATGTGTAGTAAGTGAGCACACTAAACAATTGATTTAAATTCTAAATGACATTTTAGAATTTATATTTATTAAGAAATAAATTAAAGATTTTCTAATACCTTCTTGGTTGATATTTTCTTGAATGGCTCATAAGAATTATTTATAAAAAAAATATTGAAAATTACGAGAATCCTAAAGTCATTACTTTCTATTGAGGATAGATATGTTAGTCTCTTAGTTTGGTGACTCATAGCCATACATCTTTATTAGGTGTTTAAAGATACCTAATGCATATATATATATATATATATATATATATAGGATAGACTATGATAATTAAATCCTTTCATTAGGATAATAAGGACTTGAAATAGAAAGTAGAAATTATCTTTGTTTGTAAAATCAAACATTTCAACTTTTTGATAGGAAAATTGCATGAACTTGAGAATACTATGAAGCTAGTTTATTTTAAATTAAGAACCAATTTCAAATTCATAACAATGAACCATACATAAGTAAAGAGGAAACATATGAAGAAAATTGTACAATAGTCAAATTCAAAATTAGACTATAAAAATCTCATCGAATATGTAGCTAAAAAATCAAGTCTATAATTATGTGCTAAAAGGTATCTCCTAACAATGCCTCAAGGGTCATAACTTATAACAATAAGCACATTATTAACAATGTAAACATAAATTTAAAACTAGATCAAAATAAATTTTTATGAACACATAATAGAATCCCTAGAACTTGAATTTGAATCCATTGCATCAAAAGCCAATAAATAATCTTTATAGTATAATGTTACTTTTGACAATATAGTTCAATTTTATTTCACATTCAATAGAATCTAAAAAGAACCCTTTGCATCAAGTCTCAATTAAAAAATTCTACATAATCCCTAAAATTGTGGTGTAAGAGACTTTATTGTTGGGTTTAAAAGTTCATTTATGGTCCATGAAGTTTAATGAATTATAAATTTAATCTCCAAAATAATATTATGGTCTTTAACAATAGTACATAATATACAAAATTGAAGGCCAAAACAGTGAAAATATTTGTAATTACCCTTGCAAATATTTATTTATTGGTCAGACGAAACCTCTAATTAGATGAAATTAATAGGAGAATTGGTTGGATGCCCCAATCCTCACATATTAACAAACTACTACAACTAGACATCAAATATTACTACAGAAACCTTTGAATCCTTACATCTCACAGCTAAAAGAGGCATTGTATAGCTTTATTGGAATCTTCATTATGGGATTGAAATTATCTATTTTTTAATATATGGGGTACACAATTCTTTTTTTTTTCACTCTTTCATATTTGTACAAATATTTCATTCAAAAAACCCATACACCTTATATTTTTCCAAGAACCAACCATAAAAGTAAATGGATATTTTGATACTTGCAAGGAAAGATAATGATTTACTATTTTGAATTCATTTATAGTGGAATTAGGTTTACATCTGAGCAATTGATACTCTTCTTTCATCTTGTCATATGTAACAAAGATCATCACTCTAACATCTTGTATGTGCCACAAATTTCCATTTTTCTTCTAAAAGTGGGTTTCAAGTTCCCCTTGGTACACATTATCTCTTCAACTGTAATGACCATAATCAATTTATCACCTAAAAAAACCCAAGAATAAAAATAATTAGATTTTATGAATATCACCCCTAAACCACCTAGAAGATAATCTTGTGTAGAGGCTTCAATATACATAAAATAAGATTGGCTACTATACAAAAATTTAGTGTATCAATGTTTAAGATGGATAATGAGACAATCCTAGATGTATAACAAAAAAATGAAATGAAAATAGGAATTCCACATGAAGAAAGGGCATGCTTTCAAATTGTATGTTTTTATGCCCCTATTTTTAATGTCTCCTTCTTACAATACCTATGCATTGTACCCTCATGTGATTGACCCACCGAACAAAAAATACCTACAAAATGCATATGTAAGTCTTTCTTTCACCCATTGACATTTTTTGATAATGTCTACCCTAGCAACATTAGACTACACAAAAACATTCTTTGTTGATGCTAAATATTGCAGAGGCCCACATCTATGATACCCTCACTTGTATCAAGAGTAACAAGAACATCTACACATTGAAGTATGATCCAATAGTAGAGAAAAAAAACTATTTTGCTAATATTTGAAGTAAAGTGTCCAAGTTTGCAGCTAAATATTCCCCTAATAGGAAGCTAAAATTGAATAATGATTGGTTAAAATAGTTCCATAGATAGCAACCAATAATAGGAAACATCAATGGATTCTTCTTTATTGTATAACAACGTAATAGAATTTTGGACTTTCTCATTAATATAATTGTTGGTAGTTGTTGTCATTGATGCCAATACTAGTGGTTTTTTTGTTGTCATTGATGTCAACATTGATGGCTGTCATTGGTGTTATAACTAAGGAGATTTTCGGTAGTTGTTGTCAACATTGTTTGTTAGTTGTAATTGATGTCAATACCATATGTTAGTCCTTGGAATTAGTTGTCTTTGTTATATTTATTTTGGGCTAACATCGGTTGGATGTTAATGCCTTATCAAAGAAGAGAAGAGTTGAAGAAGTTCATGGTTGTATGCCATGCCTTATCAAAGAAGAGGAGAGTTGAAGAAGTTCATGATTGGATGTCATGCCCTATCAAAGAAGTATTATTTCTAATGTTCATATAATGCATTATTATTGTTAGTAGAGTTGATTTCATAATGATATATTCAAATGAGGAGTAGAAACATTAAGATGAAGATTAAATGCATGACTAATGTTGGAGAGATATTGATGAAGGTCTAAAGTATGTCTCATGCTATCTCTTGATGTTCCTGATAACATATGTGTTATTTAAAGGAATTTATGGTCTCTGTTAGTTTCTCAAATATTTTTGGTTCAAGAAGCTGTATTGAAGTTTGTCTAAAAGAATGATTCACATTCCTCAGTTGTTATAGTCTTGGTCTTACGATTTGGTATTCAATGTCAGTGATCTATGTACATTGCACTCCTATATTTTTAGGTCACTTGTGTTATCAAGGAGGTTCCTATGAATTGCAGAAGGTTGGTAGTGTTGCTAGTTGTCTAGACTGGTCTGAGAAATGATCCAAATTTCTCCACATTGATGTATCTATTCTCATGGCTTGGTGAATGTGATCACAACGTATGTGCAATGTATCATTTCTAATCTCATTTTCTGAAGTGGTCTGCAAGCTATTCTACAAATGTTACATCATCCAATTATGTTTTATGTGTTAATTCCTAAAAAGAGTTTTCTATAGCGGTTGGGTTTGCGGTGGTTGTTGATGGCATGGAAATATGAAATAAGTGCATGGAAGTGATGGTGGATTCTCAAGGAACATCCCTATGTGATCCGCATGTTGCTAATTGGTTGCTTTGGTGACGCATTATGTTTTGAGTTGTCTTTTTGGGTTATCTGTGGATATCTGGCTGATAAGGCTTGTTTCTTTGCTTGGACTATGTGCTTGGGGGGTTGCACCAACAATGGAAGATGTGTTGGGGTCTCGAACTATCTTATTTGGGATCACATCAAGTAAATTAAATTGAATGGGTGTTTATGGGACGATTGGTTATGTTCTTCAATGTCTCATCCACATGTTTCCTTGATGCTGACTTAGGTTGATGTGCACCTGTGTGTAAATAATTATAGATCACATTGAAAGGAGTGTTAAGATTATTTTTGGTCGTTTCTATCCTTGGGATAGGACCAATTATGAATTGGTAGCTGACTAGTCAAATTCATCATCTATTTTCCTTCTAGCCAACCTAATTGAAAATTAAGGTGTTGCAGTGGATAGAAATGCAAGATCATTTCAAATGCAACATGATGGAGAATTTATATGAAGGAAACCTTTGAATTGGCTTCCAATAACCCCAAAAAACCACCACCTTTTCCCCTACACCAAGGCCTAATATTTATTTTGTATCGCTTTCATCTAGCCCTTTGCCCCCTTAAGCCTATTTTAGTTATCTGAATTATGGAATAGGATGCCCCTAACCATCCTCGTGATAAACCTTCCTCAACCACTTCGGTTGGTCCCAAAAGGAAAAACCCCCATATTCCTTGTGAAACCCCTAAAAACCCTAAAAAAAACCCTTGGCTAAGAAGAAAAAAGGGGGTGTGGGCCTAGCCCAGTCAAAAGCGACTACTGGGCTTTTTGAATTGAAGAACACTCCCACTAAAAAGAGTGTAAACCAGTCGACAAGAACAAACCTGAACCTAAAAAGAGAAAAAAGGGCACCCCATGCCATTTGGTGAGTCGAACATGGAAACTAAGTAGGGGGAATCTGTTGATAGAGATTCCCAGGGGGACACCATTGTTGTTGCTAGTGTGGACATGGGGGTGAAGTCGACTAGCATCAGACGGTCCAATAAATTGGCCAAAAAAAAAACGGAGGACCCTGTTGATGAGATATCCAACAATTATGAGTAGGAGGGTAAGGAGGACAAAAAACATGATACCATTGAAGAAACTAAACATTATGCTAAAGGGATGAGCCATTTTTCAGAGCTAATCAATACATTTTGTGAAGATTCTACTTCAAAATATTTTGAACACCAGGTTAGGAACGAAGATGAGGAAAAGGTAGAGACTGAGAAGGAGGAGCTTGAAAATTTGCAGTCTTGTGTGGAAAGTTTGGAGAGGAAATTCACTAGGCTTACATGTTTCACGATTCAAATCATCCATAGGTCCATTGTCACTCTATCAAACGTGTTGCACGAGGAGGTGGACAAAAATCATTTTGATGAAGGACCTAGCAACAAATGGGTGGGTGATGAGATATTGGATTTATGTTTCCAGGAATGGGCATGCTTAGAAAAGTAATGGGTCAAGTGTGTGGGTGGGTTTTATGTTTGCTGTCGGTTAGCTATCAGTATAAGTTTTTGGTGTTTTTTTTGTTGTTTTTTCTATTGGACTTTAAATGATGGTTTTTGAATTTTGATCCTTTTTGGCCCTCTGGGCTCTTGGTGTAAAGGGTACTGCACCCTATAAATGTAGATTAATTTAACAAAATCATGATGGAAAAGTGTACAAGGGAAAAAAAGTGGGCGTGCGAGTTGTATTGAATATCCAACAAAGATAGTGCTAAAGATTGTAAAAAGGAAAGATCAATTGAGCTTGAATGCCTTAGTCAATAAAGAGTTATGTTGCAAATATTTGTAATTCTCTTATAAATATTTTGCATCTTGCTCTAAGATAGTGAATCTCATCAAGTCCCTCTATCTTGGTCTTGAAGTTGGTTGGTACTTTAGTGCTACAAGTCCTTTAGTATCTTGCTCTAAGGCAGTTAGCCTTCTTGCAAGTCTTTTGATAGTGAGCCTTAGATTGTGAGGTAACTCTCACTATGCTTTTCCTTCATTGGGGTTTCCACATAAATTTGGTGTCTCCTTGTGCATGTTTGTGTTATCTATCTCTTTCTCTTTACTTCTAATATGATTATTGCTATATCTTTTATTGGTAAAGTTTTCTAAAGGTGTTAAAGTTTCAAATTGCTATATTATTATTTGGTACTTTTATGCTTAAAGCTATATCTGTGAGATAAGAGAGATTCATTGTGCATGAGTCTCTTCGTTCTCAAGAGATCACCAAGGAAAAAATTTCCCTTATCCACCTTAGCATAGGCTGAATAAAGAAATTGCAAAGGAAATGAACATGCATTAACTTTTAAGAAAAAATTACTTCAGATCTTGGGAGAGTGGAACTTTCAGATTTTTACCTCAGATAGAAGAGCTCTTGGCCAAAGGATGTCAGTGCGGATTCAGGATGCTAGTGCAATGCACTGTCATCCGACTGGCATGGTAGCATCCTAAGCAACACAAATCTTAGAAGCTTAATCAGGCAGGATGGAGTCTCACTTATTTACACAGATCGAAGGTATAATAAACAAAATAATCAAATCGAAAACAAAAAATGCAAGAAAAGTACAAGGAGAACTTGGAGAAAACCTACCTACAATGAGACATTCGTGTCTTCACTCTGAGCTCCACATTGCAACCTACACATAGAATAACGAGGGGAAAAGGTTGGGGCTGCATAGGGGTTTGCCTTAGTCAGACCCCTGCTTTGGTGTTCCCACCTCCATAGATAGCCAGATAGGAAAGGAGTGTAATCAAAATGGGAAAAGCGCGTGGTGAAAGAAAAACCCATTTCAAGAGTAGAACTCGGACCACAAAGTAGTAAAGAAACAAGTAAACATAAAGGAGAGAGAGAGAGAGTTTTACCCATGGGCCTAAGCCCTCTTCAAAGCACATAGACACACCATTGAATGCTTGCTTGAGAGCTTTAGTTGATAGAGGGACCTTAGTTCGGCATGGCTTCACTTGTAGAAGAGCTACTTGTCAAGAATGAAGGACTCAAGAGTGAAAAATGAAGAGATCTTGATTGAATGAATTTGACCCCCAAAATGATAGAAAATGAGGGGTTTTGTTGTATGCAAGGGTGGGAAAGAGAAGTTACATCCAAAATCCTGACTACCAAGACACGTGTCAAGAGTCAAGATTCAAGATTCCTTGTTTTAGACTCAAAAATTTGATAGGACACAAGCATCCAAGACATTAGTTTTTGGGAAACCCGTTGTTAGGCTTCAGTTGCTTTGCCATTTTGTCCACATGGGGTCAAAATCATGAAATTTCAACCCTTGGGATTTTTGTCATTAATGCTCTAGGGTGTCATAAATGCAAGGAAAAGTGCTAAAATGTGGAATTTCCCCTAGGTGCAATTCTGCGACATTACATTTTTCCCCTACTTTAGTGGGCTTGATTTTGGGAAAAATTAGCCACACTAAAGTAGAGAAGAAATTTTTTACCCTAAATTTAAATTTTTACAAATTTGCATGCCAAGAAAAAATGCCTCAGAGGTCACCGAGGTCAAGCTAGCTGGTACTGAAGGTGCCCCTAGAAATCAAGCTCAACAAATAGTGACAAAGTGATTGTGAAGAAACACATGAAAATTTCATCTGCAAAACACAAATTAAAGTCAATTTCAAAAATCTAAAGAAGCTACCACGTTGAGAAGAATGATCAAGAAAAAATTGATGATTCAAAGGAAAAAATATGGTAAAGACGTGACTATATTCCCCTTCCCGAGTTTTCCCCTAGCTAGGTGGGGCAAATTGAGGTGAAATCGGGGAGTGAAAAACTCCAAGAAAAATGGGCCCCGGGGGGCCTATATATACCTAGGTGGGCCCCTAGAAGGGTCATTTTCACTATTCACTACTGGGAAATTGTTGAATTTTGTGAGAGAAAATTCAACAAAATGTTGAGTAGGAGAGAGTACAAGGCATTGATATTGGAGCAGCTAAGGGATGAAATGACCTAGGGGTACAAGGTGGATTAGGTAGGTCTTGAAACCTCATTCTTAGCGACTTTTACCAAGGTTTTAGGTGACTTTTTCCACGTCTAGTTGCACAGGCATCTTTTTTTGGTGCTACCATCTAAAAAGTGCATTGTCGTCCAGATTTTACGCTAGCGTCCCATCTCTGCATTGTCATCTTGAGGACATGCTGGAATCCTTGAGGCGTCAATGGAAGATCAGGATATATGTGCGGTGCATAGACGTCTACAGGACACACAAAAGTCCTTAAATTTTTTTGCCTTCATATTTTGTAAATCTAGAGTTCTGACATAATTTTTTCACTTTTTGTAGGAATATCTCGAGATCTAGGAGCATCTTGGTGGGTGAGCATACTGATTAGTTCATGAGTAGAGGGACTGCCTTAGTGATGATGAGGTCACACATCTGCAACAAGTCAGTCTCTAGCACATGTTTACTATGCTAGAGATGCGGTATCATGAACGTATGCTTATGACTTTGATGGAGTGATGGGATGCCACCACATCATCTTTCTAGTTACCGATTGGGGAGATGATGATTAATTTGGAGGATATCTATCGAAATCTTAGAATACGCATCTGTGGACGACGAGTGGCCATAGATGACACTCGATTAGCATAGGAGTGGTCGGAGGGTGTACTCTACTACTTAGGGTGGACCAATGTTGGTGACAAAATGAGGCACATCTACACACTGGTATGAACAGGCAAGGACCACTGCACCCCTGGTGCACTGAGTTATGGTTGTGACCATGGACTTCTAGATCATGATAGAAGGGCGATGCTCTCATCTACATAGGGGCCTCATCCATACTAGTCGAGAGATGGTCGAGCATCAAATAGTTTTTACTTGGGGCCACAACATGCTAGCACACCTATACCAGGAGCTGGGGTGATATGTACATTATGAGTACCTCAGCCTCACAACATGCACATTGCTACAGGTGTGAGCATTCACCCATATTATGTACACGAGGCCGATCGGGTTCCCACAAACATGATCGTACCATGTCCCCATGGCCCACTGGTATGATGTTACAAGGAAGTGGAGACATGGAGATCTACAATTTTGGAGGTTACAGTTTGATACTCTTACACCTGATTAGGTGAGGTGGAGACCCTACCTCTATTTCAAGTTGGTAGATGATGATAGGTACCTTAGGAACCTGCAACGGGACCATTTCTCCTTGGTTGCTACGATCACATCCTTATGCCATATTATTGGAGTTGGGTCATGCAACAACATGGCCATGTATAGATTATCCCTCATGATGTGTCCACGTATACACGGGCCTTCAGGAGTGTGGCGAGACCTAGGGAAATTCCCCACCCTTCCATCATAGATTTTGATCCTTTTGATGATGATGAGCCTGATTGGGATTTTTCGTCGATAGCGCTAACAAATAATGCCAAAATTGTTGCAGACTTTAGAGCATGGTGTGTGAGGCACCTCCTCGTCTAGTGTTCGATGAGGGTGCCCTTGGAGGGGATCCTAGCCCATAGAGGGATGTTCCACCATAGGCACTGCAAAATAGATGGAGAGGGAAGTAGCAGGGAGGGGAGAAGGAGAGGCCATAGTAGGAAGAGGTAGCATCATAGAGGTTGAGGCAGAGGTGGAGGAGGTCAGACCCTCCACTAGCTACCCCTATCTTGTTGGCACGACTAGCACCCACTATCACAGTGATGAAAACCTTAGCAACACTAGGAACGATTGTTGATACTAGCGACGAAGGTCCTAGCATCGCTCCTCACCTTGACCCCACTTGGTAATTAGGGGACGTAGGTATACTGAGTATGTTATTTATATTTCAATAATTTTAGTTTCTTTGTTTATGATTACATAGATATGCCATGTGATATTGATTATATCCTTTCTTTTTGTGATTGCAGAGGATGCTCAAGGATGGACTGGGTTGATGGCCCAATTCATATTAGAGGTGGCCCTTGACATTCCCATCCAAGGGACGGTCCTTGAGGCATACCGACTAGTTTTTGCGGGGTACATGCCCACTTTTTCAAGCTGGTAGCATGCTTGAGGACCCCGTATGAGGAGCGGGGAGTGGAGATAATGCAGTTGAATGCAGAGGCGACCATTCTCCGAGGGCAACGTGACCAACTATTGGGGGAGCTGTGGATGATGCTTGATGAGCGAGATGTGGTCGTGACGAGGTCTGATGCTGTGAAGAAGGAATATGACACCCTATAGAGACACCTTAATGACATCGATAGGTATCCTATAGCCGTGATCCCAACAAATTCTTAGCAGCTGCAACAAGAGTTGATGTAGAAACAAATGACCATATGCTCCCTACAGGGGGAGATCAAAGGGATGTGTGTAGCCTTGTTTGCATCATGCCTTCACTGATCCAGATCTACGACCATTGTGTAGCCCCTCCCCAGACCACAACAATAATAGCTAGAGTTGGAGGGCTCTGGGAGCCATGCACCATAGTCATAGGGACCTCCCATTTTATACACCAGTTTTGTAGCAAGATATATATATTTTTTGTAGATATTTTGTATAGACATTGACACATATTCAATAGCCATTCATTTTTGACAGTAGTGGCCCGAAACATGTATATGATATTTGATATATATATATATGAGATACTGGTTTAGATATCATGGCATTGTGTACTTTGATGTGTATGCTTCTTTAATTTCATGTATGTTGCTGATATGGATGTTATATATGTATGGATGTGTGTTTACATTAGATGCTATCATAATTTAATGAACACATATGAATATATGTTAATTAAATATAATGATTATCTAACTACCTTAAAAGATGTAATGTAATGCATGGATACATAGCATAGTAAGACACATGTATGTATATTGCACACACACATGGTCATATCATAACAAAAAAAATCTTCATAATGTGTTAATGAATAATGTCAACATATGCAGTTCTACTACGTTTAAAGAGTGAACACCACACACATAGTATCATTAGAGATAAATCACATTTAAATGCTCTTTTAGAGGTGTTCTTCTTGTAAAGACAGTTGTTGTTGCACCAAAAGATTGACCTGTTAATGCCCAATACAACCATTGGATCTATACAAGTCCAAGATCCACATGAGGTGGTTAAACCATGTCATGAAGCTCGAGCACCACACTGGACCACGACGAGGAGACCAAGGGTGATACCTTGAAACAATCCCCCCAGCGCAAGTGAGGGTTTGAACTTGTGACCATGACTCTGATGCCAATTGTTGCAAAGACGGTTGTTGTTGCACCAAAAGATCGACCTGTTAATGCCCGATACAACCATTGGATTTATACAAGTCCACGAACCATAGGAGGTAGTTAAACCATGTCACAAAGCTTGAGCACCACACTAGCCCATGCCGAGGATACCAATGGTGACACCATGCAACAATTCCATCCATAGATGATATTCCATAGGCACCCGAACCATACACGAAGACAAAAATGTAAGGGCCTAACTAGTTAGGACTAAATTTTCCCCTCTAGTTAGGCAACACATTTACATTTCTTCGATTATGATAGAGAACTAGGTCACCCAAATTAAAGGTTCTAGGAAACATGGTTTGGTTATACTTTCTCGATAATGATCATTGATAAGAATTAATATGGTCAAGGGCTTGTAATCGGTGCTCATCGAGCATCTCTGACCGATGAAAATGATTAGCTCGATAAGTTTCATAATCAATTAACCCCTTAAGGGAAACCCACAAAGATGAAATCTCCAACTCTAAAGGCATGATGGCTTCAACACCATACATGAGGTTGTAAGGTGTCATTCCTGTTACCATATGAACGCTCATGTGATAGGCCCACAAAGCGTATGTTAACGGAATATGCCAATCCTTACCATGCCTATTAAATTTTTTACGAAGGATGAGCTCAAGAGTCTTGTTAGATGCTCTGCTTGACCATTAGATTGAGGATAGTAAGGCATAGAGAATCTATGTTGAATGTGGAATTTTTCTAGGAATTGCTTCACTTCCTTGGTCTTAAATGGCATACCATTATCAAAAACAAGTGTACCAAGAAATCCAAAACAATAAATAATGTTATTAAAAAGAAAACTACAAATAGCTTCAACATTCGTGGAATGAAGTAGGATAACTTCAACCCACTTCGTAAAGTAATATGTAGTAGTGATGATGCAGGTATGTCCCTTAGAAGAAGGCGGTGATATTTTTGCTATAATATCCAACCCCCATTTCACAAAGGGATAAGGAGAGGTCTGGTTTTGTAACTCTTGTGCGGGTGCAGGAATAAGATGACTATGTTGTTGACATTGCAAGAATTTTTTAACAAAATCAAAGGAGTCTTGTTCCATCATTTTCCAAAAGTACCCCATGTGTATCAACTTCCTCACTAAGGATTTACCACCAAAGTGTCCACCCCCAGAGCCTGAATGGGATTCCTTAAGGGCAAGGGGTATTTCCACTTTAGTGAGACATCGAATAAGCAAGTTGTTATAAGATATATGATAAAGAACATCAAACAAAACAACATAACAGACTGAAAGATTTTGTATACGAGTACGATCATTTTTTGTCACACCATCGGGAAAGTTTCCAGTCTTCAAATAATTGTAAATTTTAGAGAACCATTCTCTCAATAACATGATAACACACAAAGACATTGGATTCAAGTTGATTGGGAATAGTAGGAGATTGAAGGACCTGAACCACAAAGTTGTATTATTTTGTATCCTCATCTGAGGGTACCAGGGAGGCAACAATATCCATGGAATCTGCATGTCTATTCTCCCTCCTAGGGAAAATATCTATCGTGAAGGAGGAGAATCAATTCATTAAAGATAGAGTGAGGTCTCGATACTGAGAGAGCCTACTTTTCTTAGCCTGGTAGGTTCCCGTAATTTGATTCACAATGAGCTCAAAATCACCTAATATACAAAGATGTCTTATTTTTAATGCAATCGTGGCACACAAGCTAGCAATGAGGGCTTTATACTTAGTGATATGATTAGTTTAAGGAAAGTCTAATTGAAAGGAGAGAGGGATTGTTCTACCTTCTGGTGATATTAGAACCACACCTTCTCCAAAAATTGTCTGACATCTCAATCCATTCAAGTAAATTTTCCATTCAAGATCATAATTGATTGCAAAAGTATTCTCATCAGGAAACAAATCCAAACCCCAGAAGGAGCGAGATGAGGGAGCGTCAACCAATTGATTAGCAACCACTTGAACCTTTATGGACTTATGAGTAATGAACTTTATGTCAAACTCAAAGAGTAACATTACCCATTTCGCTAACCTCCCAGAAAGGTCGACACTAGAGAACAAATGCTTTAGAAGGTCAACTTTTACAATGACATGTGTTTCAACATGGAGAAGATAGTGCCTTAAATCATGTGTAGAAAATACAAGAGAAAGGTATTGCTTCTCAATGGATGAGTAACGAGTTTCATTAATCGACTAGAACACAACTAATGTAGTATACTGCTCTCTCTTTCTCAAAATTGTCATACTGAGCTAGCAAAGCTGCCAAAGCATATGGTGATGCTGTGAGGTAAAGAAAAAAGGGTCTATCCTGCATTGCCAACATCAATATAGGAGGGTTATCCAAATAGACTTTGATTGACTCAAAAGATTTCTATAACTCTTCATCCTATATGAAACAAACATATTTCTTTAGTAAGCGAGTGAAAGGAAGGGTACGATCAACCAACTGAGATACGAATCTTTGAATTGCTTGATTCTTCCCTTGTAAAATTTTCATCTTGGTAATGTTCCTAGGTGGGGGCATGCTAACAATATAATTTATTTTATTTGTGTTGACGTCGATTCCATGATGAGAGACTATAAACACTAGAAGTTTTCCCGTGTCTACACCAAAGACACATTTAAGAGGATTATGTCTCATCTTATAGATTCAAAGCCTCTCAAAGATAAGATGAAGGTTCTTTACATGATCTTGATGGGTTATAGAGTTTTCCAAGATGTCATCAACATAGTCTTCTAAAATCTTATGAATGAAATCATGAAATATTAGGGTCATCACCTGTTGGTAAGTTTCCCTTGCATTATTTAAACCAAAGGGCATAACCACATAACAAAAAGTACCCCAAGGGGTAGTGAAGGCTATCTTGTACTGATCTTCCAGATTAATGTGGATTTGATTGTAACATAAGAAACCATCCATAAAAGATAACAATGCATGGCTTGTAGTGAAGTCCATAATCATATCTATATTATGAAATGGAAAATCATCCTTAAGAGAAGCCTTATTAAGATCACGAAAGTCAATGCACATGTGAATAGTGCCATCAGGTTTACTAACATCAATAATATTCAAAATCCAAGGGGAGTAGTCAATTGGACAGATAAAGATTGCTTTCAATAGCTTCTCTATCTCAGTCTTAGCCATTAATGCCACCCTAGGATTGATCTTTTGGATCTTCTGCTTAACTGGCTTGGTGTTAGGACACAAGACAATATTATGAACCACTATAGACTCATCGATATTAGGCATATCCTCATATGTCCAAGAAAATATATCAAGATGAGAATGTTGGAGATCAAAATGTTCTTCAACCTCTTCAGAAGAAAGGCACTTTCCAATCTTGGCCATTTTTTTAGAAGACTTAGGATCCATAGAGATTTAAGTAGTTTATCCCTTAGTGAATTATGATCTCTCAGATGTAATATTGGAGTATCGTCACCAAAATTGGATAAAGGGTCCTCCTTGTAGACACTCAAGATAGATTCTCCAAAGTATGCTTGTTTATGAAAGCGATATAGGAATCATATTTTATGATGAATGAGAGGCAAAGGGGAGTAGGCACCTAGGAATTCCTCAAGTGATTCATCTGAAGAGAAAACATCTAAAGGGACTTTATCGACCTACACCCTATCCTCTATTAATTCAGGATGGACCAAACCTAGAGGCTGGACCAAAATCCTATTAACACTCCACCAAAGTTTTTGCTTAGACTATTCAATAGAACATGCTAAACCCAGATTGCACTTCTGTGACTTAAACTAGATAGGGACTTGGATTCATTGCTCAATACACCCATTCTTTTCTACCCATAGCCATATCGAGAAGCAAGTTCATATCCGAAACCATAACGAGTTTGCAAAAATTCAGGAGGCAGTGGCTCTACATAGAGGGATTCCACCAATGAACATCAAACACATCCATGAGAGCACAACCTTCCCCTTTATTTAGTTCATAAACATTAACCTCTTTTTCAAGAGTAGGACTACTCTCCTCAGTAGGGGAAGGACCAACCTCTTGGTTAGGATCACATTTCTCTTCCTCAACGAGAGCATCATCCAATTTTACGTTAGAGGCATTCAAAAACTCTAGACGAGTGGGACTCACTTTTTATTCAACAATGAAGAATTGAGGGAATTCAAAGGAGCCCCAGTCATCAACAAGGAAAAAAATTGATTCAAAAGAAGGGGATGGGGAAGACTTAGGGCTTTCTACTTTAGGTGAATTATCTTTTACGACAGTCACTTCGGGGACAACCTCCACAAAGGGTATCACCAAGGAACATGCCATAACATTAGTAGTTAAAGATGGAATACAATTGTTGAGAGTGGAAACAACTGAAGCCCGATCAATAACTACTAACTCGCAAAAGTGAACAACTTTTGGATCAACTTTGACTGTGACCACCCGATTGTTTGTGACAAACTTTAAAGAACAATGCAAAGTAGAAGTTATGATACCCATATCATGAATACAAGGTCTCCCCAAAATATATTGTAAGGTAAGGGACCAAACATCACATGAACCAAAGTAGGTAAGGTAGGAGGGCCTAATTGTAAAGGCAATATTATCGTGCCTAGAGCTTGGCAACCAATGTTATCAAACCCACAAATGTACAAGAAAGAAGAAAATAGAGAATATGAATCAAATTTAATACTAGGTAGTAGATCAATACCACAAATGTTGAGGGTTGAGCCAGTGTCAATGAGGGCATGCCTAATACCAATATTATTAATATTAATTATAATCATCAAAGGATTCGCTTGTTTCTACACATCTTGAGGTGGGAGTTCTTGCGGGTGGAATGTAATATTCACTGAATCCACATGAATACAAGCCAACAACACATTATTATCTGTAGGCCTAGTAGAGGCAAGGAAGAGGATTTTATACAAGACTTCCTGAAGCATCTCCTAATAAATTGAAGCGGTCTGAAGCAAATCCCAAAGTGAGATCTTAGTTGGAGTAACACGAAGTTTCTCGAAAATATCATAATCGCCTGATGCTCTAATCACAGGTTTAGGTGCTGAAGGAAGACTCAGTTGAGAAGGTGGTAAAGAAATAGGAACTTGAGTAGGTTGAGATATAGGAACAAAAGGTTGTTGATCCAAGTTTTGTTTGTTTCTTCTTGTGTTGTATGTGTGCCCAACAACATTATAATAAGTAGAGTCTGTATATTTTACAAACCTTGAGTACAAGTCTGATGAATCATCTTGATATGAAATACCATAGAAAAAATGATCCTTACTTGGAGAAGGGCTAGCCGAGGTCATGTAAATGATGGGTTTCTTAGGGCTTGGAGGAGCCATGGAGACCACCACTACATTTACCGACTCCTTAGCTTGTAGATAGGAAGTTTGATCAAAATATTTGCGGATAGAGGAAGGTGTTACTAAGAAATCATCTAAGATATCAAAATCTTCATTAGAGAAAGAGTTATCATAGACATGGAAGCATTGTAAAGATAGATCCAACATGGTTCACGCTGGGTTCACCAAGATGCAAGATAAGAGGGATTCATTGCGCACAGGTCTCTTTGTTCTCAAGAGATCACCAAGGAACGAACTACCCTTATCCACCTTAGCATAAGAGGAATGAATAAATTGCAAAGGAAATAAACATATGTTAAATTTTAAGGAAAACTACTTCAGATCCTGGGAGCGTGGAACTTCTAGATTTTTATGTCAGATAGAGGAGCTCTCGACCAAAGGAGGTTAATGCAGATTCAAGGCACCTGTGCTGTGTGCTGTCATCCAACTAGCGCACTAGTGTCCTAAGCAATAGAAAGCTGAGAAGCTCAGTCAGGAAGGATGGAGTCTCACTTATTTACATGGATCTAAGGTATACTAAATAGAATAATCAAACATATAAAAAAAACTGCAAGAAAATCACAAGGAGAACTTGGAGTAAACCTACCCACAACCAGACATTCAAGTCTTCAATTCGAGCTCCACTTTTCTACCTACACATAGAAATAACGAGGGGAAAGGTTGGGCTTGTTTAGGGATCCACCTCAATTAGAACCCTGCTTTGGTGTCCCCACCTCCATAGACAACTAGATTGGAAAGGAGTGTAATCAAAATGGACAAAGCACATAGTGAAAGAAAAACCCGCTTCAAGAGTAGAACTTGCACCACAAAGTAGTAAAGAAACAAGTAAATAGAAAGGGGAGAGAGAGAGAGAGCAAAAAGGGGGGAGAGAGAGAGAGAGAGAGAAGAAAGGGGAGAGAGAGAGAGTTACCCATGGGCCTAAGCCCTCTTTTGAGCACATAGATGCATCGTTGAATGCTTGCTTGAGGGATGTAGCTGATAAAGGGACCTTAGTCTAGTATGGCTTTGCTTGTAGAAGAGATACTTGTCAAGAATGAAGTACTCAACAGTGAAAACTGAAGAGAGAGCTTGAATGAATGAGTTTAACCCCCAAAATGAGAGCAAATGAGGGGCTTTTTTGCATGCAAGGGCGAAAAAGAGTCGTTACACCCGAAATCCTAACTACTAATAAACATGTAAAGAGTCAAGATTCAAGATTCCTTGTTTCAGAATCGGAAAAGTGACAGGACGCAAGTGCACTACGTAGACGTCCACATGCTGTGTGGGCATCCAAGACATCAATTTTGGGAAATGTGTTGTTAGGCTTTTGTCGCTCCACCATTTGTCCACATGGGGTCAGAATAGTGAAATTCTGGCCCATGGGATTTTTGTCTTTAATGCTCTAGGGTGTCATAAATGCAAGGAAAAGTGCTAAAATGTGGAATTTCCCCTAGGTATGATTCTATGACATTACAATATCTTTATTTAATAAATGAGTTTGAGTTGTATTGAAAGTTTCAAGTATTGGAAGGGGTTAAGTTTTGTGTAGACTAGTTCACCCCCCTCTTAGTCTCTGCAAGTGTTTAAAAATTGGTATAAGAACCAAGTTCCTTTGTAGAAGCCTAAAAACTTGAGACAAAGATTCATGATGACATATTATGGTTTATACAAGGGTCCTCAGTTTTATGGGACTAATTAATCCTACTAGAAAATGAGAATGGAAGGACACCTAAACTCTCTTGGTTTTGGTGTTTGGAAAACAATAAAAAGTGGTTATGTTGCTCCTACCACTCCTATTACAAATACTTTTGAAATTAGATTTAATGAATGCAATGCTAAAGCCAAAAATGTTATTCTATGTGGACTAGCTGATTCAGAGTTGTTAAAGGTGATGAATTGTAGTTCTACCAAATATGCTTGGGAGAAGCTTAGTAGTATCTATGAAGGGGATTCTAAAGTGAAGAAAGATAAGATGTAGATCTTCAAGAGTAGATTTGAGATTGTGTAGATGAAAAATGATGAAGATATTGTAAGCTATATGCTTCAAGTTCAAGAAGTTGTTACTCGAATTACTGGTCTTGGTAGAGAAGTGAAGGAAAGTGAAATTATGAAGAAGGTTTTGAGATATCTCCCAAATTCATACAATCATAAAGTATTCACCATTGGAGAATTGAAAGACCTAGATCAATACTTAGTTGAAGAAATTTTTGGTACTCTTACTACCTTTGAGATGAGAGAGTTTGGTCAAGATATTCCAAAGAAAGAAGTTGCATTCAAAGTTAACAAAAATATTGAAGATGAGGATCTTGATCAAAATGATGAACTTGATGAGGTTGAAGCTAACTTTGTGAGAAGACTAAAGAAAGGCACTAGAAAATACAAATGTAAGTCACCTTTTAAATGTTTCAATTGTGGAAGAATATGTCATTTTACATCCAAATGTACTTATAAATAATCAAATGACAACAATAAAAGAGATAAGGTCAAGAAGGGTCTCTATTCCAAAGAGAGCAGTGGTTCCTTTGAAGATGAGGAGAATGATTCAAATGATGAAACTCTCTTTATGACTTTCAATACCACTAATAGAAATTATAATGTTGAGATAAGTAAGGAGCCAAGCTCCTTAAGTGATGAAGACATATTTTCCTTTGATTTGGATTTGGAATCTATGGAACTTGCAGGTTGGGACTTTAATTCAGATGAATGGGGGGTTTAATTTGAAGGAAAAAATTGGTTTGCATTTAAAATGTCTGAATGAATCAAGAGGTCTAAATCAGAAATATAAGACCTTTCTTACAAAATTAGAAGAAGAATCTAAAAAACTAAGAATTCAAGTGAAAGAAGGAAAAATATATGAAATCAGATTAAAAAGGAAAAAGGTGTGATCTTTGATTTGAAAATAAAGGTTGAAGAAGGCAAGAGGACTGAAGATTTCTTGAATATCAAACTCAAAGAAAAAATTTCTGAATTTTTAAAGCTTGAAGAAGAAAATACCACTCTAAGGAATACCTTGAAAAGAGAAAAGGAACAAATTGACAAAGGAGAGAAGTCTGGTCTAGACAGTTCAAAATCAGATGAAAAGATTGAAATAAAAGAAGAGAGAGTCTGCCCTAAAGACTCTGAGAAGAATACCCATGGAGATACAAATAATATTCATAATAGCAAGAAAGAAGGTGGATCTACTTCTGACAGGAAACAAAAAGGTTTCAAAATTTCTCCATCAACAAAACAACATGGTCCTAACAAGTTCAATCAATCCTTTCAAGGTTATTGTTTTTCTTGCAATATTTTTCCGCATAAGGCTGTTGATTGTAGAGTTATATAGAGAAGGAATAAAAATGTAGGAATATGGTCTTTCCTACTTCAAAGAAATAATACAATGTTATTTCATGGATATTGCTTTTCCTACAACAACTATGGTCACAAGGCTGATGAGTGTAGGTCTAAGGTGAAGAGGAACAACTTCGTTCTAGAGAACAATATTGTGTGCTATAAGTGCAATAATATGGGACATCAGGAAAACTATTATATAAATGGTTTTGTGAAGCCATCTTCTTAGTATCAAAAAATAGATGAATCCCTTAATCAACAAAAGAGGGGAAATGAAAAGATCCAAAATGAATACCATGAGAAGGATGATTCTACTCTTGTACACTTTGCATAAGATTCTAAGATAAACTAGGATAGAGTATTATCTTAGGGGGAGATGTCACTTTTATAACCTTTTTGCCCCTTGAAAAGAAAAAGGTGCTAAAGACTTGAACATGAAGGATGATTTGAATCAGATCAGTTAGTGTGCAGATTTGTTGTGCATAAATGGAACTTGTTTGGTGTTCCTAGTGGATTGATGTTAATTCAATTCAGTGTATTGCAGTTAAATATAAAGTCCAAAAAAAAAAAAGTTTTAGAAGTTTTCCTATACTTTCAATGTATATTTTTCCAAGGAAAAGTTGAGGCTTTTTAGTTCGCATCTCTTAGTAGAGAAATTTTTGGCCTTGTAGTTTAGAGGTCTTGCTGATCAAGATGTGAAGGTATCATATCCATATTTTCAAGCCTTTGTATCTTATGATATAGTAGATATCAGTGACAGTTTTCCTGTTTGGATTAGTGAAGCAATGTTGAAGGCTTGTTGAAATGTTCTACATTTCTTTGAATTTTTTTTTTTGTCCATATAGATCTATGGGCATGCTATCTTGAGATATAAGATGATTGGATGTATCAAAAGCTCTATAAAAATGCCTATCTATTTTTTTAAAATTTATTGGGGTATGTATGCCGAATGGTTCTTGAATAGATAAATTAGATGAGTTAGTTTGCTCTGCATGAGGTATGTTTGGTTTCCATATTTCAAGCCAATCCTAAGCAATCTCATGAAAAATCCATGAAAAGGATTTTTAGATACCTAAAGGGTACTCTAGATTATGGGCTATGGTGAAAAAGGATCAAAATTATCTTTGAGTGCCTATACTGATGTTGATTGGGTAGGTTGTGTTGATGTTCAGATAAGTACAAGTGGAAGTGCATTCTTTTTGAGAGATAGATTGGTCTCATGGTTCAACGAAAATCAAGATTCAATGTCTTCACCCATAGTAGAAGCAAAGTACATTGCTACAACATCTTGCTACACTCAGGTGCTTTGGATGGAGAAAAACTTAAAGGATGTAAAGGTGGTGTATGATGAACCTATTCCTATACTATGTGACAATACAAGTGCTATTAACATTTCTAAGAATTTGATAATGCATTCTAGGACTAAACACATCTTAATCTGATACCTTTTTGTGAGAGAGAAAGTTATAGAACATGAAGTCAGAGGGGAATATGTACCTACAAAGGATTAGATTGTAGATATTTTTATAAAGGCTCTTTCAAAGGATACTTTTGAGTATCTGAGATAAAAGCTAAGGGTCACAAACCCTTGTTCTAATTAGATGCATAAAAGGTGCACCTTTCTAGGGGATAAATTCATGCCATATCCTTTCTCTTGAATTGATGGGTGTTGCCCCTCACGGGGAGCTAGTAGTAAGGGGGGGTCTTGAAGCAATTGTGTAGTTGTATATGTGTGTGAAAAAGAAGTGTTGCTGGTCAATGATAGAGCATGTGTCGTTGCTTCAATAGAAGATCCTTTTACCCTTTGCTCCTAAAGAAAAAAAAAAGTCTTGCTTCCTTGTGCAAAAACTTTTGGCCCTTTGTCCTTGATGTCAATGAGGGAGAGTGAGAAATGAATTTCCATTAATTCTAAAGGAGGATATTGTTGGAAATTGTTGTCATTGATTTCAATATTGATGGTTTTGTTGTTGTCATTGATGTCAACACTGATGGTTGTCATTGATGTTATCACTAAGGAGATTGTTGGAAACTATTGTCAACATTGTTTGTTAGTTGTAAATGATGTCAACACCATATTTTGTTAGTCCTTGGAATTGGTTGTCTTTGTCACGTGTTGAAGAAGTTCATGGTTGGATGTCAGGCCTTATCAAAGAAGAGGAGAGTTGAAGAAGTTCATGGTTGGATGTCATGCCTTATCAAAGAAGAGGGGAGTTGAAGATGTTCACAATTGGATGTCATGCCCTATCAAAGAAGTATTATTGTTGATGTTCATATAAATCATTATTACTATCAACAAAGTTGATTTCATAATGATATATTCAGATGAGGAGTAGAAGCATTAAGATGAGTATTAGAAGCATGGATAATATTGGAGAGATATTTTTGAAGGTCTAAAGTGTGTCTCATGTTATCTCTTGATGTTCTTGATAATAGATGTGTTGTTGAAGAAAGGAAGTTTTCGTCTCCGCAAGTTTCTCAAATATTTATAGTTTAGGAAGTTGCATTGAAGTCTACTTGAGAGAATGCTCTGTATTCCTCAACTATTGGAGTTTTGGTCTTGTAGTTTGGTATTCAATGTTAGTGCTCTATATACATTGCACTCCTATCTTTTTAGGTCACTTGTGTTTCCAAGGAGGTTCTCATGAACTGTAAAAGGTTGGCAGTGTTGCTAGTTGTTTGAACTTGTCTCGGAAATGCTCCACATTTCTTCACAATTCTCTGCATTGATGTCTCTAATCTTGTAGCTTGGTAAATGTTCTCACAACATCTATGCAATATCTTAGTTTCAATATCATATGCTGAAGTGGTCTGAAAGCTATTATACAAATGGTACATCATCTGATTATGTATTATGTGTTTCTTGAACAATTTTTTTTGTACCTGTTTGGTTTGCAGTGACTATTGATGACATGAAAGTATAAAATAAGTGCATGGAAGTGATGTTGTATTCTAAAGGAACATCCCTATGTGATATACATGTTGCTAATTGGATTCTTTGGTGATGAAAAGTATGAGATAAGTGCATGGACATGATGTTGGATTCTCAAGGAACATCCCTATGTGATCCACATGCTTCTAATTGGTTTCTTTGGTGCCGAATTATGTCTTGAGTTATTTAAAGATATCTGGCTGATAGGGCTCGTTCCTTTGTTTGGGCCATATTCTTGGGGGGATGTGCCAACAATGGAAGATGTGTCATGATATATTTTGGGTCTTGGCCTATCCTTTTTAGGACCACATCAAGTAAATTCAATTTGAAAGAGTGTTTATGGACCAACTATTTTTTTGCTTCAATGTCTCATCCACATGTTTCCTTGATGTCGACTTAGGTTGATGTGTGCCTACATGTAAATCATTTCGGATCACATTGAAAGGAGTCTTAAGATTTTTTTTGGTCTTCTCTATCTTTGGGATAGGACCACATTATTCTTTGGTGGCTGACCAGTCAAATTCATTATCTAATTTCCTTTTGGCTGACCTAATTGAATAATTAAGGCATTGTGGTGGATATAAATGCAAGATCATTTGAGATGCAACATGATGGAGAAGTGTACTAGGGTGAAAAAGTGTGTTTGTGAGATGTATTGAATATCCAAAAAATATAGTGCTAAATATTGTAGAAAGGAAAGAACAATTGAGCTTGAATGCCTCAATCAATAAAGAGTTGTCTTGGTAATCTTTGTAATTCTCTTATAAATCTTTTGTATCGTTCTCTGAGATAGTGAATCTCACTAGGTCCCTGTATCTTGCTCCTAGAGTTGGTCGGTACTTCAGTGCTAGAAGTCCTTTTGTAACTTTCTCTAAGGCAGTGAGCCTTCTTGCAAGTCTTTTCGCAGTGAGCCTTATCTTATGAGTTAACTCTCACCGTGGTTTATCCCTCATTGGGTTTTCCACATAAATTTGGTGTCTCCTTGTGCATGTCTGTGTTCTCTACTTCTTTCTCTTTGTTGCTAATTTGATTACTGCTATATCTTTCATTGGTAAAGTTTTCTGAAGGTGTTAAAGTTTCAAATTACTATATTATTCTCTATTATTGTTCTGCTTAAAGTTTTATTTTTATCTAGTAAACGAGTTTGAGTTATTCTGAAAGTTTCAAGTTTCAGAAGGGATTAAGTTTTGTGCAGACTGATTCATCCCCCTCCTCAGTCTTTGGAAGTGTTCAACAATAATGATGATACAATCACAATAAATGAATTCTAAACTTAGTTTATGAGTTGCAAAATCATTTAAATAATTTTCCTTGCATGTTTTATGATGGGAGTGAAGACCATGAGTTGCCCAAGAAAATATATATATATATTTTAAATATCATTCATGATCACTTTATGTTGCTTGTGAAGACTCTATTTATTTTTTCTTCATATCTTACACATTCTATTTTAAGTAGAAGAGGCCTTTGTTAACACTAAAAATAACACTAATTAACAAATATTTTCAAATTTCACTATCTTGAAAAGCGTAGATTTTCAAGAGCTAAATATATTATTCATATTTTCCTTGAAATTTTCTTGTTTTACTATCATTTTAATTATGTTAGAAATTAGCGAATTTGGATAGTATCACTATTATTTTATTATTGCTAAAAGTTAGTTTTTGAAAGGTTTCAAATCATTACAAAATGAGACAATAGAAAACTATGAAGACCCAAAATAAAAACAAAAAGAGACCAAACTCCATGAGATATAAAATAAAAGAAACAATAATAAAATATTACATTGACAATAGGCTAGCAATAAAGAAAACATCAAAACACTTAATTATTAGACAATTATTTTAGCCTATTGATAGGATCTCGTTATTTCTTGAGGAAATCCAAATGATCTTCCCCCAAATCCTCATTTAGGACAATCAACATATCCTCCCTATGCATTTTTTGAAGCTAGGCCCTTTTGCTCAAACCATCTATAGGAGAAAATTGATTTTTCCTCTTTAAGACACTATCATGTAACATATAAATACTAGAAGCATAATTTTAATGATAGTAACACTATATAATCATCATTATTATGGGTTTTTGTATCAAAGAATATGTAATGACCTCCAAAATTCAGGAGAATAAATTTTAATTTTAGAGATGCTAGAAGCTATGTTAGCTATATATATTGCATGCATAATTTAATAATTTTTTAGCAATGTGTTCTAATTATAACCATTAGCCTTATTCAACTGTTGGATTTCTTAAGTGGATTATAAGTATTTTAACTTTTAGGTATACATATTATTAAATTACTTATACATGAATGTTTGTGCCCTAAAACAACTTATTGGATATCTATTACTTTATGGATGTGATATATAATTGACATAGTTTCAACAGTAATCCCATTTTAAAATTAATCCTAATAAACTAACATTTAGATCAAATGTAATTACAAAAGATAAAATTGGACATAGATAACATGAATTGGCTTCTAAACATATGAATGCTATTGTATTTTTATAGAAGAGATCTCAAAGATTAAGTAAAATAATTAAATAACTAAATTGAATTGGATTTCAAGTTTATAACAACATATTACATGTTCAACTATTTTAATTGAGCCGAATAAAACTAAAATAAAAATATATTATGAATTATGTTACACCCCGTTGTTAAGTTACTAAATACTTTCCCATATGAGCAAATAAGATTTTTAATCTTGATGATATTTGATGGATGAATGAGATGTATGAATATGCATTATAATGAAAATTGATTATAAATTCTTTAATGATTGATAAGTAGGAGGTTTCTTCCATAGCGTGTCAAATTATGATATTGCTATCAATATTCAACCGTGTAGTTTTCGAGTCAAACTCATTGACCCATGATTCATGAGTAGTGGTTCACAAGAACCCATCTCTCATGATAATAAATGGTCCACTTAGCACTCATTGCATCTAGGTGATGCTCATAGAGGTGAAGCATTGGTCTTTCTCGGGAGGTCAGCCATCTCAGTACTACTCTAGCTCAAGCACGCTTAACCACAGAGTTTCCCCCAAGGTTAAGCCCACTTAGCTTGCTACCCCATTTGAAAAACCTTCAACAAGTGTTGTGCCTTATGAACCATTCATTATAGAGCCCCTTTAGCTTATCAATTGATAAGTACGAGGTTTCTTCCACAACGTGTCAAATTATGATATTGCTATCAGGATTCAACCGTGTAGTTTTCGAGTCAAACTCATTGACCCATGATTCATGAGTAGTGGCTCACAAGAACCCATCTCTCATGATAATGAATGGTCCACTTAGCACTCATTGCATCTAGGTGATGATCACAGAGGTGAATCATTGGTCCATCCTGGGAGGTCACCCATCCCAGTATTGCTCCAGCTCAAGCGCGCTTAACCATAAAGTTTTCCCCAAGGTTAAGCCCACTTAGCTTGCTACCCCATTTGAAGAAACCTCCTACTTATCAATTGATGAGCTAAAGGGGCTCTATAATGAATGGTTCATAAGGCACAACACTTGTTGAAGGTTTTGCAAATAGGGTAGCAAGCTAAGTGGGCTTAACCTTGGGGGAAACTCTGTGGTTAAGTGCACTTGAGCTGGAGCAGTACTGAGATGGGTGACCTCCTAGGACGGACCAATGCTTCACCTATGTGAGCATCACCTAGATGCAATGAGTGCTAAGTGGAATATTCATTATCACGAGAGATGGGTTCTTGTAAACCACTACTCATGAATCATGGGTCAATGAGTTTGACTCAAAAACTACACGGTTGAATCCTGATAACAATATCATAATTTGACATGCTATGGAAGAAACCTCCTACTTATCAATTGATGAGCTAAAGGGGCTCTATAATGAATGGTTCATAAGGCACAACACTTGCTGAAGGTTTTGCAAATGGGGTAACAAGCTAAGTGGGCTTAACCTTGGGGGAAACTCTGTGGTTAAGCGCGCTTGAGCTGGAGCAATACTGGGATGGGTGAACTCCTGAGACGGACCAATGCTTCACCTCTGTGAGCATCACCTAGATGCAATGAGTGTTAAGTGGACCATTCATTATCATGAGAGATGGGTTCTTGTGAACCACTACTCATGAATCATGGGTCAATGAGTTTGACTTGAAAATTACACGGTTGAATCCTAATAGCAATATCATGCTTAAGTTATATTGTGAATGTGATTTATATGTTATCAACTAACTACGAACATGTTGAGCTCAAAGTTGAATGCAAGAAAGTTTGAACTCTCCAACGGGAGAGGGAGAGTATCACCCAAGAGAAGAGATTGGTATTGGAGCATTTGGTATTTCTATTTGAGTTGACGCAAAAACTCACTTGCATAGGTTAGTGGAACCTTGTCGAGTTAGTCTAAGCTTTGTATTGGAAAGTCTTGAACCAAAGTTGATAGGATTTTTGGTTGTTAGGGAAGGTTATGTTTTGGTCATATTTAATCCTCCTTGACTGTTTAATCAAATTAAATTAAAATGCTAAAACTCTTGTAAATAACATATATATATATATATATGAATATATATGATGGAACATATATATGTATATATGTAAGTATGGATATGCATAAATAATAATATCTATGTATACTCATACATATGTACATAATATATTTATGCAGGCAATTAAATGGAATATATATATATATATAATTTTTAAATGATTTTAATAAGCCATATTAAGTGGCTATAATGCCACATGAATGCAAGATGAATGGAAGATATAAATAAGTAAAGGGTCGCCCATTTTTGGCGCCACACTATGCATATATTAATTTGTTATGATGCCACATAGTGGTTGAGTATTTACACTTTTGATAGCTATTTTATCAGCCACACGAAGGTGACAATTTTGAGTTAAAATGCATATGTTCCTATCATCATGGAAGCCCACAACTTGGTCAAAAGGTAAGAGATAGTGTTTGGAGTGTTGTTGATTTCCAACGTGCCTTGTAGAGAGACATTTTCTTCAACCAAAAACTGCATATAAACAAAGTATTGTTGCACCCAAACTAGCCGTGGCAATTGGAGGTTGAGGTTGATTTTTCTTTGATGTCTTTTACAAAAAAAATCTACATTATGAGGTAGTTGCATCTCAACATATAAATGAGTGGCAATGTTGACTCATTCTAAATATCAGTCGTGGCATTCCAAGGGCTTAGTTGACGAGTTTAAATCACAGAGTATTTGAGTGGTGGTAGCAGAACATTTTTAGCAGGAGATCAATTTGAGCCCTTAGTTAAACTGAATTCTATTATTAACAAATAATTTTTAGTATAAATACAAAGCAACTGCTCATTGTTTGGTTGTTCATTGGTTTTAAATTTTTTAAATAGCTGCATACATGAGTTTGGGAGAAGAATTAAGTTTTGTGTGAAGAGCAATTGAAATCTGTATTTCAATATGTCAAAGAGTGAGGTTAGATTGCTAGTATCAGATTTAGATCATTTCATAGATGTAGACTAATAGTTAAGAAGAAAAGAAGAGGTGCAAGAAAAGAGTTGAGTGCTGAAAATTGAGAGGATAGCAGGTTTAAAACTGAGTTACAGTGTAGATTGGAAGTAAGGATTATCAAGCATCAAGTCAAACTAATTTATTTCGGGCATGATTATAATGATTCTCTTTCCTTTTCTTTCAAATTATGATTAAAACTCTTATTTATCTGAGTTTTTTTTTTTCATATTTATGTACAAATTATGATTATAGAAAAGTATATGAGAGCATGTATTGATAGCCTAGTTATTTATGAATAGTGCTAAATGCAAAGAGATAATTTGAGAACTAGGGAACCAGTTGGTTATATCAAGTAGTTATATTTTAAATACATTATTAAATCATGTGATTCTGTATTATTAGATATATAGATATTTGAGAGGAAGAGAGCTTTAGTGAAAAGATAAGACTTTTCCTAAAGATGTATTTAACCAAAAAAGATAGCTTATTAACCCAAAGTAGTGAAGAAAAGCTAAGCATGAGAATATGATACTTATCCCAATAATATAGTGTCTTACATATAATTTTTTTGAACAAGTTAATATTGAACATTTCAATAAGAGGGTCTGAAAACTTATTGAAGTGAATACGTATTATTTATATTTTGAATGTTATCATCTTATATATTATACAACATCTTTATTATTACCTATGCATGGTAAAATAATATTGAGAGGAGGATTTATGTCCTTAGAAACTCAAAGACCTTAAAAGTAGGAGAATATATTATTCCCTTGTGTCTAGGTAAAATAATTGAATAAGAGGTAGTTGCTAAACCCAAAATGTTATAAGTATGTAATAGGGTATTCAAGATTAATGAGTTAAACCATTTAATCAAATAATCGACACTAGTGAGTCACCACTTTTGAAAGAGTTTATGTTTAAGTTAGTTAAACTCTGGGTCAAACCATAAGAAGAGTTAACTCGAGGTCAGTAGGATTTCCACGTCGAGTTAGAGGTGGGCAAACTTGACACCGCTTCCTCAGAAAGTGGAATTGATTATATATATCAAAAATTTGGCCAAAGTAAGTGTAATAGTCGTTTCTTGCACTTTTTAGTTCACTATGCTCTAGATTTACATAAATTTTCAGTAGAGTCATGCATAGTTAGAGAATGTCTATAATTGTATGACCATACATGTTATGCAAGAAAAATACTAGATAATCAGATAGGAAGTACTAGGGGTTCCCATACCAAACTCTTCATCAAATGGTAGGGCCACTTCTAGTTAGGAAGGTGTGCAAGGGACCACTGGTCCATGGCTGGAGGTAAAGCACTTGGGTGATTATCTCCCTCTTGTAGACAACATGTTAAGACTTGTGAAATAGAAGAAGTAATCCAAATAAGGACACCTTGAATTTGTACTCTTTGTAATTTATGAAATATTTATATGATCACAAGACCTATTGTAATTTGTATTTGAAAAGATGAGTTTCATTTATATGAAGTTTATGTTATGTTATGTCAATTATGCGATGTTATGTGAAATTATTTATGAAGCATGCAAAAATATATTAAAGCAATTTTTTTTTTTTATGTTTTTGGAAACTTTGAACTATTCACTTCGTGAGTTAAAACTTAGGTATTGAAAACTTGTGCAAAATTTCTAGATCTTTTGTTTTGTTAAATGAATTTTGAAATGTTTAAATATTATATGAAAAATTAGAGGAACTAGTTGTATACTATAAATGAAAATTCCAAGTGGAATAATATCTTAAAGTATGGTTTGTACTAAAACTAACCTTGGATGAAGCTAGAAAGTGGGGAAACCCTCACGAAAATTTGAAGCCAAGCTAGATTAGATAGTGACTATGCTAAATGAAGTTAAATAAAGGATTGGAAACCTCGAACAAGAGGTTAGGGTAAGGGAATACTTGAGTAGGAGGCCTCTCAGGAAGGAGAAGATGAGAATAAGAATGACCATACCACCTTAAGTGAGCATGGGGAAGATGAATCAGAGTCAAGATTTGAAATGGACAAAATAAATCAACTAGCCCAAGAACTTTCAAGAGATAAAAGGGTCACTCCTTCAAAGTTTGAATGAGCCATGAGTGGGTATGTCATAAAGGCGTGGCTCACAAAAAATGGAAAATTATTTTGAAGTAACCAAGGATCTGTGGGGATTATTTCAATTATCCAGAGAAGCATCCACTTGGTGGATGAATAAGAAGATGGAGCTAGGTCTTAGCTCACTAAGTCTGACTTGGAACGAGTTCATGGTGATCTTCTGTAAATGATGGTTTTCATAGTTGTACTTCGATAAAAAAATTAATCAATTTCCAGAACTTGAGGTAGGGAGATTCAACTATCAATGAATATTGGGAAAATTCTATTCACCTTTGATGTATGCACCTCGATACCAACAGGATGAGAGGTTTTGAAAATGAAGAAATTTATTATGGGACTCAATGCCTATATCAGAGGAGAAGTGGATGTTCATGGTCCTACCACCATGGACCAGGTGTACGAAAAAGCTATAAAGCAAGAACAAAATTTTAAGTCTATTTCTATGTACAAAGAGAAGAGCCATAAGGAGTTTAATTGGTCATAGTCCTCCTAGATGTTTAAGAAGAATGGTGACCATCAGGACTTCAAGAAGAAATGGGATAGAGGGTTCCAGAATAATCAGAATGAGGCAAGAGGTGACTGAAGGAGCATTGGTAACAACAACCCCAAAAAGGGTGAAGATAATTTTGGGAAGCCTTTTGAAAGGTGAGGGCCTCTAGAGGGATGCTTCTCTTGTGGTGGTGACCATTACACTAACTAGTGTCCTAACAAGACATAAGGGAAACTGTCTCGTGGGAATCCTTTACCATCCCAACAAGCAAAATTCTAGTAGAGGATTCATGTGGCACTAGATAATCGTCAAGCAAAGTACTAGATTACTCCAATTGAGACGCTAGGCACTTTACTTGCCCTGCCAATTTTAATTTTAATAGACACAAGTGCTATTGCATATTTTATTTCTCCAAAATTAGAAATCAAGTTATCTAGAAAAGTTGGTTTTATGGAAAAGTCTTGGTTTGTAGAATATGCAAACTAGACAAGAGCAATGGTAGAGCAATGTTTATTCGAGGTAGAGTTGAACTTTTGAGTTTCTCAATGAAACTAAATCTATATGTAGCCCCTTTAGGATCGCATGATGTCATTCTAGGGTTAAATTGGTTATGGAGGAATAGTTCCAAGGTAGACTATTATGCTAAAATAGTAGATTGTCTAGATGACCTTGGAAACAAAGTGTACTTGCAAGGTTCACCTGGTGAAGTAAAGTTACAACAAATTTCAACCATTTAGTTGAAAAGACCCAAGAAAAAGGGATACCAACTTTTAACAATCAAAATGGAGAAGTTAGATGATTACAAAGAGTTCATCTTTCAAGATGACTTGATGTACTATGAATCCTAGAAACTTCAATAGGTAGAAGAAGGGGAAATAATGGAACAAGAGAGATTAAACATGGATAAGTATCCTATTTTAAGAGACTTTGATGATATCTTCCCAAATGAATATCTTGGGTTACCTCCAAACAAAGCTTTCATTTTCTTTATAGATATATTTACAAGATCTAGACCTGTATCCAAGGCTCCACATGGAATGAACACAACTGAGTTGATGAAGTTAAAGGCTCAGTTGGAGGAATTTCTATTGAAAGGACTAATTAGTCTCAGTGTATCACCCTAGGGAGTGCCAGTGGTCTTTGTCAAGAAGAAGGATGGTACAATATGCTTATGTATGAATTATCACATGATTAACAAAGCAACAATAAATAATAAATATCCATTACCACGTATTGAAATTCTCTTTGATCAAATACGTGTGGAAACATGTTTTCAAAGATCGATTTGTGATCACGATACCATCAACTAAGGCTCAAGGGTGAAGAAATCCACAAAACAACCTTTAGAACAAGGTATAGACATTATGAGTTCACAATTCTACCCTTTGGATTGATGAATGTAACTGCAACATTAATTCACCTAATGAATAGTGTATTCAAAGACTATTTAGATATGTTTGTGCTAGTATTCTTAGATGGAATTCTCATCTATTATAAGAATGAGGAAGAACATCTCCAACACTTATAGATTGTTCTCCAACATCTAAGGGAAAATAATTTTTTTTCTAAGCTTTCAAAGTTATCCTTTTTCCAAGAGAAATTATAGTATTTAGGTCATATAATCTTAGTAGAGGGAATTATAGTCAATCCATAAAAAATCAAAGCCATACTAGAGTTTCCTACACTAAATAATGTGCACAAAGTTTGAAGATTTATTGGTTTGGATGGATACTATAGAAAGTTTGTGGCTAACTTTCTAAAATAGCTTTTCCCATTACATCATTACAAAGGAAAGGGAAAAAGTTTGAGTGGTTAGAAAAATTTCAAGGGGCACTCGACCAATTAAAGGAGAAGTTAACTATGACTCTAGTTATTAAGGTACCAAATCTAGAAGCTAATTTTGTGGTGAACACCGATGATTCAAGGGAAGGATTAGGTGGGATACTAATGTAGGAAGGGCAAGTGATTACCTCTAAGCCTAGAAAATTAAAGCCATATGAAGAAAACTTTGGTCCACATGATTTAGATATAGTAGTATTTGTTCATGCATTACACATATAGAGACAATATTTACTTGGGAGACCATTTGAGTCAAATACAAACCATCATGGTCTAAGGTACTCGTTTACCGAACCAAATTTTAATTCTTGATAGAGGAGATGGCTTGAGCTAATATTGAATTATGATTTTAAAATCAACTTTATAAAGGGAAAAGAAAATCAAGTTGTAAATGACCTAAGTTGAAGGAGACATATCTCCTCAATGATATTATTCATTTTGATTTTAAGAATCAAGTGTTGTAGAAGTCCATGGGAAATGAATATTATGAGCAAGTTAAAAAGGATCTCATGGATGATCCTCAAGATTCAAGTTATGATGGGTTCCATTTTGTACTAGATGGACTACTAAGATTCAAAGGAAGGATGTAAGTACCAAAATTTGAGGAATTAAGGAATACTGTATGGCAGGAAGCTCATTCTACACCATATTCAGGATATCTTGGAGTGAAAAAGATATTGGCTGATGTGAAGCCACTATATTTCTAGAAAGGAATGAAGAGATATGCTACAAGGTTTGTATCAAGTTTTCTAGTGTGCCAGAGGGTGAAATCAGAACATCATCACCCGAAAATACTGTTATATCCTAATGGAGTTCTAGAGAGGAATTGACAAATAATTAGCTTGGATTTCTTACAAGGTCTTCCTATGTCAAAAAATAGACATAATGCTATTTTAGTAGTGATGGACAAGCTCACCAAGGTATCCCATTTCATACTAGGAAATTTGATAGATGGGGAACCCATTATAACTCACAATTTTGTACATGAAATATTTAGGTTGTATGGTGTACTTGAGAAGATTATCTTAGTTAAGGATACTCGTGTAAGATCAAGGTTTTGGCAAACCCTATTTTCCTCACTTGAGACTCAGTTGAACATAAGTTGAACATATCACCCTGATACAGATGGTTAGATAGAAATGGTAAACAAGGTATTGGAGGATATACTGATAATGTATTGCATGAATAAAAAATACAAGTGGGAAGATTATTTTCCATGTAGAATTTTCTTACAATAGATCATATCATTTCTCTATCAAGATGGCTCCATTTGAAGCATTATATGGGAGGAATTTTCAAACTCATTTAAGCTGGGATAAGTTAGAAGATAATATTAGCCTTGGTTTAGAGACGCCATCAAAGATGGAGGAGTAGGTTAATTTGATTAATAAAAGGTTAGCGAAAGAAAATGATAGGAAAAAGGGTTATGTTGATGCTAAGCGTGTTCCTAGATGTTTCTCAATAGGGGAGAAGATTTTTCTCAAAGGTAAACCTCATAAGAGTTCAATTAAGTTTGGAGAGTCATCCAAATTGGCTTCACATTATGTATGTCCCTTTGAGGTTCTGAAATAAGTCAAACCAATTGCATACAAAATTGCTTTACTGCTAGCTCTTTCCAAGATGCATAATGTCTTTCATGTGTCATACCTTAAAAAGTATATACCAGTTGGTAATCATATTATTGATTTGAATGCATTATAGGTACAATACCCAGGGGTGGTAATGATCGATCCTCATAGAGTGCTCAAAACACATAGGCTTCACCTACGTAATAGAGAGGTCCTTCAGTGCAAGGTCTAGTAGGACCAATATGCAAAAGACTCTACTATGTGGGAGGATTATCACAAGATTAAGAAAATATTTCCTCATATTTTTCAAGCTTTTGAAAGTTCTTAGGAACAACCCTTGTTAATGATTTTTATGTTTTGATAATTTAAATCATTGAGAATGATGATTCTTAAGGGGGAGGATATGTTATACCCCATTGTTAAGTTACCAAATACTTTTACTTGTATGAGAAAATATAATTTTTAATGCAAGATTATGTCTTGATGATATTTGATGGATGAATGAAATTTATGAATATGCATTATGATGAAAACTTATAAATTCTTTGATGATGCTTAAGTTATATTATGAATGTGATTTATATGTTATCAACTAACTATGAACATGTTGCTCTAAGTTGGATGTATGAAAGTTCAAACCCTCTAGTGGGAGAGGGAGAGTATCACCCAGGAGAAGATATTAGTATTGGAAAATTTGGTATTTCTATCTGACTTGATGCACACACTCACTTGCATAGGTTTGTGGAACCTTGTTGTGTCAGTCTAAGCTTTGTATTGGTAAGTCTTGAACCAAAGTTGATAGGATTTTTGGTCGTTAGGGAAGGCTATGTTTTGGTCATCTTTGATCCTCCTTGACCGTTTAATTAAATTAAATAAAAATTCTAAAACTCTTGTAAATAACATATATTACATGTATGATGGAACATACATATGTCTGTATGTAAGTATGAGTATACATAGATAATAATATCTACGTATACTCATATGTATATATGTGCAAGTAATTAAATGAAATATATATACTATCATATATATATAATTATATATTATTATATTTAAATGATTTTAGTAAGCCACATTAAGTGGTTATAACGCCACATTAATGCAAGATGAATGACATATACAGATAAGTAAAGGGTCACCCATCTTTGGGTCCACACTATGCATATACTATTTTTTTATTGATACCATGTAGTGGCTGAGTATTTTCACTTTTAATAGCTATTTTGTCAGCCACATGAAGGTGGCGATTTGGAGTTAAAATACATATGTTCATATCATCATGGAAGCCTGTGACTTGGGAAAAGGGTAAGAGATAGTGTTTGGAGTTCTTTTGACTTCCAAACATGTCTTATAGAGAGACTTTTTCTTCAACCAAAAACTGCATATCAGCAAAGTATTGTTTCCAAACTAGCCGTGGCAATTGGAGGTTGAGGTCGATTTGTTTTTGATGTCTCTTGCAAACAAAAATCTGCATTATGAGGTAGTTGCATCTCAATGTATAAATGAGTGGCAATGTTGGATCATTCTAAATACCAGTCATGGCATTCCAAAGGGCTTAGTCAACTAGTTTAAATCACACACTCGACATAGTTTTTAGAGTGGTGGCAGCTAATGGAGAGCAATTCTAGCCCTTAGTTAAATTTATTTCTATTATTAACAAACCATTTTTAGTATAAATAGAGAGAAAATTCTCATTGTTTGGTTGTTCATTGGTTTTGGAATCTTTAAATAGCTGCATACATGAGTTTGAGTGAAGAATTAAGTTTTATGTGAGAGAAATTGTAATCTATATTTCAATACATGAAAGAGTGGGGTTAGATTGCTAGTATCCGATTTAGATTGCTTGATAATTGTAGATTAATATTTAAGAAGCAAAAAAGAGGTACGCGAAAAAATTTAAGTGCTGAAAATTGAGAGGACAATAGGTTTAAAGTTGAGCTATAACGCAGATTGGAAGCAAGGATTATCAAGAATCAAGTCAAGCTAATTTATTCCACACATGATTATATGGATTCTCTTTCCTTCTCTTTCAAATTTTGATTAAAACTCTTTATTTATCCGAGTTTGCTTTTTCCATTGTTTTGTGCAAATTATAGCTATAGAAAAGTATATGAGAGCATGCACGAATAGTTTAGTTATTTATGCATAATGCTAATTTAAAATACAAAGAGATAATGAGAACTAGGTAACTAGGTGGTTATATCAAGCATTTTTCTTTTAAATACATTATTAAATCATGTTTGAATTATGTGATTCTTAATTATTAAATATATAGATATTTGAGAGGAAGAGAGCTTCAGTGAAAAGAGAAGACTCTCCCTAAAACCGTGTTTAACCAAACAAATAAATTATTAACCCAAAGTAGTGAAGAAAATCTAAGTATGGGAATATGATACTTATCCCAATAAGACAGTGTCTTACATATTTTTTTTTTTGAACAAGTTTATATTACATTTCAATAAGAGGGTCTGAAAAATGTGTTGAAGTGAATATGTATTATTTATCATTTGAATGTTATCATCTTATATATTATACAAAGAGTCTTTATTATTACCTATAGATGGTAAAATAATCATGAGAGGAGGACTTACGTTCTCAAAAACTCAAAGACCTTAAAAGTAGGATAATAGATTATTCCCTTTTGTCTAGGTGAAATACATGAATAAGAGGTAGTTGTCAAACCTAGAATGTTACAAGTATGTAATAGGGTATTCAAGATTAAAGAGTTAAACCATTTAGTCGAATAATCAACACTAGTGAGTCATCACTTTTGAAATAGTTAATGTTTGAATTAGTTAACTTTTGGATTGAACCAAAAGAAGAGATAACCATATTTCAGTAGGCTTTCCAAGTCGAGTTAGAGGTGGGTGAACTTACGACACCGCTTCCTTAGAAAGTAGAATTGATTATATATCAAAACTTTAGCCAAAGTAAGTGTAATAGCCACTTCTTTCACTCGTTGGTTCATTGTGCTCTAGGTTTACATAACTTGTTAGTAGAGTCATGCATAATTAGAGAATGTCTATAGTTGTATGACCATACATGTTATGTAGAACACAAAACTAGATACTCAGATATGCAATACTATGGGTTCCCATACCAAACTCTTTGTTGAAGGGTAGGGCCACTTCTAATTAGAAAGGTGTGTGGGGGACCACTGGTCCATGGTTGGAGGTAAAGAGCTTGGGTGATGCTCTCACTCTTGTAGATAGCATTTCGAGACTTGTGAAACAAAAGAAGTAATCCAAATGAGGATACCTTGACTTTGTACTCTTTGTAATTTATGAAATTTTTATATGATTATGAGATCTATTGTAATCTGTATTTTAAAAGATGATTTTCAGTTATCTAAAGTTTATGCTATGTTATATTAATTATGTGATGTTATGTGAAATTATTTATGAAGCATACAAAAAGATATTAAATGAATTTTATTTTTATTTTCATGTTTTTGAAAACTTTGAATTATTCACTTCATGAGTTAGAACTTAAGTGAAAATTGTAAACATTGGGTATGTTACAAATTAACTAATGATAATCCACATTTTTAGAAATGGATAAATTAAACATAATCAAAGATACACATACATGTTGCTCTTTAAATGATAATAAATAATTGATAACTTTGTTACAGCATAATATGATACATAAGCCATTAACAAATATTATGTTATTTTAGTATTATATTTTCTCATATTCAAGCACCATCCAAACTAGTCATGTAAACAAATGCATTCAACCAAGGTTTTCCAACCTATGGATCTATGAACTTTCCCTCACCCCACACCTAGGCATAGGGTGTGCGCAAGACAATAATGGTATTATTCAAAATTTAATACAAAGTGAACAATTTAACCCAACAAAGATTATTACTATCTTGGTCATCCATTACCAATAGACAATAATATCAACTAAATTAAAAAAAATAATTTCAATTTAATTTGTACTCATACTATGTTATTTATGACTAATTATCTTTGGAAGAAGTTGGGGGTTATTTCCCCTCCTTATTTTAACTATATGCATATAAGTGTGTGCATCTATCTGTGAAGCATTTCAAGCTACATTCTAGGTCTTGGATTGATGTTGAAGGCTACCTCTTAGGGGGAGTAGGTAGTAGTGGTTGTTGGATGGTGTAGTCAGATGGAGCATATTGTGTGCCCCTAAGGGGGAGTGTGTAGGAAAGTGAGTATATAAATAAATAGAGTTGTTTGATAGTGTTGTCCTTAGAAACTTTGTCAAGGGAAATGAGAGAAAAATATGCAAAATAGTGGAAAGAGAGAGCAATTATTGCCCTTTGAATGTTGTCAAAGGGGGAGATAAAAAGAGTTCAATATAGAAAATAAAGTGTAAAGGAGAGAAAATAATGATTTGGCCCTTTTTCATTGATGTCAAAGGGGGAAAGAGTTAAAGTGGCTGAAAAACCATAGTGGGAGAAAGAAAAACATGTTGAGAAAATTGTATATGTGGGAGAGTATTGTTTGAGGAGCAAAGGAGGAGAGTGATCTAGAATGCATGTGTTTTTGGTGTTGTAGGAGAAGAATTATATGAAGAGAGAGGATGAAGATTAAATATTTATCCCAACTAGGGGGAGTACTACTTATTGTAGTATTGTTGTTGGTTTCTTTTATTGTTGATGGCTTTTCAAAAAGAAGGTGTTGCCATCAATGAAAAGGGAGAGATTGTTGGAAGCTTGAGTTTTTTTTGAGTTTCTTCGGTATTGTCATTGATGTCAACCCCTTATATAAAGAAAATTTTGGAATGTAGCATTGATATTGAAGATTTGCCTAGAATTGGCAGTATTTATGTCAACACATGTTGGTGTTGTCATTGATGTCCTACTTCAGTATAGTTGCAAAGGTTGTTGGCCTGACTTGTGTTTGGTGATATTATTGTAATTGGAAAGTGTTTCATATTAAAGATGTTGTAGATGTGGTGTAGAGATGTTAGTAATGTTTCCAATGAAGTTGGTTCACTTGGTTTCCAAGTATTTTTGAGAAAAATTGAATAAAAGAGAATTCAATGTGATAGAGTGGTGTTTAGTGTTCTACTCTGTATTTCTTCATGATTGAAGATATTCTCATGTGGTTTGGACATAATGATTAGAGGTGTTCAGAGGTTTCATATCCAAAGTTTTAGGTTCTAGATCGTTTTGCAGTTAAAGATGTGCTTGAAAGTATGCATGTCTAATGAAATAGGGTGTCTGGGAGAAATGAGATAGTGTTGTGGATCTAGGAACATGCTTATACCATTTTTATTTACCTTATCTTAAAATTTTAGGTGTTGATTTGTTCTACAAAGTTGTCTTCTATGTTGGATGTCTTTGCTAGTATGCCTGATTGCATGAAATGAAGGCATCCTTGAGTTTAAGGTGGTTAAAATAGTTGTGGAAATTATTTTGATGATGTGGAATATTTTGAGATGTTTTTGAATGATTCTACGTGTTCTACGATATGTTTCCAGACCTGGAGCGGTGTGCTTGTGATCACTTGTTAGTGTTAGTACAGGTTTGGCCAACTTGGCATGCTAGCGCTAATTGCAGAGGATAATTGTTGTTTGAGGAAGTGTTGAGAAGCATGTTGGTGTATATTTGGGTCCCATCTAAGTAGTTTCATGATCTTCCTTTACTTATTTCCACCATGAAAGTGTTTGGTGCTGACCTATTTGATGTTGCACAGTTGAGGTGCATACATTTCCTTAAGGCCAACCTAATCGAGAATGTTTTAGGTAGCAACTTGGGTATAAATGCAAGGAGAATTATTGTGTGGATGAAGAGAAGAGAGTGTGATGTGAAAGACATGAACTTGATCAAGTGTGATGATCTTAGTGTGAGCCTTAACTCCTATGACTTCCAGATGTAGTGAGTAGATGGTGTCTACATTTCAATCTGTTTGATGAGTTATTTGTGCTTTTGTGGAACTCTACCTTTGGAATATGAGAGGTGCATTTTCAAGAGTTCAAATTGGTAGTGAGCCACCCCTTCTTCTATTCTTCTTTCTTTTAGATAGTGAGCTACCAACAATGAGCCTTTCTTTATCTTTCTAGGCAATTAGCCCTTGGTAATGAGACTTATTGTATCTGGTGTTGAAATTCATATATTAGTGAGCTAATCCTCATCGTAGTTTTTCCCATCTTAGGTTTTCCACATAAATCTAGTGTTCTTATGTGTTTTCATTACTACTTTACGTGTTTACATTTTTTTAATGCATGTTAAGGGTTTAATGGTTGATAAGGGTTTGAAAAGATATTGAGGGTTTGAATGTTTTAAAGTATACAAATGATTCACCCCCCCTCTCAATTTTCCTATGCATCTAACACTCTATTTCTCAATTGATTCACTAGGATTGCATTAGGAATTAAAATGGTGAAAAAGACTTACATATTTATATACATTTCTTGACTTCCAACAAAATTAATTACCTAAAGCTTGTAAACAAAATGAAATTTATAAATGTTAAAATACCAACAATGAAATATTTTAATTGGGGCCAAAATAGGTTGGATAGGGGTCCTAGCACCCTAGTCTAGATCTATTTTGGGTCATTAAGTATCGTTAATTAAATATTAAATAAAAAATCCCAATTTAATTATGATTTTTGAAGATGACAATAAAACATGTAATTTGTAACACCCCTCTGTTTTGCTTTCTGGACTAGACAATGTGTCCTTGTTTTATTTTGATTTATGCATCAGGATATTCAGATACTTTATCTTGTGTGTGTATTTGATCGCTAGTTATTGAGCGATAGACTATTTTATGTGATGTGATTTGGTTTATTTGTTGATTTGTGTTACATGTTTTAATGGTGTAATGATAGTTGATATAACATGTTAGTGCATAAGAGATATTTGATGTATTGTGAAAGTGTCAGTTTTGTTGAGTGTATTGGTGAAGGGGATGGATTCACATCACTCGCTTGCGAGAGCCCTGCGACTTCATGGTGTGTATTTTATGTTGTTGGATACTATGTTTTCAGGTTTGCGGGTACATGACATCGACTCCACCTGGTTTCACAGGTCTGAGCGTGTCGATCCAATGGTTAAGTTGAAGGGAGATAGTAGCTAGGTAACATGTGTCAAGTCTACGCCCTAGCCTTAGTGTGTCGTCAGTTGTTGTTTGTCATGCTTTAATGTTATTTAATTATGAAAGGATTCTTGATTTGGAAATAATTATTGCATTAAATTATGATGATGGTTATTTAATTAAAATTATATTTTGTTGATTGAAATTGTTATTTAAATTAATTGATTAAATTAAATTTAATCCAAAGGGATGAATTTAGTTATTAAATAATTTAATTAATTAATTAAATGTGATGCAAGAAAATGAAAGGAAAGAAAGGAAATAAAGTTAATTTTGGAATTTAATTTCAACTTGTGAGAATTAAATTAGAAATTGTAATTAAATGTTATTTGAGAAATTAGTTTCAATTTTGGAAATTAATTTATTATTGAAATTGCATTTTAAATTGAAAGTGGGTTTTCGAAAATTGAAATTAAATTAATATTTTAATATTCAATATTGCATGCAAAATTAGATTTGGTTGTTTAAGATATTTTTTGGATTTAGGGCACAAGTGCATGTTTAATTTATGAGAAGAGTGGGTTGCAAATTCATTCACGGGAAGAATTTTGGAGAGAAAAACTTCTTCACGGCAGTGAAGATAATTTTTGAGAAAATTGACAGAGAAGGTTTTAGGAGATATTCTTGGCTGTAGATTTACATTGGAGTTATTCTGGAAAACTTGGTTGTGTTTGTGGATTGCTTTCTTGGTTGAAATCATTGGGTTGTTGGATTGAAGCTGTAGAAGCTTTGGAGGAGGCTCTGCAACAAATTTCCTTTACCTGTAGCTTTTGGAATCAGGTTTTCTTCTGTAGTTTGTATTGTTCTTTGAATGATTTCAAAATTGTAGTGATTAATCAATTGGTTGTTAAATTTATTTGAGAAAAGGAATTTGTGATTAGAAAATAAATAAAATAAACTTAAAGCTTTTGTTATTCAGAAATTGTAAAAATCTCTGTTGAATTTAGTTGTATTTGAGGAAATGGATTGTTTTGTTATTTGAACCAAATCTAGAGGAATTAAAACTTCTGGTTTTAATTTAGATCCTGTTAGTTTTATTGTTCTTTTATTGGTCTTGAATTCGAGAATATGGTTAAAAAAAATAAAAATTAGTTTATAAATCTCTGTGAAATTTGAGATTTTCTGGAAAATTGTGAATATTTTAATAAAATTTCCCCAATTTGTTTATTGTTGAAATTCGTTTATTTATTTATATATATATATTATATATACATATATTTCTATTTATATGTATATATAATACATATACATATATATATATATATATATATATAATACATATACATATATATATATATATATATAATACATATACATATATATATATAATACATATATATATATATATTCTATTTGAATAAAATAATGTTTTAAATCCGGAATCGCCGTTCATACGATCGACGAATTTCTGGAATTACCAATTGTATTTTCGTTTGTTAAAAAAAATGCTGAGAGGAAGAAGCGAATATTTCATTCGCTGTGTGTTTTGTGTATGTATTTGGGTGGGGCACATTACACACACCCACCGCTCCTCATTGGGAGGCTGTGGCTGTCCCAAAGGACATCGCCCTCCATTGTGTGGAGGGAGTGCTGCCTTTGGGGGCAACACAACCCCCATGGGGAGGTTGCCACCAGCAAGGGTGTTAGGGTGGGGGTTCGGCCATAGCCGACCCCTCCCCAAACCTTTTGGTTATTCTCCAACAATGGCGTCTGCCATTCCATAAGGATTTTTTGGGTTTTCGGGTATACTGTTTAGTTTAATAAAATTTAGATATTTGATATTTAATTTCAATGCAAATTAAATAATATTTAATATTAAATATATTTAGTTAATAAAATGAATAATAAAATATAGTGTGTAAATAGTATGATATATTTATATATCATTTGTTTAATTGGGTTAATGAAATAAATAATATGAGTAATGTGTAAATTCGTATTTTATAAAATAATGTTATAAAATATTTTGGTTTTATTTAAATGTTTAAATAGCATAAGCTTTTGGAAACTATTTATTGAATATTAATATGTTTTATTAAATAATGTATTTATTTAATAAAATATATTAATAACTATTTGATGTATGTATATACATGAGTATTTCAATTAAGATTATAATCAGTATTTAATCTGTTTTATTTAAAGTGCATGTAATTTAGCTTTGCATGGTGATTTTGAAAAGATAAGATTTGATCGCATGGTCAAATAGATATGTAAAAAAGATATTTTAAATTGAAAATATTAATGTTTTAAATAGGAAATTGAAAAGATACAGGTTTTGGGATAGAACATTGAAATTAGTATTTGCAATAGTTTTATATTGTATTAAAAGTAAATTTAGGAAATGATTATATTGAAAAAGATAAATATTTATTTTATTTTATTTATTTTCTATTTAGAGTAATTAAATTATTGCGAGTAGAATTTGAAAGACCTATGGGTTTAGTATATCCAAAATAATAGTATCCTCGTGATTGTCTTTTAGATTTATTTTCCTCGTATTTCAGAAAGAGTTGTGAGTTTAAAATTGTTTAAGATTCTCTTTTATGAAGACGGGAAAGGGGTATATGAGTATTTGAGTTAACCTTGGTTTTGTGCCTTTGATTTTGTCAGTGTTATCTAATGAATGAGTATGGATTTAAGAAATCCAAATATTAGATTTGAATTATGACTTGAATGCCTTTGTAGCTATGTCGTCAAGTTGTATTTTGGGATATGGGATTAAGTGTTGGTCCAATATTATAAGTCTTCTAGAAGATCTTAGAGGATGAGGGTTGTCATTTCTTTATGTCAACCAGTTGTTTTTCCCTTGGGTAGTGCATGGTGTCTTTTCAGTTATTACCCGGTTTCCGTGAATGGGGATGTTTTGTACCTCTTGTGAAAGGAGTGGCTATGAGTTTGTTGCCTCCAAGATGTTTGGAGTGAGTTCTATTATTTTGTTTCCTCCTTGTGATGGGGTGGTTTTGATACCTAGGTTGTATGCACTTGTGAGTCCCTTGGTGATTAGTTTGTTTGTGTGTTGTCAAATAGAAGAGTGGCTTCCATTAGGGGCTAGAGCTCGGAAGAGGTAAGATTTGGGTAACCTATGGAAGTGGTTTAATCAAGTGATAACTAAAATTATAAATTTGGGGAGTAATACATACTAAAAAGATAAGTTCTTACCTCACTCATAGTCACAAGTGCTAGTTAAGGCTTGGAATGAGTGGGAAGGCCTGAAATGGCATAGTCATCTATCTTGTTTGTACAAGAGGTATTTGATTCCGCATTAGCAAGCATGAGGGCCAAGGGTCGGTAGAGGCCACCAGGATCACCAGAGCCTATGAAGATCCGCGAAGGGTAACTTATTATGAGCTGTGCGATGACACTCTGTCTAGGACAACAGTTGGTATTATGTTATGTGTATGGTTCTCTAAACATACGTGATCTATTTTGTGTCTGGAAGCAATGTGACCTATGTCAGTGATGTTTGAGTTGTACTTGTTTATTGCATTTGTTTGGTTATGTCAGTATGAGTCTGCCTTTGGTTAGAGGTTGTAGATATTTGTCCATGTTACTTTGTTACTATCTCCTTGCATGGGGGGTGGGCCTTTGGGTACCACTTGGTTGGGTGGAACATGCACCATACACTATTGGGTCCCCATTATCTTTAGTACTTGGTGGCGAGACATCTAGATGGACAACTCGTGGTTCTTGTGTTATATTCATGCATTGTAATATTTTTTTTTGCTAGATAAAAAGCTGGATAGGGCCAGCACCCATTCATATTAATAAAATAAAATGATACATATGTATAGGAATACAGTGCAACAGACTAAAGATCCTTAATCTGCATGCCAAATCACTCCACCAAAATACCAAACTTCCTGCTACAGTTCACCTTAACTCAACTCCATCGCTCCGATATTTCACTGCCATCATATTGCCTATCCATGGCCTCTTCCAGCAATGGCTTTCTTTGATAGCTCATCCGCCAAAGTATTCCCCTCCCTGTAAATATGGCTTATTTGAAAATCTTCCAAATCCACAATACAGGTTCTGATGACTACCAACCACCTACTAATCTTCCAGTTGGGAGCCGAGTTTTGTCTGATTGCATTTACTATGATCAAAGAGTCACCCTCCAGATGAATTCTCCTCACCCCCAATTCCTTGCCCAGTTCCAAGCCTTTCAGTGCTACTTTGACTTCAGCAATGTTGTTAGTGGTTTCGCCTATATACTCCATGCATTTTGCTAAAATTTTCCCCTCCTCATCGCGCACCACATAGCCAATTCCACTCGGCCCTAGATTACCCTTCGACGCACTGTCAAAGTTTATTTTGACCCACCTTGGGCACGGGGCACACCACTTTGCTTCTTTCCGTGGATCAACCTGATAAGTTGAGAGCTTGGCGCCTACCAGTTTGGGGACCGTTAACCCCTTAAAAATCTTGATCAGTTCGCTGTCCCAGCTAGAAAAGGTACTATGCTTTACATTCACCAATCTTACTACCGAGTTCACAATTTCAACAATAGAGGCTTCAATCTTCTTAACCAACTGTTCCCTGGGAATCATCTGACCTTTAAAGATCCTTAGATTTCTCTCTTTTCAGATCTCCCAGATGACAATTGAAGGAGCAATCTGCCAGATGCAGCCAAAGAAATCTTGCTTCCTAATGCACGGCTAGCTAACAAACCAATCTAGTAGGTCCTGAGGTTGAGGGCAGGAATAATTTAATTTGGATCGAAGGAAGTTCCAGCAATACCTTGCATAGGGACATGTCAAAAGTAAATGATTTGTATCTTCATCATGGTGTTTACACAAAGGACATCTACCCGGACCAATAATGCCAGCTTTAGCCAAGTGATCCTGCGTAAGGATTTTCTTTTGGATTTCCAACCATGAAAAAACACCAGCCTTAGGCAGAACGCATTTCCCCCACAGAAGATCTTTTGGCCATTGATTAACTTCTACAATTGCTTCCCCAATCTTGTATCCTGATTTGACCCTGTATTCCTCCTCTGGTGAAGCACACCACCTAATCCTGTCCTCTTCTTTTGAAACCACCCAAGCTCTGTGTTGCAGTAACTCTGCCAAGATCTCCTTTTGGGCCTAAGGAGCATTTAGTTTTGCTAGAGACTTCCATTGCCACTTCAACACACCATTCTCCCTTGAGATCGTGCCATAGTTACAAACTTCCCTACCCCAGACCTGTTTTGTTTCTCTTCGAATCTCATCCAAATGAGGAATGGACTTCAAGGTAGAATGTCCCTCCCATGAATCCTCCCAGAATGCAACCCTCCTACCGTTGTTCAATTCCCATGTGATGTATTTAGTGATGATACTTCTACAATCCAAAATAAAGTTCCAGATCGCTGACCCCTTTGGTGGGTTATGGATAGTGAGGATCCAACTATCCTCAGTCGAGTCAAGGTATTTCCTTCACAATATTTGTACCCACTACTGGTGCCTGTTCTGATACATACTCCACACAAGCTTCGCACCCATGGCCATATTCATTAGGTGCAATTGCTTCACACTCGCCCCCTTTGCGCCAGTTGGTTTGCAAGTCTTTTCCCACCCCATGAGTGGAAACTTCTGCGCATCCCCAGTGCCACCCCAAAAAAATCTTCTCATGATTTGAATTATCCTATCTTCTACTAACGTAGGGAGCTTCAGGCAGGACATGGAGTAAATCGGAATACCAGAAAGAACCGATTTAAGCATTACTACCCTACCTGCCGAAGAGAGCCACTTCCCCTTCCAACCTTCCAATCTCTTCCTACAACTGTTTAATAAAGGTTCCCAATAGCTAACTTTATTAATTCCTGAGAACAAAGGTAATCCTAAAAATCTCCCAGGAAAGTTAGCTTTTTTCAAGCCCAAAATTCTAACTAAATCACATTGGAGCCTTGGCTGTACATTCAAAAAGAACACCTCGGATTTGTGCCAGTTCACACTCTGTCCAGAGGCCATACCATATTCATCCAACAACGTCTTGATACCATGAGCTTCTGTTCTAGAAGCCTCACCAAATAAGATGGTGTCATCGGCGAATTGATGGTGAGTCACCCTAGCCAAGTCCGGGGCAGCTTCGATGCCTTTCCAACTACCTTCCGTCCTTAGGTGTGAGATACTTCTACCTAGAGCTTCCACCATGATGATAAAAAGAAATGGGGACAAAGGATCACCTTGTCTAATCCCATTAGAAGACTCAAAGAAACCTTGTGCAGAACTGTTCATAATCACAGAGAATTTGGGTGAATTGATGCAGCCTTGCACCCAATCCACCCAATCTTGTTTGAAGCCAAATTTCTTCAAAACATCCATCAGGAATTGACGGTCCACCAGATTGTATTCCTTAAGAATGTCGAGTTTAATAATCATGCTTGGAGCTCTTGCTTTCCTCGCAGTGTGAATCATTTTGTGCGCTACAATGATGCCTTCAAAGATAGATCTGCCTGGAGAAAACCCGCTTTGCTCTTCCGAGATGATTTTCTTTAGAATTTTCTTGAGTCTATTGGCAATTATCTTTGCTATGATTTTGTAAATAGTGTTGCATAGGGAAATTGGTCTATAATCCCTGAAGCTCTATGGATCTTTCTTCTTAGGAATTAGAGCAATGAAAGTATGATTAAAGGCCCCCAACATTGTTGTTTTTTTCCTTGACTCCTCAACCGCCATATGTACATCTGACCCAATGATTTCCCAAAAAGCTTGAAAGAATCTGGCCGAGAATCCATCCAGTCCATGAGCTTTATCAGCCCCCAATTGAAATGTTGCATGTTTAACTTCTTCTAAACTAATGGACTCGTAGAGCATCAAATTATTTGCATCATTGACCAGTGTTGGAATCCGATTCAGAAATAGTTTCCTCTCCCACCTATTAGCCCCAATTTCTCTATTGAGGATCAATTGGAAGTATTGCACATCTACTTGGTTTGCTTCTTCTATGTTTTGTGTTACCGACCCATCCTCCCTTGCTATCTCCGAAATGCTTCTCTGAGACTTGTTACAATTCGCAGTCCTATGGAAAAATTTGGTATTCTTGTCACCTTCCTTCAGCCATACCTCCCTTGATTTCCGTCTCCAGTGAATCTCCTCCCTGGCCAAGAGCTCTTTAAGCTCAGCCTTAAGTTGTAGTTCCAGATCGAAGTCTGCCCCATCCATTCCTTTCTCAATGACTTTTTCATTCAGCTTGGATAATTCTCCTTCCACTCGTGCTTTATTCAAGAAAATGTTACCAAAGAACTCCTTGTTCCAATCTTTCAATTTGTTCTTGATGTGTGCCAGCTTTTGCCTAAGAAGAAACATGCATGTATGATTTCCCCCTTTTACTTCACTCCACCAAGTCTTCATAAGCTCGTGCAGGGATGGATCCCTAAGCCACATGTGCTCAAACTTAAAAGGGATCCCACCTTTGGGCACCTCTGGCTTTAAATAGAGTTGGAACGAGAAGTGATCGGAGTTGGTGAATGGGAGGATGCTGGCTTCAAAGGCATCTGCAAAAGGTCCCCAATCTCCACCCAAGAGAAATCGGTCCAATTTTTCTGCTATGTGAGTGTAGCCTTTTCTCCTGTTCGTCCAAGTATATTTCCCATTCTTCGCTTGTACCTCTTGTAAATTCCTTTCTTCCACAAAGGATTGGAAATCTAATTGTACTCTGGTCAAAGTTTGTGTGCCACCCAACTTATCGGTATTGTCCAATGTCACATTAAAATCACCACCAATAATGATTTGTGATTCAACCTGCAGCTTCAACCATGCCCCAATCTCAGACCATAACTCCCTTTTTGCATTAGTTGTTGTTGGTCCGTAAACATTCACTACTATTAGAAACCTATTTTGGCTCAGGATCCTACATTTAACCGCCAACCAATTTTGCTTTTCCATTAAAGTCATGCACTAGATGAAGAGGGGGTTCCACAACACTCCTAAACCTCTAGAGGCCCCAACTGACTCCACAAAGACTCCTTCCCATTGCTTCCAGTTTCTCATTTTGTTTTCTATCTCTTGGGTCTCCCATTTGGTTTCCTGCAACAAAATTACTTTTGCCTTACTTTGGTCTAATTGGCACTTCACTGTGCGCCATTTGCTAGGGGCGTTTAAGCCCCTAGCATTCCAAGTAATCACTTTCATGGCTCCACGGGAGGGGCGATCTCCCTCCCGCTTCTTAATTTCCTTTGGCCTTTAGCACTGGCGGCCATCTCCAATTTGGCTTTGTTAGATTTGGGACCCCTCTTCTTTTTGGTCATGATATTTGGGTGTTTTATTTTCAATTGGGTTTGTTCAATGGTCCTTTCCTCGAGTATGCCTGCTTGCTCAGATTCTGGATTTTCCTCCTCAAGATCTGATTCACTGTCTTCCAAGTCCTCAAAAGTTTCAATTGGGTTATGTTCTTCATCACCCGAATACCTCCCAGGGAATTCAACCTTGTTGTCTTCCTCCACACCTTGATTGAAGTTGGAAGTCATTACCCAAGGAGAGATCAGATCATTGTCTGGCATATCATCCTGTGAAACCACCGCTAGTTGCATTCCTGCTATTGTGGTTGCTCCCAACTTTATTTCTCCAACATCTTGCTTATTATGCCACTCCTTAATTATTCCATTTGTTTCTCTATCTGATAGGGCTTTTTTAATTGGGTCCTTATCAACCACCTTTACCCCTTCTGCTGAGGGCACTGCCTCTCTACTACTCATTTTTGCCATTGTCAAAGAAAAGCTATGCCCAAGATCACTCTCCCTTCCAGGCTGCCCATTGAGAGGCCAAGATTCCACGATAGGGTCATACATATGTACTACTGGCTTAGGTGTGAGCTCCAGATTTGTGGGTGTTGTTTCTCCACCCATCCTAAATAGCTTCTGGGTATATTTGTTTGCCCTGTCAACCTTTACTGTGCCATTGCACTCCAAATTCCCATGCTCAATGAATTTGCACAGGGGGCATAGGGATAGTTGGTCTTCTCTTTCAACCTTCAACCGAAACATTCCTGCAATAGTGGGGATTTTGATTTCTGAGGGTAGGTTATTCTGTGGATTGACTCCCAAACACATCCTGATGTAGGTGCCCTTGCTTCTATCTATTAAAACTTCATCCATTGACCTTACCATACCTAGATAGCTCTCCACAATTTTCAACAACCCTAATTCCTAAAATTCAGAGGGAATTTCATAGATTCTGATCCAGATTGGGCCTTCCTGGATAATGTGTCTCCACAGGTTGAAGTTGGGATACCAATCGATCATAAAGATTCCGACATTCCTCAAGTAGTGTTGTCCATTGTTGAGCGCTTCCCATTTGTCCTTCGATGTTTGTAAGATGACCAAGAAGTAATCATTTGCTAGAGCACCGATTTCAACATTGTTACCCCATCTTTCAAAACACCAATTCTCGACCTCCCCTGTTCCACCAATTCCCCCCCCCCATTTGATGAAAATCCCTAGTTGTTTCAATTTGTTCGATTCGAATTTAATTCTTTGGGGATCTAAGGGAATTTGTAATGGTGGAATAGGGTTTTGAGGCTTGCCAAGGAGCTCTAGATTCCTGTTGGCTTCCTTGCCACTTCCTCAATCCCATGTTTTTCTCCCCCCTTCCTGAACTTTTCATTCCCCATCTCTCTCGACCTTTCCAGTCTTCCAATTGTTGTGTAGACCATCCGCCTTCACCCAATTTTCCACCTTGCCGAGCCAAGGCCTACCATTTCGTCTATCTCCTGGGCCCCGATGATTAGCTATTTGCTGGCTTGATCCTGTAGTGTTTGTGAAATTCTTCCATCCAAATCGGCGACCTCGATGGCAGATCCAAGGTGGTCCGACTAGCCTGTTCCCTTGCCAGGGCATTTTACCGACTATCCAGTCCTTCACGCTGTTCCTTCCTCTTGTGCGATTCTAGTAACCGGGATGGCACTTGTCCACCCATTCGTCATTCGTATACACCCACTGTGGGGTATGGCCATTGTTATTCATCTCCTGCCTTTGCTCGCTGTATCGCCCTCACCTTCCATTGTTTTGTTCTAGTTCTGCTCTCCATTCGCATGTCGCGTGTACAGGGCTCTGCTCCTTCTCCGCCATTTTTCTTACACTTGTGACTGTCATTCATGCATTGTAATATTTCAATTTGTATAAGTTATTTTATCCCTCTTATGTTTATGAGGTGAGATTTTGTAATTGTAACACTTATGTACTATTGCCTCATTCTGGGAATGAGTGATGTAACTATTGGATTAAATAAATGATTATGGAATTGTATTTTGGATGTTATCTTATTATGTATGTCGTATCTTTAGTATGATGCTTATTGCTTGACGTTATTAAATGCTATGGTTATATGTAAGATGTATGTGTGGGTTTAAGTAATCCCAACCTTGTAGCCTTAGAGGTTGTTGTTAATTAGTAAGTGAATGTGTATGTTAATTACACTTTATAAAAAAAAAATTGGTTCGCTTAAATCGCTAATTACAACTTCCTTTAGGGTTACTTGGCGGGGCTTTACATAATTTAAGAGCACAATTGGGTCCAGGCACATAGGAGAGAGCTAAACCTAGTATGGAATTTTCAAGGGAGAGAATTTATGATTCTATAATTTGTTTTTTCCCACCCTTATCAATTGGTCTATTATTGCGCCTACCTAATCATAAGTTACAATGTTTATATATAACCTTGGCACCTAGGTATAGTTTGTCTTTAGAGATTTTGGAATACACAAATTTGATATCCAATAGGAAGAACCTCCACATAGTGTATTGGGATTTTTTTTGGAATACTATTGTTACTTTACCCTTGATTAAGTCATTGGATATATCTAAGTTTGCACATCTAATATGGTTAAGTACATTTTCAATTATCATTACATACCTCGACATTTTTTTGGATGAATGTATTGCATTAAAATATTGCACTCAATATATGACATAGATGAAGAGATGAAACACGTTGAGAATAATCATCAAGAATTTCATAATGAAATATCTTCTAACGTTAGTTATCCTACTAGTTTTGTTTATCATAGCACACCATATGTTTAGGTTACACATGCCAAGATAAAATATAAAGTATATTATATTACATTTAATCTATTTAATTTGAATCCTACATCGCATTTGGTATCATTACCTCACACTTTTATTCACAAGAGAACACTTGATTACATAGACACTCCTAGGGGGCCATTAACTTTAGTAATACATTTTGATATCATATTATAGACACACCCAATGGGGTTATTTAACTATCTAGATATAATCATATAAATCTCTTACTACTTGCTAGATATTTTTTTTCTTCTAATTTATTTTCTTTCAACTTATAATGTTTCTATGCTCCTATTTAGCATGTGGATGATGCAAAGAAACCTTTAGTGGTTCATGTTGATAATTTTCTTTGAACATGTGTTGTGTTATTCATGTCACTTCATTTGTTTTGTAATAATTTCCACTCAAGTACATATTATATTTTTCATGCATTTTATGATATTCAATTATTATTCCATTTAACTTCTATGTTTTTACACTTTATCATTTTGTTTATTCCATGCTTATTTTATATTTCATATTCTAATGTAATCTTCTATATTATTATTCATGATTTATTTTACCTACTTTACACATATTCCATATTCTTTTCATGTGTTTCTTTTAGCTTATATGTTATTTTCATATGTTACTTAGATTGTTATCCATGTTACATGATTATGATTTTGTAAGTTCCAAACTTTTCCATATTTAATTTTAAAACATCCCATTCTTTCATATATTCTATATCTAGCTATTGTTCCTTCATATGTACCTTATTTGGTTCCTATATTATTTCTATGTTCCATGGTCAACACCTATGTTTTCCCATTTTATGTGTTATCTTATATGTTACTATGTTATAAATTCATGATATTCTGATGCTTTCTAATTTCTGATGCATAATTCTTATTCAATTTACATGCCATGCTTATTATGACTATATTCATTATGATACTACTGCCTCTCATATTTATATCTTATGATACATGTTCATGAAATTTACATGCTTCCATATGGTTATCACACTCATATCTTATGATCATATATTATGTTGATAATTTTATGATGTTAGTACATGTCTACATATTTATGATCCTTATCATTCTTTTCATGCCTTTCATTCTTATGTTGACATACTTATGAGGTATTTCATTCTCATAGATTTATATCTTATATATTCTCACATGATCCTTATCTAGCATTTATATATGTCCCTATTAAACACACAATAATTCTACAATCCATATTAATGAGAGTATTATTTTTGGATTAAACTACATATACTTTATTTGCATCAAATTTTTCGATCACACTCTGTTATCCATCATTAGGATGAAAAAGAGTTGTAGGAGAAGAATTATGAATCATGGAGTGTGAACTGAAATGTTGATGCAAACAAATCATATATAGTTTAACCTATAAAACCACACTTTCATCTATCTAGACTATTTTTTATTTACTTTAATTGAGGCATCTTTCATTTCAATTACTACACATCCCTTGACAATTATATCTTTTGTATATCCTTATATGCTTATCATACATGATACACTAAATAATTTTTGCACATGTTATCATGAATATATATTTTTCTCCTATCCTCCAATTAATCTTATCCTTGTGTGTGACCGTTTGGAGGGGAGATTATATTACTAATGTTCCTTTTATGAGATACAATTTACAATATTCGGTTTATTTTGATGTAGGAGCATCTAGGGATTTGGAAATCCTACATGCCCATTTAAGTATTATTTGGTTAAATATTAATTTGATTTTCTCTATTTTTATTTACTTTAGGTTTATCTCTATTAGATGTTTATCCCTAGTCACACCTATTGAAGTGAAAATTTATAAACCTCAAATGTCAATGTGGGGTATTCTTGTCTACATGATTATCATTATTCCTCCTGGAAATTAACTCTCTATGATGGGATATAATACATCATGTTGGGCATTATAGAATATTTATTTCTATATTCAAAGCCATATATGTTTTATTTTTTGACCATGTCCAACCTTTATATATTCAAAATAGCTAATTATTATTTATTTATTGTTTTGTATCTCAATGTGAGTTCATGGATTTATTTTATTTGGTTACGATGCTATATCTTTGGCAAGAATTTCTATTATTAATATTAGCTACAACAATTCCATCCACCTATATTTATCAATGCTATCATTCATTGTTGATAATTTATATTATTTCATTAATTGTAGTTACCCATTCACCTTGTAGAATTACCAATTCCTAAACATTTCTATTAATAAAGATAGTTATCATTGTGAATTGTAGATAATTTTAACTATTGGTGTACAATTTTTTTGAGTAGTAACTCCTCAAAAAGGAAACTACCAGGGTCTAATAATGGTTATGGGATTAGACCCTATTATTGAAATAACCTTTTCTAACATTCATTTTATTTCCTTCTAGGGACGTTCCCTTAGTTGTTCTAGTCCTTGTGTCTTCATTTAGAAAAAAATTACATTGTTGAGATATAAATATCAAATATAATGTGAATTTAAAAGTTAGAAAGATGAAAAAAGAATAATAGATTTTATTGAGAATAGGGGAAGATAATGTCATTACTTTTTGTCTTAAAATTTCTATCAATGTAAAAATTTGTCTTGGACTACATGCATGTACGTGATATTTTGATATTTGAATAACAAAATACTGAATTGCTACTCACTATATGTTAAAACATATAACTTATCACATTCCTTTATGTTTTTTTAATTATATTTATTTAGAGCTAATCAATTTTATATCCAATCATTTATTGTATAAACCAATACTACATCAAGTGGTATCGAAGCTAGTTTTGTAGTGTTTCAAATGCTCTAAGGGTTTATTGTAGGTGTGAGAAGAAGTCCTAAAATTGTAGTTGTGAGAATTCATTGTATATTTGGGATAACTTAAATAAGTGAGTTCAAATTTTCCATAATATGTGTGGCTTGAAGATATTGAAGAAAAATATTTAAGAAATGGTTGTGGTAGTGACATTGGTATTGGTAAGATGCCCCTAGAAGGAAAATTCCTATAGTAAATGATGGAAGAATAGTTTGCACAAATTCATGATATGATAGCAAATGAGATAGCTTATTTGGCTATTGATCATAGGAAATTATAAAAAATAATAATTTAGTGATAAATAATTTAGAATGAAAGAAAGAGAGGGGATGATGCAAGAAGTCGGGTCCACAAAAAACTCAAAAAGTGGAAGTGTTTTTTCTGTTTTTCAGAATTTGTCACACTTGGACTGAACATTTGAGGCACTTACACAATGAATTTAAAAAAAAATCACTAATATTAAGTTTATCATTTTGAATCTAGTTCTAAATATGTAAATTATTCAAATACCCAGATTGTAGAAATTACATTTTGATAGGGATCTATAAAAACCACTTTTTAAAAGTCCTTGTTTTTTTACCATACCATGCATGTGTACAAACACCACTTTTTGACCCAAATAAAATTATTTTGATAATTAATTTTGGGGAAAGAGAGCTAACAACATGAAGATTGATGAGGAATTTTTTTTGTAATTTTTTGTTGAATATATTTTTTTTTATTGAATTTTTATTGGCCTTCATTGTTGTTTTTAAAAATCAACGTGTACGGACATCATAATTTGACCTAAACTATTTTTTTTTTGAAACTTTTTTTTTCATTGTGTAGAGAATTGTCTAAATATTTATGCCATATAATTTATTTTACAAGAAACTTAACCAAAAAAAAGTTATTAAAAAACAAAAAAAACCTAATATTTCAAGTTTAAGGACTAGTTTGCTTTGAAATTAATTAAAAAATATAAAAAATAATCCAATCTTAATAAAAATTATATATTTGGAAACTAGGCATCATGTTATCTAATGGGTTTTAATTTTATAGATTGATTCAGTAAAAAGTGCATTAGCCATATTGCCAAAGTTGGACATTCTTCTTCAATTTGCCTTAGTTTTTTAGTTGCAGGTCAAAGGCTAAAGCTCAAATTGCCAAGCCTTTCCCAAGCCTAAAACCAAGGCTACATGTGGGTTGGGAATCCAATTTTTAAATAACGCGTACGTGTTGTGAAAACACGAACGTGCTATTTAAATGAAACGCGTACACATTATGATTTTACCCATTGGGTAAAGGTAACGCGTACACATTTCTAATATGACCGTTTTTCCTTGATTTGAAAAATTCGGATACAACAAGTTTTTCCTGCAACATTCTTTTTCTGTAGCACGGTCCAAAATCACCATTTTTTGCATTTTTTATTGCAAATTTGTCTTGTGCAAGGCATATTCTATTGAAAATTGTTGGAAGAGACAAGTGCAGGTTGATTTTTTGAAGTAGAATCAAGTACAAGAATAATTTACAAGAAAATTTTAAAAAAGAGTGCTTTTGGATGTATTCATGATGTTTTTGTACTTCAAAGTTTATAGAAGAAAGGATCTTCATAGTACATAGTTTTATTTGAATATTTGAAGGAGATGGAAATTTGAAAATTGGTTACAAGTAAATCATTTGTTCTGTCATGAAAGAGGGTTTGGTAACCATGGGATCAAAGCAAAGACAAAGAAAAAAGTGTAGAAAGTTAATGACACCCGAAGAAATTCAAGCAAATAAAGATATGGAGAAAAAAGACAAAGGGATAGAAGAGAAAGGATTCGTCAAATGAAAAATTTGGAAGCATCTAGTTCCATGAATGTTGAAGAGGAAGCCATGAATGATGAAATGAATGTAGATGATGCAAATGCAAAGATGGTGAATATTGAAGAAAATGCAATTATGGAGACAAACTCAACTATGCCTTCAACTTCAATTTTGAATGATATGGAAATAGTACCTATGCAAACAACTCTGGGTATGTCTTCAAATCCACCTCCCAATGATATGGAAAATGCACCTATTCAAACAATCTCTCTAGGTATTTTTTCAAACCCAAGTCTTGATAATACTGATTTTGCTTGTTTAGATGAAGCTGGATACAACATTGATGATATGAATAATTCTAGGGTTAAAAGAATGCAAAAACAAAAAAATGATGAAAATATATCTTATGAGAATGCAAATGATAATCAAATCCCTCATATTGATGAAAATGAGAATGAAGTCCTTTTTACATTTGAAAATGAAAATGGAACCCCTTGTGTGAATGAAAATGAAACCCCTTGTATGGATGAAGGTGAAAATATATTTTTTACAATTGAAAAATATGTGCTAGATAACCTTCATGGTAAAGTTTCTTGGAGACAAATTAGAACTTATGGAAATAAAATATATAATTTTTTTTTTTATAGAAAGAAATTAGGATTCCAATGTTAACTCATGGTGCAATTGATGAGAATGTGGAAAATGAGAAAAGTGATGAAAAAATTAGGTATTTTTGTAAAACCAAAAAAGAAAGATGATTCAATAGAACAAGTCATATCTAGTGTTGCTAATTCTATTGATTTTATAGGTAAAAAAAATTGATCTAAAGATAAAAATGTGGCTCATCGTGCAATAACAACTACTTTAGTTGATAAAACAACTTCAAATAAAATAATGTTAAGTAAGATTAGTAAATGTATAAAAGTAAATCCTAAAACTTTGATAAGAGTTGCTAAAAGAAGAGAAAGTATTGAAAATGATCCAATTAATCAATGTTGGAGTTTTAGTGGTAGACTCCCAAAATCAAACATGAAATTAAATCTTTAATCGATAAATTTTGGCATGATAATACAAGAGTATCACCTAACATTAGAGATGTCTTAAAATTAGGGGTGGGTTCCAAAATTCATGTACCTCATCCAAAGCATCTCTTAGATATGACTCAAGCTAAATTATATAAAAAAAAAATTAGATGCTTCAATCTTACCATTGAATATTAACATAAGTCAAAGATCATTCGAAAAATGTAAACCTTGGTATGTTAGAATTAGTAAGCAACAAATCTCTTGTTGTTGTAAGACTCGTGTACAATTTCATTATTATTATGATAGTTTTTGATATATACAATGCACTTTGCATGTTAACCAAATTATATAGGACATTTGTGGTATTAATATGCCACTTGAAAGAATCAAATATTTTGTAGCAGGTTTGTTTTGTGAACCCTCTAATGGAAACTTATTTTATTTAAAAGCATGTATTTCTAGAGAATGTGATAGATGTGCTAACTTTTCATTACTAGGAGAATGTATGCATGAAAGTAGTTTAGATGAATTTGGACAACAATTAGTGAATGTAAAAAAATTTAAAAATGTTGAGTATTCTATAAAAGATGGAAAAAATGGAAAACGTTGTGAGCTAATTTTGGAAAAAATTAATGTGCATGCATTTATTAAAGAATTTAAAGATAAGATTGTACCTGAATATGTTCAACACTCTCAGTATGCTCATTGGCTTGATAATCAATTTCATTTATGTAAAAAGACATTCCCAATTGGAACTATATTGTTAGTTGTTGATTTTGCTGAAAATTATACTCTTGCTCCACAAGAAGAAATTCAATCGCAGTATTATAATTCAGTGCAAGTAGCTATTTTTGTTCATATTGTTTATAGAAATGCAAATGATAGTAGAGAAGATAATAGATTTTTTTTCAGAGAGTACCATTTTTATGTAAATGATAATTGATTACATTCATTTGAGTTTGTTCAATATTGTTTTGATATAGTTTACAAAAAATTAAAGGAAATAGGAGTTCAAATGCTAAAAAATCTCATATGGTCAGATAATTGCACGGGTCAATTCAAAAATGCTAGGATTTTTTATTGGTTATGTAGAGTTCATAAGGAAAATAATATTAATCACATATGGATTTTTTTTGAAGCCGATCATGGTAAGGGAGAACACAATGGAGCGGGTGCATGTGTGAAAAGAGCTCTTGCTAGAGAGCAACTAAAATTTGAGGATGCTGCAAAATTTAGAGATGCACATGCAATTGTAGATTGGTGCAATACCAAATTATCTACAAGAACAAGTGAGAGCTCAATAATTCGCCGCTTCTTTTGGTTAGTTTAAGAAAATGATATTTGTTCTCGACAAGATTGTGAAACAATTAATGGATCTACAAAATGAAATTCATTTAAGAGTTCGAATGCAAACACATGGACAATATGGACAAGGGAGTTGGCATGCTTTTGTCAATTTTGTATTGCAGGTGATTGGGAGGCTGGTGAAAATACAGAATAGGTCGAACAATGGCAACAAAGAGCCTTAACACCTACATCGACACATGTTCAACATAGAATGACAATTGAAGATAAGAAAGCATTTACATCAAATGATTATGATCGTGTTTCTAATCTTGTACAAGAAGGTACATTATTTATTAAGTTTAATTTTATATGTATGCATGTTTATATGTGAATTAAATATAAGTCACTCTTTATTTAATATTTTATCTTATTTTGTAGGACATGTGTATGTTGTTGTTGCACCCGAGGGGAATGAAGAGGAGATGAAGTATTGGTTAGCTAGATGTGTTGAGAGAAAACATAAGTTGGTACATTGTAGAGTGGATGATGATAAATTTGAGTATCCAATTGGTTCAGTGGTTGTTGTTGGCACCTGGCTTCAAAAATATTTGATAATAAAGAATGGATTGCCCTTATTTGAAGATCATGAAAGACACAAGAAGATTATACATTATTCACATTTGATTTTGGCAACCAATATAAAACTAGTTACATATCAAGGGAGGCCTACTAATAAAGTTTTATGGACACTTTCAATGGATGATCATGAGACAATCATAGATGCATTACAAAAAAGAGAGGATGTAGGTGGTACAACAAAGTAAATAAATATTGGTAAGTATATCTAGTTGTACATATATATTTAATTGATATATATATTTGTCTTTAAAGTCATTTCCTAATTGAATTTTTATATATTTTTTGTTTTAGGTCTCCCTTGAAACTAAATGCTTTACAAAAAAGAGAGGAGATGCACTCTTATTAGAATGGAATTCGAATCTAGAGAGATAACTATATATAGTTGTAGATACATTTAGTTGAGAGTATAAATATAAAACTAAATTTAATTCATTGTCATTTTATAATTGATTTCATATCCCCTTAAGCCATTCTCTTAAAACCCATTAAGCCATCCTCTTATGTACCATTAATCCATCCTCTTGCATCCCCTTTAATTCTCTCTATTAATTCCCCTTAAGTCATTCTATTAGGACCCCTTAATCCATATCATTGTATATCTACCCTTAATCCATCCTCTTGCATCCCCTTAAGTCACTCTCTCAACACCCCTTAAGCCATCCCCTTGTGTACCATTAATCCATCCTCTTGCATCCCCTTAAGTCAATCTCTCAACACCCCTTAAGCTATCCCCTTATGTGCCATTAATCCATCCTCTTGCATCCCCTTAATTCTCTTTATTAATTCCCCTTAAGACATTTTATTAGGGCCCTTTAATCCATATCCTTGTATATCTACCCTTAATCCATCCTCTTGCATCCCCTTAAGCCATCCCCTTGTGCACCATTAATCCATCCTCTTGCATCCCCTTAAGTCACTCTCTCAACACCCCTTAATCCATCCCATTGTGTACCATTAATCCATCATCTTGCATCCCCTTAAGTCTCTTTATTAATTCCCCTTAAGACATTCTATTAGGGGCCCTTAATCCATATCCTCATATATCTACCCTTAATCCATCCTCTTGCATTCCCTTAAGTCACTCTCTCAACAAATATATATGGGTTTTAAGGGTTTAGGGTTCATCTCCTAGTCTTTAGGTCCTATAGTTTAGGGTTTAGGGTTTGTAGGGTTCATGAGATGCTTAGAATGACTAATCTATATGGATTAATGATTTAGGGTCGATCACCTAGTCTTTAGGTCACATGGTTTAGGGTTTAGGGTTTCTACGGTTCATGAGATGCTTAGAATAAGTAATCTATATGGGTTTAAAGGTTTTAGGTTTCATCTCCTAGTATTTAGGTCATATGGTTTGAGGTTTAGGGTTCTAGGGTTTGTAGGGTTCATTCTATCAACTCCCCTTAAGTCAAATCATTCTATGACCCTTAGGGTTCTAGGGTTTCTAGGGTTTCTAGGGATTCACCCACTTACATCCCTTCAAGTCATTATATAAAATCCCCTTAATCCACCTCTTTCATCCCTTGAATTCATTCTATCAACTCCCCTTAATGCACCCTCTTGAATCCCCTTAAGCCATCCTCTTATGATCACACACTTGAGATTTAGGTTCATCTCTTGAATCCCCTTAATCTATATGGGTTTAAAGGGTTTAGGGTTCATCTCCTAGGATTTAGGTCCTATGGTTTAGGGTTTAGGGTTTAGGGTTTCTAGGGTTCATGAGGTGCTTAGAATAACAAATCTATATGGGTTTTAAGGGTTTAGGGCTCATCTCCTAGGATTTAGGTCACATGGTTTAGGGTTTAGGGTTTCTAGGGTTCATGAGATGCTTAGAATAACAAATCTATATGGGTTTTAAGGGTTTAGGGCTCATCTCCTAGGATTTAGGTCACATGGTTTAGGGTTTAGGGTTTCTAGGGCTCATGAGATGCTTAGAATAACAAATCTATATAGGTTTTAAAGGTTTAGGGTTCATCTCCTAAGATTTAGGTCACATGGTTTAGGGTTTAGGGTTTTTAGGGTTCATGAGATGCTTAGAATAACAAATCTATGAGTTTAGGGTTTAGGGTTCATCTCCTAGGATTTAGGTCACATGGTTTAGGGTTTAGGGTTTCTAGGGTTCATGCGATGCTTAGAATAAAAAATCTATATGGGTTTAGGGTTCATCTCATAGGATTTAGGTCACGTGGTTTAGGGTTCAGGGTTTCTAGGGTTCATGTGATACTTAGAATAACAAATCTATATGGGTTTTAACGGTTTATGGTTCATCTCCTAGGATTTAGGTCACATGGTTTAGGGTTTAGGGTTTCTAGGGTTCATGAGATGCTTAGAATAAAAAAACTATATGGGTTTTGAGGGTTTAGGGTTCATCTCCTAGGATTTAGGTGATATGGTTTAGGATTTAGGGTTTCTAGGGTTCATGAGATGCTTAAAATAACAAATCTATATGGGTTTTAAGGGTTTAGGGTTCATCTCCTAGGATTTAGGTCACAAGGTTTAGGGTTTAGGGTTTCTAAAGTTCATGAGATGCTTAGAATAAAAAATTTATATGGGTTTTAAGGGCTTAGGGTTCATCTCCTAGGATTTAGGTCACATGGTTTAGGGTTTAGGGTTTCTAGGATTCATGAGATGCTTAGAATAACAAATCTATATGGGTTTTAAGGGTTTAGGGTTCATCTCCTAGGATTTAGGTCACATGGTTTAGGGTTTAGGGTTTATAGGGTTCATGAGATGCTTAGAATAACAAATCTATATGGTTTTTAATGGTTTAGGGTTCATCTCCTAGGATTTAGGTCACATGGTTTAGGGTTTAGGATTTCTAGGGTTCATGAGATGCTTAGAATAACAAATATATATGGGTTTTAAGGGTTTAGGGTTCATATCCTAGTCTTTAGGTCACATGGTTTAGGGTTTAGGATTTCTAGGGTTCATGAGATGCTTAGAATAACAAATATATATGGGTTTTAAGGGTTTAGGGTTCATCTCCTAGTCTTTAGGTCATATGGTTTAAGGTTTAGGGTTCGAGGGTTTGTAGGGTTCATTCTATCAACTCCCCTTAAGTCAAATCATTTTATGATCCTTAGGGTTCTAGGGTTTCTAGGGTTTATAGGGTTTTAGGGTTTCTAAGGTTCCACCCTCTTACATCCCTTCAAGTCATTTTATCAACTCCCCTTAATCCACCCTCTTGCATCCCCTTAAGCCATCCTCTTAAAGGACCCTTAAGTCAAATCTTCTTACATACCCTTAATCAACAATCTTGCATCCCTTAAGTCACTCGCATAATTCCCCTTAAGCCATCCTCTTAGGACACATTAAGCCATATCCTAGGGCTCATGAAATGCATCCCCTTAATCCACCCTCTTACACCATTTAAGTCATTTTATCAACTCCCCTTAATGCACCCTCTTGCATCCCTTGACATCATTCTATCAAATCCCTTTAATCCACCCTCTTGCATCCCCTTAAGCCATCCTCTTAAAGGACCCTTAAGTCATATCCTCTTACATACCCCTAATCCAAAATCTTGCTTCCCTTATAGAAAGAGGGGGAGGGAGGGAGAGATAGAGAGAGGAGAGAGGGAGGAGAGAGATAGAGAGAGGTGATAGAGAGAGAATTAGAGAGGGAAAGAAGGTGGAGATATTGAGAGAGAGGAGGCAAGGATGGAGAGAGAAATAGGTATAGAGGGACAACTAGGTAGAGAGAAGTAGATATGAAAGGAGAGATATAGGGAGAGGTAGGGATGGAGAGAGAGGTGAGACAAAAATAGAGAGAGGTCTTGGTAGATAGAGGGAGGAGGAGATAAAGAGAAAAATAGAGGGAAGGAGAGAGGGAGGAAGAGGTAGGGATGGAGAGATAGAGGTGAGAGAGATAAGAGAGAGGAGGGGTGAGATAGAGAGAAAGAGAGTAGAGAGGGGAGGGTAAAGAGAGAAGTGAGATAGGTGATAGAGATGTGTGATAGAGCTTAAACTTGGAGAGATAAGGAGGAAGGTGGAGAGATTGAGATGGAAGGAGGGGGGAGAGAGAGATGTATAGAGTGATAGGTTAGATAGAGAGAAGTAGAGAGCAAAGGTGGGTGAAAGGAAGAGAGAGGGAGAGAGAGGGGGAGAAAGAGAGGTGAGATGAAGAGAAGTAGAAAGGGAAGGAGAGAGAGGGAGGGAGGGAAGGAGAGAGAAGTGAGATAGAGAGAACTAGAGAGGGAAGGAGAGAGAGAATGAAAAGATAGAGAGTAGAGAGGGGAGGAGAGAGCGAGGGAAGCAAAGAGAGAGAGAAAGAGAGGAGAGGGAGGGAGGGATAGGTAGGTGTAGAGAGTAGAGAGAGATATATAGATATTAAAGGAGAGGGATGAGAGATAGAAAAATTTAGAGAGGGAAGGAGGGAGGGAGATAGATATTAGAGAGGGAAGGAGAGAGAGATGGACATGTAGAGACATAGTTCTTGAGCTCAAGGAAGATATTGTTAGATAAAGGGATGGAGATAGTGAGAGAGAGAGAGGTCTAGAGAATAAGAGATGAAAATGAGTGAGATAGATGAAATTCGACCTCCTGAGTACTAAAATTTGACCTCCTGATTACTGAAATTTGACATGCTGATTACTGAAATTTGACTAAGTCTAAATTTTTAAGATCTTCCAAAAACTAGAATTTGCATTATAACTCTTAGAGATCTGAAACCACTCTCAAACATCCTGCCTATATATACATGAAATATAACTTAAAGTATAAGAAAGTAAATGTCCATATGTAAATGTCAACTTATACTTAAATATTTATTTCATGTATATAATTTCCCTGATAGAGAAAGCGAAAATCTAGTTCTGTGCAAAGTAGGCCATTTGGCGCTCACCAAAAAGCCTGCTTTAGACGTGTTAATTAATAGGATTTGCTAAATTTTCTCATATTTTTTACCGTGCTCCCCATCTCATTTGCACGTCTTTCAATGCAAGTTTATAAAAAAACCGTGATAGCGTTAACCTCTATCTTAGCTATCTAAATATATAATTCTTTTTTCATTTTGATTTAGTTAAGGTTTTGATCCATGGCTTCTATTGTAAATGCCTTCGTTTTTGATCAAAAACCAACATGTGCTAGGTTTAGGATAGATTTTTACACGTTCATCGGAATGTGAAATAAATTACGTTTTTTGAAACTAGACTCCATTCTACACATGATGAAAAAAAAAATCAAATTTCGATTAGTTTGCAAAAAATTTGGGGGGGAGCACGCTCAAATTTCAGCGTTTTAGGATGTGTCCACTTTGAAAATTCATAAAATATTATATATTCATCAAAAAAAATATTTGAAAGAAGGAGGATAAATTACATGGTGTTATCTAATTTCTCACAGTTGGGATTTTTGAAATTCTAAAAAAATGTTAACCAAAAAGGGGGGAGCCCTCAGGCGCTATGCTATTTTTTTTGATAAAAACAGGATCTATTTTGCCCCCGCACCCCCACCCCCCTTTTGAGACCCTTAATCTTCATTAATTTCAAAAAACAATAGTAGCTAAGAAACTAGACTTGGGGCACTTCAACTTTTGTTCTTGCCGCATCTTGAAATTTTGAGCATAACTATCTTCATTTTCTCGTGCAAATCAGATTTTCCTGATTTCAGAAAAAAAGTGGCATCTTAAGAGCCAAAATTGTGTCAGAGATTGGTGCACTTACCCTTACCCATTTTCACACTCATTCTTGAGTTTTTCATAACCTAAATTATCTTGGGGACCTTTCAGGTTCTCTTTTTCTATCTTTATATATGTAATAGAAGACACTCTAAACAACCCCTAACCTCCTATTAACACCCAATTTGAGAAATCAAAGTTATATATCTAGACATGTGAATTATTTTTCATTCTTTAGTCCTTTACCTAAAATTAAATGGTTCCTCACCTCATGTTCATAGACTCTATTTCTAATCTACTTATTTAATTTTTCCAATAATTATTCAAAGAAGCCTCATTGTTGATATTGTAGCCTTAAATGTGAGCTCTCAATTCAACTAATACATTTTATCCAACTCCTAGTTTGTAATGCCCTGCCATGCAACCCTAGAGGAAGTTTCAATTCACAATAAAAGCGTACTAATTTTTTTTTATTTAAAGTGAATCGAACATACATGTTCATCTACAATTGACAACATCCCTTAAGGCTACGTAACCGAGATTACTTAAATCCCCATTAACATACATCATTTAAAAAATCATTACATTTAATTACTCAAGTAGTAGCATTCATTCAACATACATAAACAACAAGATAAGAAGATAAACATCCATAGCATAAATCCATTACATGAGTATTTAATTACATCACTCATTCCCAGAATGAGGCAATAATACATTAGTGTTACAATTATAAAATTTCCACCTCATAAATACAAGAGGGGTAAAACCAACTTATTACATTTGAAATACAATAGTGCCAGAAAAGAAAACAAGATCCGCGATCTTTCCAACTGGATGTCTCGCCACCACGTTTTGAATATCAAGGGGGACCCAATGGTTTATGGTGCATGTTCCACCCAACCAAGTGGTATCTGAAGGCCCACCCCCCCATGCTAAGAGATAGTAACCATGAAACATGGACAAGGATCTACTACCTCTAACCAAAGCAGACTCATACTGACACATACTGACTCAACCAAACTCGTGCACAATATAAGTCTAACACTAACATGGTCACATTGCTTGCAGTCATAAAATTAATCAAGTATCATAAAGAACTCATACACTTAACACATGACTCAATGTTAGCCTAGACGGAGTGTCATCACACAGTTAGACATGAGATCTCCTTTGGGCATTCTTCATAGGCTCCGGAGTTCTTGATGACCTCTAATGAATCTTGGCCCTCATACTTACTCATGTGGAATCAACTATCTCCCGCGAGGACAAAATAGTTGACTTTGCCATTCCAAGCCTTCCCACTCATCCCAAGTCTAAACGAACCCTTGCGTCTATGAGTGAGGTTAAGATATCTTGATTAATGTGAAGTGCATCCTAATCAACTAAGTACATTACTTTAATTATCACTTGATTAAATCACTTCTGAAGGTTACCCGATTTACCTCTTTGGGCTCCGACCCCTAACAAAATCCACTCTTCCAATGGATAACACACTACACAAAACTAAACTCCAAGGCTAACTTGGGTGCTTACAGAACTTAAACAACACAATCTCTCCTATTCTAGGAGGCAATTATAAGGAAAATCACTCCTAACACTTTGGAGGAAACAAACACATAAAGCACTACCCAAGGTAAACACGAATGGTTGACTTAACAAAGCAACAACCCACATCATCTGGAAGACTTACAATTAAGAACATAATTCACCCTTTTCCCAAGTAACCAACATAAAGAAATTTAATATCAAAATGCACTAGCAAGGAAATACACTATTTTCGGATATCTTAAATCAATTTCCCTATTTAATGCTTCTCGTAGAAAATAAAATAATAACCTTCCAAATTTTCATTAAAACATAAAAATCCCTTTCATTAAAATAAATATATTTTCCTATCTATTTAACCATGCACACTATTCATTTCAATTTAAATCATTAGCTAAATATTTTGCATGCAACCAAAATGCCTAAAACAGAATATCAAATATATATATTAAAATGACCTACATTAAACATTGATTATAAATCTTCTATTTTTCTAAAAATAACTAGACTATTAAACTGATCATTTCTTAATAAAACCCATACTTAAATATACATTTTCCAATATATAAATATATATATTAAATATTATATATTAATATATAATATTAAAATATATATACTATTTATATTAAACAACATAAAAAAAAATACTAATTAAATAAAAACTTAAATGAAAATTTAAATACGAATTTAAAATTCGCATTAAACAGAACAATCCCCGAAATCCATTGATTTCTAGACGGGCGCGTAGGAAAGGACACTAAGGGTCTATTAACAAAATTAATAAAGAACAAAAAAAAATATGACAGTGGTGTGCCGGCGGTACCTTGTACCGGCCGACCACATCCACACGCATGGAATGGGGTAGCGCTTTCCATGGGACAACGCATCCCCCTATAAGGTGGGCACATTGTCACATGGGCAACGCCTCTCCCCACCTTAGTACAGTACAGTGGATGGTGGGGCTTTGACTCCCACCTCCACTCTGTTCTCATAAGACTTAAGCAAATAAAAATTTAAAAAACAAAATCGCCATTAATATTAAATCCGATTTCGTATAGTGATGGAATTTAAATTCCGTGTGTGGCGATTTGATAAAAGAAATAAATTTAATCTTTAACCACATAATAAATATATATATTTATATGTTATGTGTATATATATTCGAGAATATAATACATATAATGTATATATATATATATATATATATATATATATATATTTACACAAAATAATTTTACTGGTAAATTTGGGAAAATTATTCAAAAATAGCCATCTACAGGAAAATAAATAAAATTTTCCAAAAACCTTTCTTAAATTCATAGAGATTTAAAAACTGAATTCTTTTAAAACCCTTCCTTTAAATTTCAAATAATACAAAAATAGGAAAACTAAAACGGATCTAGATTTCTCCATTGAAAGTTTTCTATAGAGGATTTGTTTTCAATAATAAATCTAATTATTTTCTACAGGGATTAAATTTCCTACAACATCCTACATGTGTTGCACAATCTAAGGTTTAATTTAACAAATGATTCTACAATTTTCCTCCATTAAATTAAATAAATTCTACAGACTATTTATTTACAATTTCACAGAGGAATTTTCATAGGGAATAACAAAATTTCCAAAATCTGAATAACAAATTTCTAATCTCCAAAAATAATCTCTATTCCCAATGAATTTAACAAACAAATTCTTTAATCAATATCTATTTGCCTTAAACAAATCAAGAATAAAACCACATAATAAAACCTGAAGTTTGAAGCTATAGGAAAAGATGATTTTCTGATGCAAGCCTCCTCCAAAGATCTCCCGAATTCTCTTCAACAGTGCAATGAATCCAATCCAAAAGCTCAACCAATGTAAGCAGAATTTCCTCAAATCAATTCTACAATCAAAAATTTCTTCCAACCATTCCCTATGCAATTTTTCACAAAAAATCCTCTCCAACCTGAAAAAGCTTTTTTTTTTTCTCTTCAAAAACTCTCACGTGAATGAATTTGCAACCAATTCCTCCTATTAATTAAACTCACCCTTGTGGCATAAATCAAAAATATCTTTAACAACCAAATCCACTTTTTATGCAAATCAAAAATTAAAATATCTAAATATTAGTTAACTCCCACATTTTGAAAACTAACTTTTCTCTTAAAATACAATTTCAAATTACTTTCAATTTTCTTTGCTTTTTATATAATATAAACCACATAAAACTTAATTAATTAATTTTAATTATTTAATAGATAAATTCAATCCTTTTTGGGACTAAATTTAATTAATTAAATTTTATTAATAAATTTAAATATAACTTCTAAACATAATTTTAATATTAATCTTAATTAATCATCACTTCTAACCAAAGCAATTATTCTAAAAATTGATTTAATAACACACACTTTTCATAATCAAATAACATTAAAATAAGGTAAACTATGACTCAACAATCAAAATTGATGACACACTAAGGCTAGGGCGTAGACTTGACACATGTTACCTAGCTACTATCTCCTGTTCAACTTAACCGTTGGATCGACACGCTCAAACCTATGGAACCAAGTGGAGTCGATGTTATGTACCTGCAAACCTGAGAACCAAGTAAACAATATCATATAATATATCCAACATATAATACACACTGTGAAGAAGAAATCACGGATTCGTAGGGCACTCACAAGCGAGTGATGCAAACCCGTCCTCTTCACCAATATACTCATCAAAGACTGACATTAACATCATAATCAATAATCTCATATTAATATCTCATGTTAACACTACTAACATCATCAAACCATTAAAGCATATAAAACAATAATCAGATAAACACATCACACAATAATAGTTTGTCGCTCAATAAGTAGTGATCAAAACACCATAACAAAATGTATCTAGTATCAAAGTAGCTGCAACCAACAAAGCATAAAACAATCTGAACAAGAAGCAAAATGGAGGGGTATTACATAGTTTAAATGTTGATGGTGATTTATTTAAATAAATCTTAAGTCAAGTTACCTTAATCCATGTGGTTTTATTTATTTTAAATAAATCAATTAATGTGTGTATCATCAAATTTAGCTATAGTTTAATTGTCAAGTGATATCTAGCTAAAAATAAGTTTATGGAATGTGTACATGCTATGGATTTTTTAATGTTATAAGTCAAATGGTCTTCAAATGAATTGTATTTTGAATTTGTGCATGTTCAATGTGATTTTTAAATAACTTTCAAATTGTGTGCATTATTTAGTTAGTTTGTTGATATATATATTTTTAATTGTTTAACATGCAGTTGCCATTGGTTACATTCACATGGATCTTGTATTTAACATAGAGGATTTTATGCATGAACCACAAATTCTTGTAGATCCCATAGATCCAAACCCACCACCACAACAAAACCCCATGCCTCCAAACTCTCCACCTCCTAACCCCCGACCCCTCATAGTAGATCGGGATCAGTTGAGAGAGAGCATTAGGAAAAATCTTATTATGATTCAAGTAAATATAGATTTGATAAAAAAAAATGAGCCTAGAATCCCCCCCCATCTTGCATGGTTTGCATCTATGATGCAAACTATTTTCGATTATGTTTGATCTATTGATGTGGACCTAGATAGGTTCCATCAATGGAGAGAAGAGAGGAGACAATTCTATGCAAATGGATCGTCTTATAAAGAAATTAATGACCTTAAAATTAGCAAACAAGCTATGTGCCAATATTTTTTTAACCCCCAAACTAACCAACCAATTCCACCGACCAAAAAATGATCAATTTTATGGTGTAGGCACCCCTAGATAGCTGCACATTTTTGGGATAGATCGTGGATAGTGTTTGATAGTCCACCACATGGAAATTTAGAGGTGCCCGTATACTTTTTGAGAAATTTATGGGTTGATTTTGAGTTGGGTTTAAAACCCAACTATTTTGATATGAGGTCATTTCAGGGAGTTCGGTGTGACATGCCCCAACATAGATTAGGAGCACGTGTTGATCCTCATCGACATGCTCTGATTTCTCCTATTGTTCCTCCTCCTCCTAGCATTGCATTTCAGTAGTAGACCATGTTATCGACATTAGGATCATTGAGTTCTCTTTCAAGACATCTTACTCATCAGACTACATGTGTGGCGACTGTAATGGTCAATAGAGAGCATGGAGGCTCGAGCAATAGGAATACTTAGGCATCCACTTCAGGTGACCCACATGTGTCTGAGACAGAGTCATATATGGATTTACTATATTATGAGCATCATCCTACACAGGTATGTTCATCTTTTGAACTTAAATTTGTTTTTTTGAAATGTGAAAAATTCATGTAAATAATAACATCAAATTATATATATAATGCAATATTAATTCAATAATTTTTCGGTGTAGACGCATGATCACACAATGCCTAAAACTCAAAATGATCGTGTTTATATGTCGAGTGTTGTAGATCTAAGCTCACCTTTTGGTCAAGTACTTAAACCAATATATATATTAAATTTAGTTTGTTTGGATATATCTAATTTATTTTGAATGTGTACACATGATGTGTGAGTTGATATATTATATCTAGATGCAGGGAAGTCATATGATACCTAGTGTTGACCAACCACAAGTTGTGGTGAGCACTCCTGAGCCATCATCAGCTCAGGTGTGTGCTTTCAAAAGTTTGTTAAGTTTGAATTAAATATGCATCATAGATCTAATTTAAATTTTACATTTACATACACATGTGTGAATGATCTATACAAACTGTTGTACATCTATATGTAGGGATTTCATGAGATACCCATTGTAGGCGCACCTGAGACATTGTCAACATTTATGCATGGGCAATCTCACGTGTGTGATCATGAGGTCATATCATTCGAGGTTGTAAAATTTACTAAATATCCTAAACAATTTTTACGGATCTTTTAAATATATATAAATATTTGAGGTTTTAACATATTGATTACTTTATATGAATATGCAGGATATAGTAGATCAGGCATTTGGATCTTCTCAAGTGGCATTTATGCTACCCATTGAACAAAATGTGCTAGTAGATTCACATGATCATATGGTAATTTATGCATACTAGCAATAATTTTTATTGCATTTACTAGATATTTAATTAAATTTATATTTTTTATCTAAAAGTTTATATTTTCAAGTTTAAATATGTTTAATTATATCAAAATTTCTAAATAAGTTTAAATATAATTTCAAGTTTCTCTCTTTTACAACATGATGTGGGTACATCTAATCGACATGGAACAAAGAGGAGACTTGATCTGACTGATCGACCTGATAGTTAGATGGTTTTAAATTTTAAATGGACTATAGATCTCTAGTCTTATTTAAATATATGTGTTGGACTTAACATATACATATATGTGTTTATTTATATCAGTTGACTTTAATGTGATGATTATATATGTAGTCAATTATGATCGTGTTATGTTCATTTTGATGATTATATGCACTCATGTATGTAGATCTAGATATTTTATTTAATTTTCAAGTAATACACGCACTATATAAATTCTTATATCTACAATCAAATTTCATATATATAATTTATCACATGGCTAGGTGACAAATTAAAACATTCCTTAAATATTTTAGATTATATTCATAATAAATTAAGGGCAGGTAATTTTAACTATTTTCCAATTCTAGCAAATATTCGAATCAATAAACAAAAATCTATCTCCTTGTATATATAAAATTTATAATCTATACAATTGAACAATTATATAAAATGTATAATCTATAAAATTGGAACGATATATTTAAAAAGTGACTAATAATTTCATTGAAGTTCATACATTGAACAAACATATATAATGTATATTGATGTTTAATACAACTATATAACATGATGAAACATATATGTGCACATGTATATACAATTATTTAGCTTATCAACTTTTAGGTGAAGACCAAAAATTGATATTTACATAATCTCTTGATAAAATAATTTTTCAGTGACAATCGCATGGTAGACCAACTTGATGAGAACCTACAAAAATAATTAATGTAATTAAAGTAACTATAATTTTTATGAGTCATTTAAGTAAATAATTCATGTGAGAAAGGAATAATATATAGTAAAAGTTACAAAATTGGATCTTATAAATTCCATACAAATTCAAATGATGTTTTCCATGGGATGGATTAAGGGGACCTAAGAGGATATAGCTTAAGGGAAGTTGATAGAATGAGTTTAAAGGGTGTAAGAGGGTGGATTAAGGGGATTCATGTCATGAACCCTAGGATATGGCTTAATGGGTCCTAAGAGGATGGATTTAGGGGAGTTAAGAGGATGGCTTAAGGGGATGCAAGAGGGTGGATTAAGGGGAGTTGATAGAATGACTTCAAGGGATGCAAGAGGGTGGATTAAGGGGAGTTGATAGAATGAATTCAAGGGATGAAATAGGGTGGATTAAGGGGAGTTGATAGAATTAATTCAAGGGATGCAAGAGGCTGGATTAAGGGGAGTTGATATAATGACTTCAAGGGATGCAAGAGGGTGGATTAAGGGGAGTTGATAGAATGAGTTTAAAGGGTGTTAGATGGTGGATTAAGGGGATGCATGTCATGAACCCTAGGATATGGCTTAATGGGTCCTAAGAGGATGGCTTAAGGGGATTCTACGAGTGACTTAAGGGATGCAAGATTTTGGATTAAGGGTATGTAAGAGGATATGACTTAAGGGTCCTTTAAGAGGATGGCTTAAGGGGATGCACGAGGGTGGATTAAAGGGAGTTGATAGAATGATGTCAACTATCAACCTATATCTCTACCTATATCTCTCTCCTTCTATCTATCTCAACTATCCATCTTTATCTATCCCTCCCTCCTCTCTCTCTTCCACCAAAATTCACTCTACATCTCTCTATCTAGCCTACCCCTATATACCTCATTTTCTCTCCCTCTCTCTTTCCCTCTCTCAATCTATCTACCTTTCTCATTACGCCTCTACTTCTCTCTACCACCTCTCTCTCTCCCCCTTCCCTCTTTACTTTCTTTATCTCTATCTCACCCCTCTCTCCTTAAATATCCCTCCCTCCCTCCTCTCTATCTCTATCTCACCTATCTCTCCCTCCCTACCTCTTCTTCCCTCTCTCCTCCATTCTCTACTTCCCTTTATCTCCCCTCCCTCTCCTTACCTACCTCTCTCTCTCTATTTCACTCTCTCACCTCTCTCTAAATCCTTATCTCTCTCTCGATCCCTACCTCTCCATCTGTCTCTCCTTCCCTCTCCACTTCTCTATATCTCCCTTTACTCTCTCTACCTACCTCTCTCTCTCCATCCCTACCTCTCCCTCCAACTCTCCTTACATCTCTACTTCTCTCTACCTACCTATCCCTCTATACCTCATTCTCTCTCTCTCCCTCTCTCCATCCTTCCCTCTCTCAATAGATATATCCACCTTACTTATTCTCTCTCTAAGTTCTCCCTCCCTTCCCCTCTCTCCTTACCTCTCTACTCTATCTCTATCTCAAATCTCTCTACCTACATATATATCATTCCCTCATCTCTCTCTCTCTCTCTCCTACCCTCTCTCCCTCTCTCAAGTCTCTCTATCTCTCTCCCGTCTACCCTTAACCCTTAAAACCCTCTACCCTCTATCTCTCTCCCAATCCCTCTCTCTCTTTCTCTCTCTCTATCTCACGTCTCTCCCTCCTACCTGCTCTCCCTATCTCAATTCTCTCAATCTCTCTCTCTCACTCTCTCACTCACTCACTCTCTCACTCACTCACTCTCTCACTCCTGTATCTCTCCACTCTACCCTATATCTCTCTCCTGCTCGATCCCTCTCTCTCAAGAATTTCCCTCATATCCCCTCTCCCTCTCTCAGGTCTCTCTCTCCCCTCTACCCTTAACCCTTAAACCCTCTACCCTTTATCTCTCTCTCACTCCCTCCCTCCCTCCCTCCCTATCTCTTTCTCAATTCTCTCCCTCCTACCCCCTCTCCCTCTCTCAGGTCTCTCACTCACTCACTCACTCATTCCTATCTCTCTCCCCTGTACCCTTAATCCTCTACCCTCTACCCTTAACCCTATATCCTCTATCTCTCTCTAACTCCCTCCCTCTCTCTCTCTCACTAAATCCCTCTATCTCTCCCCCATATACCCTTAACTCTAAACCCTTAAACCCTAAACCCTTAAACCCTCTACCCTCTCTCTCTCAAGTCTCTCCATCCTACCCCACCTCCCTCTCTCAAGTCTCTCTTTCTAAGTCACTCCCTCTATCTCTCCCCCCTCTACCCTTAACCCTAAACCCTTAAACCCTCTACCCTCTCTCTCTCTCAACCATCTCCCTCCTACACTCTGTCGCTCTCTTAAGTCTCTCTCTCTCTCTCTCTCTCTCACTCCTATGTCTCTTCCATCTACCCTTAGCCAGGTTATACCCTTAAAACATCTACACTCAACCCTCTATCTCTCTCCCACTCCCTCCCTCCCTCTCTCTCTCAAGACTCTCCCTCCTACCCCCTCTCCCTCTCTCAGGTCTCTCTCTCACTCACTCCATCTCTCTCTCTCCCCTCTACCCTAAACCCTAAACCCTTAAACCTTCTACCCTCCCTCCCTCTATCTCTCTCCCACTCCCTCCATCTCTCTCTCTCGACCCTCTCCCTCTCTCAACTATCTCTCTCTTAGTCACTTCCTTTGTCTCTCCCCTCTACCGTCTACCTAAAAGAGGGAGACGGGCTAGGAGGGAGATACTTGAGAGAGAGAGGGAGGTAGTGGGAGAGAGATAGAGGGAGGCATGGTTAAGGGTAGAGGGTAGAGGGTAAAAGGGTTTAAGGTTTAAGGGTTTAGGGTTTAGGCTTAAGGGTAGAGGAGAGAGAGATAGAGGGAGTGACTGAGAGAGAGACCTAAGAGAGGGATAAGGGGAGAGGGGGTAGGAGGGAGAGGGTTGAGAGAGAGAGAGGAATGGAGGGTGTTGGAGAGAGATAGAGGGAGGGAGAGTTAAGG
>CM021101.1:483379993-483399263 GCA_007115665.2 Sequoiadendron giganteum | reverse complement strand
TTGAGGGTTGAGGGATTAAGAGGGTATGGGGGTTGAGGGATTAGGGTTTAAGGCTTTACCTATTTGTCCCTCTATACCTATTTATCTCTCCCTCCTTGCCTCCTCTCTCTCAACATCTCTACCTTCTTTCCATCTCTACCTCTCTCTCTCTCTCTCTACCCTTAAACCTAAACCCTAAACGCTTAAAACCCTCTACCCTCTATTCTTTATACCTCTCCCACTCCCTCTCTCTCCATCTCTCTCTCAATTCTCTCCTTGCTACCCCCTCTCCCTCTCTCAAGTCTCTCTCAACCCTCACCCTGATACCCTCTACTTTAAACCCAATACCCTCTACCATCAACCCTATACCCTCAAACCTTAAACCCTTAAGCCCAAGTAAAATCTATACCCTAATCCCTCAACCCACAACCCTTAATCCCTTGACCCTTAAACCCTCAACCCTCAACCCTCAACCCTCAACCCTTAAAACCTCTACACTCCCTCCCTCCCTCCCTCTATCTCTCTCTCTCTCAACCCTCTCCCTCTCTCAAGTATCTCTCTCTTAGTCACTTCCTTTGTCTCTCCCCTCTACCCTCTACCTACATATTTAACCTTGACCTAGAGGTCAAACCCATAAGTGTAGTTTTTATCCAATTTATCCATTTTAAAATTAATTATGGATCCAATTTAATTCAGCCCTAACTTGTCATTAATTACTATTCATTATACCTAAAATTTCAAATTATACACATACGACATAGATAAAACATGAAATTGCCCTTAGATAATCCAAAGGATCCTTTGTACATATATAATTAGGATAATACATCTACATGTATCTATAAAAAGATAAAACAACAGTCACTAACAATTCTCTTGCAAGTTAGGAGGGAGATACTTGAGAGAGAGAGGGAGGTCGTGGGAGAGAGATAAAGGGAGGCATGGTTAAGGGTAGAGGGTAGAGGGTAGAGGGTAAAAGGGTTTAAGGTTTAAGGGTTTAGGGTTTAGGCTTAAGGGTAGAGGAGAGAGATAGAGGGAGTGGCTGAGAAAGAGACCTAAGAGAGGGATAGGAGGTAGGAGGGAGAGGGTTGAGAGAGAGAGAGGAATGTAGGGTGTTGGAGAGAGATAGAGGGAGGGAGAGTTAAGGGTATAGGGTAGAGGGTTTAGGGTTTAAGGGTTAAGGGTATAGGGTTTAGGGTTAAGGGCAGAGGGTAAAAGGGTTTAATGGTTTAGGTTTTAAGGGTTAAGGATAAAGGATTAAGGGTTAAGGGTAGAGGGGAAAAAGATAGAGGGAGTGAGTGAGTGAGTGAGAGAGACCTAAGAGAGGGAGAGGCGGTAGGAGAGAGAGACTTGGGAGAAAGAAAGAGGGTGGGATGGTTAAGGGTAGAGGGTAAAAGGGTTTAATGGTTTAGGTTTTAAGGGTTAAGGATAAAGGATTAAGGGTTAAGGGTAGAGGGGAGAAAGATAGAGGGAGTGAGTGAGTGAGTGAGAGAGACCCAAGAGAGGGAGAGGCAGGAGAGAGAGAGACTTGGGAGAAAGAAAGAGGGTGGGATGGTTAAGGGTAGAGGGTAGAGGGTTCAATGTTTAAGGGTTAAGGGTTTAGGGTTAAGGGTAGAGGGGATAGAGATAGAGGGAGTGACTGAGAGAGAGAGAATTGAGAGAGGGAGAGGGGGTAGGAGGCAGAGACTTGAGAGAGAGAGGGAGGGGAGATATATAGACTCTCCATTATCCCCCTCTCTCTCTCAAGACTCTCCCTCCTACCCCCTCTCTCTCTCTTAAGTATCTTTGTCCTACCCCATCTTCCTCTCTCTCTTTGTCAAGTCTCCCCCTCCTATACCCTCTCCCTCTCACAGTGACTCCCTCCCTCTCTCACTCTCTCTCCCTCTCCCTCTCCCTATGCCTCTCTCTCAAGCGTGTCCCTCCCACTACCTCTCCCTCTCTCTCTCTCAAGTAGAGGGTTTAGGGATTAAGGGTTGAGGGTTGAGGGATTAAGAGGGTATAGGGGTTGAGGGTTAAGGGTTGACATGGTATAGGGGTTGAGGGATTAGGGTTTAAGGTTTGAGGGGTAAGGGTTAAGGGTTGAGGGATTAATATTATAGAGGGGTTGACTGATTAGGGTTTAAGGGTTGAGGGTTGAGGGTTGAGGGTTGAGGGTGCGCCTATGTGTATGTCATTATTTTTAGCTTAATTTCTTAAAAAAAGGTAAAATAATAGTTCAACTTTCTAAAAAATAGGCAAAATAATAGTTAATTTCCACTTTTCCTAAAAATTCATCAATAGTATTTATAATATAATAATAATATAATATAATATAATAATAATATAATATAATATAGTATAATATAATAAAAATATAATATAATATAATATACATAATATAATAATAATAAATATATAATAAAATTAATATAATATAACATAATAACATTAGTATAATAATAAAACAATAATTTAATAATTTAATACTACAATTAATCATATTTTATTAATAATATAATATTAAGGATAAATATAATTTACTAAGTATAATATCTCAAAAATCATATAATAAGAATAATAATATTATAATAATAAGAATAATAGAATATTATAATAGTAGAATAATATAATAGTAATATCAAAGTAATAATATAATATTATGAATAATATAATAATTTAAATATTAATAATATATTATTAATAGTAATAGTAATGTATTATAGCACTATAATAGTGCCAACCATTAACTGCTCCCTGCTGTCCTCCATTGAATGCCTTCGTCGACCGCTACCATTATCGCAGTCACCACGGTCTGTGGTTTACCATGCACGGTACCGCAGTAACCGCTTCGACCGATGCCGCTACGGTTTTCTCACCGCCACCGCACTATCACGGTCACCGGCCTGACTGCCAGTGGTACCGCAGTAGCCACTCTACAAACTACTGGCTGCATTCACCGACCGCCCACTAACCGTCCACTATCACCCTTCGCCAACCACTACCTGTTTACCACGGTCTGTGGTTTAACCATGCGCGGTGGCGTGATAAACATCTCATGCCTGCTCCGTTAGCTGCTACCTGATCACTGCTCTACCATGGACAGTATGATGTCCCCCCGCGGTATAGCGGTAAGGGTTAATGTGACTCCCCCAAAAAATTACCGCCATACTGTGGGCCCCCATGTATGAGGCCATGTTTGGGCGGTAAATAATATATATAAAGTGATTTTTTAAGGGAGCGGTAGATATATAAAGTATATGAGCATTTTTTGGAAAGGGGAAAAATGAAGTTTATATGGAAAGATAGGAAAATGATAGGTCTAGATGGAAAAACCTTAGGGTTTTTTATGAAAATAGTGGAAAATCACTTAAGTTTCTTATGGAAATCAACCCTTAAACCCTTAAACACTCAACCCTCAACCCTCAACTCTCAACCCTTAAACCCTCAACCCTCTAGGAGATGTAGAGAGAGGAGAGATAGAGATAATTAGGGAGGGGAGGGAGGGACAAGTAGGGAGGAGATAGAGGTGTGTGTGTGTGTGCGAGAGGACGGATGGGTAGAGGGAAAAGAGGTAAAGAGAGAAATATAGGTGAGGGAGAGACTGGTAGGTAGTGGAGTGAGAGGTAGGTAGAGAGGGAAAGAGAGAGGGATGGATAGGGGGAGAGAGGGAAGGAGGGGGAGTGAGATGGAGAGAGTGGTGAGATAGAGAGTAGATTGGTAAGGAGAGAATGGAAAATACAGATACAGAGAGAGAGGGAGGTTGGAGAGAGGGAGAGGTAGAAAGGGATAAGTGGGACATAAAGAGGGAATGAGGGAAAGTGGGATAGAGAGAGAATGGTGATTTAGAGAGGAGGGAATGAGAGGGAAGGAGGGAAACTGGGAGAGAGGGAATGGTGATTTATAAAGGAAGGGGTGATAGGTAGAGATAGAGAGGAGAGAGTGAGAGAGAAAGAGAGGGATAGAGAGACAGAGAGAGAGGTAGTTAGAGGAAGGGAGAGGAGAGATAGAGAGTAGAGAGGGAAAGAGGTAGGGAAGGAGGCATAAGTTAGATATAGAGGGATGGAGAGTGATGAGAGGAATTATGTATAGAGAGGTTGACATGGGTATAGAGGTTGAGGATTAGGTTAAGGTTTGAGGGAATTAGGGTTAGGTTTGAAGGATTAATAAATATGGGGTTGACTAATTTAGGGTTTAAAGGGTTGAAGGGATTAAGAGGATATGGGGGTTTGAGGGATTAGGGTTTGAGTTTGGGTTGAGAAGTTGAGTTTAAGGAGTTAAGGTTGAGGTTGAGGATTAGAAGGTATAGGGGTTGATGGATTAGGGTTTAGTTTAAGGGTTGAGGGTTGAGGGTTGAGGGTAGAGGATTAGGAGGTATGGGGTTGAGGGATTAGGGTTTAAGGGTTGAGGGATTAAGAGGGTATGGGGGTTGATGGATTAGGGTTTAAGGGTTGAGGTTGAGGGTTGATGGATTAAGAGGGTATGGGGGTTGATGTATTAGGGTTTAAGGGTTGAGGGTTGAGGGTTGAGGGATTAAGAGGGTATAGGGGTTGAGGGATTAGGCCTCACTTATCTCAGCAAACCCTCTCTGTCAGGCCTCACTTACCTCCCACCCTAGTTTCTTAGGTCTCTCCTTCCCACACCCTCTCACTCACTCCCTCTCTCTCTTAGGTCTCTCTTTCTCACACACTCACTCACTCCCTCTATCTCTCTCCCCTCTACCCTAAACCCTAAACCCTTAAGCCTTAAAACCTAAACAATTAAACCCTCTAACATCTACCCTTAACCCTCCCTCCCTCTATCTCTCTTCCACTCCCTCCCTCTCTCTCTCTTTCAAGTCTCTCCATCCTACCCCCTCTCCCTCTCTCTGGTCTCTCTCTCACTCACTCAATCCATCTATCTCTCTCCCATCTCCCTTAAACCCTATACCCTAAACCATCAACCCTATAGGTCCTCAACCCTATACCTTCAATTCTCAACCATCTACTCTATACATTGGATCCTCAACCCTCATCTATCTTTGTCCCTCCCTCCTCTTCTCTCCTTATCTCTATCTCACTTATCCCTCCATCTCTCCCTCCATACATCCCACCTTCTCTTCCCTAATACCTCAACCCTGTACCCTCAACCCTTAAAACCTTAAACACTCAACCCTATACCCTAAACCCTAAACCCTCTACCCTCTACCCAATAACCTCAATACTCATCCCTCAACACTTAAACCCTTAAACCCAATTAAACTCTCTACCCTAATCCCTGTATTAGGTATGTCACTCACTCCCTTTATCTCTCTCCCATTCCCTCTCCCACTCCCTCTCTCTCACTCTCTCCCACTCTGTCTTTCTCCCTCTCTCAGATATCTCCCTCCCACTCTCTCTCTCCCCCTCTATCTCATGTATCTCCCCTCACCCCCTCCATCTCTCTTGAATCCCTCTATCTTGAGTACTCCCTCTCCCTCCCACCCCCTCTCTATCTCTCAAGTCTCTCTCTCTCTCACTCCTTGTATCTCTCCCATCCCTTTATCTCTCACTCCCTCTCTCTCCTACTCTCTTAGGTATCTCTTTCCCACCCCCTCTCTCCCACTTTGTCTCCCTCTCCTTCTCTCTCGGGTGTCTCCCTCCCACTCCCTCTCCCTCCCTCTCTCACTCTCTCTCTCTGTCTCTATGGATTAGGGTTTAAGGGTTGAGGGATTAAGCCTCACTTATGTCACAATCCCTCTCTGTCAGGTCTCACTTACCTCCCGCCCTACTTTCTTAGGTCTCTCCTTCCCATCCCCTCTCTCCCACTTTGATTCCCTCTCTCTAAATTCTCTCCTTTTCAAAGGAACATATTTGGCGAGCGCCAAATGGGTTTTACCTTGAAACGGTAAAAATAAGGGTTGACCCTGTGATTCAGGCCCACTTTCTCTTGTGTTTGTCTAGTTTAGTGCTTTATCCGAGTTAGAAACGCCTTTTTTTTATAGTTGACTTCATATTGTACCAATCTATGCTTGATCCATCACCTTTTTACCACCAATCTACATGGTAGACAACATAGAAGAAGATATTTTGAAGTTTCTACATCATTTTACATTATCTGAGGTAATATATTCATTTTGTAAATTGAAATGTTTGTCTTTAGTATATTTGTTTGTTTTTGACAATATAAACTAAATTTCCTTAATGATTTTATTAATCATAACAATTGGACTTAGAATTCAACATTGAATTAGATGGGATTTGCATAAAAAAGTTCAATTTTTAGATTTGCATAAAAAGGTTCAATCTTTATGAGTTTGAAGAACAAGAAAAAAAAAAAAAACATGACATTTACTTAACATAAATTTACTTATGAATTCTATTTGCATTGCTTATAGTAGTCCATTTCTAGCATGGCTAGTGGAATTCACTGTATTTCATTCTTTTTCCAACTAATTTGGAAAACTTTTATTTTCATCTAATTTGGAAAACCTCATTGCCAAAGAAATAGTGAATAATGATAAGATATAGCATCACAAACCCGTCTTTGAATCCATATTCTTCATGACTTTGTTGACAATCAAAAATTTGGTTTTGAGAAAAATAAACACAAGAGTCTCTAGTTTTCATTTAGGTGGCAACAATTTATACCCTAGGTTTGTGATTCTCATTGATTTACTATATTGAATGGTTTCCACCCCTCTCTGCATCAATTTTTTTGTAAAATGCATTACTTACTTTTGTTCTATGTGTGTTTGTGGACATGTAGCATTCAAGGTCATGCCGAGGAAATGACCGAAGCCTCTAACACCAAAAGAGCGTGCAGTTAAAAATGCAAGGAGAAGAGAATAAAAAAATGTAGCCTGTGAAGCAAAGGAATTGCAACCCATACATCCACAAACTTATGTGCAATCTAAGAGAGATGTCAAATTGGAAAAACAAAGGGCATGCATGAGGAAAGTTTGTGCAAGGACAGGAATGAATACAGAAGTTGGGGGCACATCATCAACCATAGGTGAAGCTCAATGCACATCTCCAGTTGAAGACACATTGACAACAACATGTGGTTTTCCAAGTACATCGAAAATCACATCTCCAATTGAAGACACACCATCAAAAACATTGCGTTTTGAAAGTACATTAGCAAACACATCTCTATTTGAAGGAACTCCACAAACGACATCTCAAGTTGGAGGTACAACATCGTTTACATGTGAATCTCAAGGTATGTCATCAATTGCACCTCCAATTGAAGGTACACGATCTATCCCCAATGTTGTTGACCTTCCTAATATTGACACAAATTTACATTTGAGAACTCCTCCTAGAGTTTTGCATAGAAAACCTACATTTTTGATTGATATTGATTCCAATGTTTTGAAATGGATGCCTAATAAGATTCCAAAACGCACATGTCAAAGATATGTAGAAAGGATATGGAGTTTGTTTTTTGCGAAGCTAAGTGAGGGTGGAAGATGCCAACTATTTGTTGAAATGATGAGGCAACTCAAATTTAGGCCCACCATGAAGGATCTTGGGCTAAGAGTTTTGAATGACTCAAGAGAAAATTCCATTGTAAGGAACTTGATGAGTGCATACGAGAGCGTGGGTTCCACCTCACGCACGAAGGATAGTTGTGCCACATGACGTGTGATGACAACAACACTATTAAGCAGTCAAACAAGGAACAAGGTGAACCTTACAAAGGTAAGTAAGTCTTTGAAAATAAGTAGATCATATCTAATCAGAGCCAAAGGAAGGCGTGAAAGAGTGGAGGATCCAAATAGCAATGAGTTATGGGCATTTTCGGGTAGAGTGCCACAGAAAGACACAAGAATTGCTCAAGGCTTGAGATCTTTAATTGTGAATTATTGGAAGGATAACACAAGGACCTCTCCTAATCAAAGAGATGTTGTAAGAAGGAGAATTGGTAGTATAAACTATGAGCCACATCCAATGCATTATTTGGATACCACTCAAACCCAATTTTTTGTTGATTTTGTACAAAAGTTTCTTGAAATTAAAATATGTAAAAGGTATTTTGAAATGCTAAATCCTTTTTATGTCAAAATAAATCACACACGCACTACTTGTTGTTGTAGGGTTTATATTGAGTTTTCTAACCATTATGATGTTTATCGACGTATATGTGTACATATGCATACTGACAATGTTTTGCAGGAATGTAACATAATGCCTCCACCTAAATCGTCAAGGAAATTTTTGTCTTCCATTTTATGTGAAAGAGAGGATGGTCAATTTTTTTACAAAAAATCATGTTTGGATGGCACATGTGATCATTGTGGTGGCATGCAACATTTGCCAATTTTCCAACACATGGCTAGTACACACACAATTGGAGACAAAATTGTGGAATTTGGCAAATATACGACAGTGGCATATAGTCTAAAAGATGGGAAAGAAGCAAGGAAGTGTGAATTGGCAAGTGATAAGATTACAGTGTATCAGTTTATGGGAATTTTTCGTGATCGGGTGGTTTATGATTATGCAATGCATACACACAAAGCACAATGGTTGGACTCACAGTTCAAGTTATGCAAGGACACATTTTCACTTTGTCATATCATTTCAATTGTCGACTTCACTGAGAACTACACACTACAACCAAAAAATGAGGTGCAATCACAGTACTACAACTTTGTGCAGGTTTCTATATTTGTACATATAGCATTCATTCATGCAAATGATAGTATAGAGGAAAATAGGAAAGTATTGAGGGAGTATCACTTTTACATCAATGATGATCACACACATTTTGCAGAGTTTGTTCAAGGTTGCTTTCATATGTTCTATGCCGATCTAGCTAGCAAGGGCATACCATTTAGTCAACATGTCATATGGTCAGATAACTGTACATCACAATTCAAGAATGCCAAAATGTTTTACTGGTTGAGCAGGATGCATAGGATTAGTGGTGTTCAACATATGTGGAACTTCTTAGAGGCCGGGCATAGAAAGGGGGAGCATGATGGAGCAGGTGCATGTATCAAAAGAGCCCTAGCACGAGAAGAGTTAAAGTACACAAATAGTGTAAAGTTAACAGATGCAAGATCAATTGTCCAGTGGTGCAATGGTTCAATGGGTCCAGGTAGTGAAGGCAATTTTTTAGTTCGTAGATTTTTTCATTTAGTAGATGATACTAACATTGAAAAATATGAGGATTGTTGTACACTAACAGGATCGAGCGAGCTACACTCTTTTAGAAGCTCCAATGCAGGTACATGGACTATCCATACAAGGAAGATGGCATGCTTTTTTTATGCATGTACACTTCAATCATGGAATGATTGTGAGTCAACAGAGTGGGTTGATGAATGGTCTATAAGAAGTCTAACCCCACTTGACACTTATCAGCTCCCGACGAATCTACAAATCACGGAGATGCAATCATCCATTGACTTTGATCATGTATCGGACCTACTAGAACTAGGTAATATATCTTACTTACAAGTTTTGTTATGTTACTCAATAAATAAATCTAACAAGATGAACATATCAATGTAGGGAACGTTTATGCAGTAATTGCAGATGAAGATAATGAAGAGGGTACAGATTATTACCTATGTCATTGTATCGAGGCCAAAAAGAAATTGGAGTCCCCAGTTATAGACGGAGAAAACATAGAATATCCTACAAGTTCAATGGTTGTTACTAGAACATGGATTCAAAGGTATCTAGTTAAGAATGTTGCAGTTTGGTTGTTTGAGGACTTCGACACACATCAGAAAATTCTTTAGTATTCGAACCTTTTCGTCGCCACCAATGTTCATTTGATCAAATATAAGGGTAAACCTGTGAAGAAGAACTTGTGGAAAGTGTGTGAGTCTGACCACGAGGCAATACTCGACAAAATAAAGACTAGAGCAGACCCAAATGGTTCCCTGGATTGATTTGTAAGTATGCACATTGAATTTTTAAAGCCATGTTATTGATCACTCTTTTGGACCAACACCTTGCAATAAGGCTTTTTCATGATTACTGTTTGATGCCATATGCATTTATGACTGTCATTGATCCTTTTCTAATTGTGACTATAGGTAATACAGAAGTTTTTCAAAGTATATAAGAAAAGAACAACATCAGTTGTTGGTGCAAGTGTTCAGTGGTATGAGAAACATCAGTTGCTGGTGCATTTTCTGGTTGTCAGTCTTCTCTTTCTTTTCCATCTCCTAGATTTATCGGATTGTTATATGCTACACATTTTATGTTAAGCCTCTCAGAGAGAAAACGATGCAACCTAGGTCATCTCTAACATACCTTAGGGTATGACATTCAACAAAACAACTACTATGGTTCAACTAACTCGATCCCTTAAGGGTGTAAAGTGCAAAAGGGCAACAATATTTGACAGGGTATTACTCATAAATCGTGGTGATTAAGAAATATCTGTCTAAACCTATGAGTTCACGTTGGGCGCCTCTACAATAACCTTTCTCGGTTTTCACTATCTCGGAGGCTTTTTCCTATGGTGGCAAATTTTCACTCGAGGAAAAAGTTGTCAAATGCAAGTAGTTGAAAGTTGAAAAGTGGTGTAACTTTCATTCTGCAGCTCGTGTGACCAAACAAACTATTCCAACGTGTCCAGGTGGGTACGTTTATGCTAGGAATGGTCCTCTTTCATACCTAGACACGCGGAATCGCTCCGAGCTACATTCAATTGGATTGATCCCTTAAGGGTCCAAAGTGCAAAATGGCTGCGAAATTCAGCATGCTATTACTCGGACACTGTGACGCTTAGAAACTTCTTGTCTAAACCTACGAGTTCATGTTGGGCCCCTCTACAATAACCTTTCTCATTTTTCGCTATCTCGGAGGCTTTTTCCTATGGTGGCGAATTTTCACTCGAGGAAAAAGTTGTCAAATGCAAGTAGTTGAAAGTTGCAAAGTGGTGCAACTTTCGTTCTGCAGCTCATGTGACCAAACAACCTATTCCAACACATCCAAGTGGGTACGCTTATGCTAGGAATGGTCCTCTTTCACACCTAAACATGTGGAATCGCTCCGAGCTACGTTCAACCAGATCAATCCCTTAAGGGTCCAAAGTGCAAAATGGCTGCGAAATTCAGCATGCTATTACTCGGACACCATGACGCTTAGAAAATTATCATCTAAACCTACGAGTTCATGTTGGGCCGCTCTACAGTAACCTTTCTCAATTTTCGCTATCTCGGAGGGTTTTTCCTATGGTGGCGAATTTTCACTCAAGGAAAAAGTTGTCAAATGCAAGTAGTTGAAAGTTGCAAAGTGGTGCAACTTTCGTTCTGCAGCTCCTGTGACCAAACAAACTATTCCAACATGTCTGTGTGGGTATGTTTACGCTAGGAATGGTCCTCTTTCACACCTAAACATGCGGAATCGCTCCGAGCTACGTTCAATCGGATCGATCCCTTAAGGGTCCAAAGTGCAAAATGACTGCGAAATTGAGAATGCTATTACTCGGACACCGTGATGATTAGAAACTTCTTGTATGAACCTATGGGTTCATGTTGGACCCCTCTACAATAACCTTTCTCGGTTTTTGCTATCTCGGAGGGTTTTTCCTATGGTGGCGAATTTTCACTCGAGGAAAAAGTTGTCAAGTGCAAGTAGTTGAAAGTTGCAAAGTGGTGCAACTTTCGTTCTACAGCTCATGTGACCAAACAAACTATTCCAACGTGTCCGAGTGGGTATGTTTACGCTAGGAAAGGTCCTCTTTCACACCTAAACACGCGGAATTGCTCCGAGCTACGTTCATCCGGATCGATCCCTTAAGGGTCCAAAGTGCAAAATGGCTGCAAAATTCAGCATGCTATTACTCAGACACTGTGATGCTTAGAAAATTCTCATTTGAACCTACGAGTTCACGTTGGGCCCCTCTACAATAACCTTTCTCAGTTTTCACTATCTCGGAGGTTTTTTCCTATGGTGGCGAATTTTCACTCGAGGAAAAAGTTGTCAAATGCAAGTAGTTGAAAGTTGCAAAGTGGTGCAAATTTCGTTCTGCAGCTCGTGTGACCAAACAAGCTGTTCCAACGCATCTGGGTGGGTACGTTTACATTTGGAATGGTCCTCTTTCACACCAGAACACGCAAAATCGCTCCGAGCTACGTTCAACCAGATCGATCCCTTAAGGGTCCAAAGTGCAAAATGGCTGTGAACTTCAGCATGCTATTACTCAAACATCGTGATGCTTAGAAACTTCTCATCTGATCCTACAAGATCACATTGGGCCCATCTACAATAACCTCTCTCGGTTTTTTCTATCTCAGAGGCTTTTTCTTGTGCTGGCGAATTTTCACTCAGGGAAAAAGTTGTCAAATGCAAGTAGTTGAAAGTTGCAAAGTGGTGCAACTTTCGTTCTGCAGCTCGTGTGACCAAACAGACTATTCCAACGCATCCAGGTGGGTACGTTTACACTAGGAATGGTCCTCTTTTGCACCTAAACACGCGAAGTCACTCCGAGCTACGTTCAACCAGATCGATCCCTTAAGGGTCCAAAGTGCAAAATGGCTGCGAACTTCAACATGCTATTACTCGGACATCGTGATGCTTATAAACTTCTCATTTGATCCTATGGGATCATGTTGGGCCCCTCTACAATAACCTTGCTTGATTTTGCTATTTTAGAGGCTTTTTCCTATGGTGGCGAATTTTCACTCGAGGAAAAATTTGTCAAATGCAAGTAGTTGAGGCATATTATCAAACAATTCATTGCCTTGTCTATGGCTTGTCATGGCATTCCATCACCATGAGACCACTTTTCTTTGAGGCATTTTTTGAAAATGTTCAATGGCTTGTCTATGCTATTGCTTACTATTATGCTTTCCTAGATTTTTTCCAAGCATCCATAGCTTGTTTGAAAGCATTTGTTTTAGGCTTTTAGCCATAGCAAGAAGGTAATGAACTATTTGATAAAATTATTTGGTAGACATATATGAAAATTTTCGTAGCATAGACAAGGGAATGAACTATTTGAAAAAATGCCTCAAAGAAATGTGGTCTCATGGAATGCCCATGACAAGCTAAAGCAATTGGCAGCTGCTCCTAGTTATTAGTTATGCAATGTGAAGTAATTGCATAACTGCTTAGGTTGACTTTTTCAAAAGCTATATTGTAATTGAAATTTTGTCATCTATCAGCATCTAGTTATTCGTTATGCAATGTGAAGTGATGCTTTGAGTTTGAAAGATGTGCAATGCATGAATAAAAACTACAAAAGTCTATTTTCTACATTTCATTAGTTAAACTCTTTATTTTGTTTTCTCTCTATATCTCTATGCTATGGAAATGCCTTTCAATTTCAAAAAAAATAGTTTTTATCTCTTGTTATACAATTTTTTACGTTTTTTTATCTCTTGTTATAAAAAGGAGCAGATATACAATGTTAAAGAAGAGTGAAAGCACAACTAAATTTATCATTTCAAAGTAATTTTTTTGATGCATTTTTTCAAACAGTTCACTGCCTTCTCTATGCTATTGCTTACTATTATGCTTTTGATATATTTTTTGAAGCATCCATAGCTTGTTCAAAATCACTTGTTTTAGGATTTTAGCCATAACAACAAGGCAGTGAACTGTTTGAGAAGATGCTTTGGTAGACATGTATGAAAAATGTGGTAACATAGACAAGGCAGGGAACTATTTGAAAAAATATCTCAAAGAAATTTGGTCTCATAGAATGCCATGATAAGAAAATGCAATTGGCAGCTGCTCCTAGTTATTAGTTATGCAATGTGAAGAAATTGCATAACTGCTTAGGTTGACTTTGTTCAAACTATATTGTAATTAAATTTTCTGCATCTATCAGCATCTACTTATTACTTATGCAAAGTGAAGTAATGCTTTGACTTTGAAAGATGTGCAATGCAATGTAATCAATGACATGAATATAAACTACAAAAGTCCATTTTTTACAATTCATTAATTAAAATATTTATTGTATTTGCTCTCTATATTTCTATATGCTATGTAAATATCTTGCAATTGTATTTAAAAGGCTTAATAGGTCAATTAGGTGGTATTTGCAAAATCAAGTTGTGAATGAACGGTAATTAAGAGCAAAATTGGCAAATTGCCATCTTAGAAGTCTAACAAAGGGTGGTTATGGTGGTTGATCGGCTCAAGGGGTAGTTGGAAGGTGGTATCAAGATATATTGCTGTAATACCCTGAGTTGAGGGTTGATTTTGTTCAGTTTCTAATAACAAAATATACTTGAAAACGTTGATAACTGGTTTTCTTTGTTTTCCTAAATTTTATTTGCCTTGCATAGGCCCATACAAGTCTAACATGACTTGAGGCTTTGGATACTTGATTGCATATGTTTTTAATCTCTTTGCATCTATTCTGAAGGTTTAAATCCACTGTTGGTGTGTGTGGGATCAACAAACTTGGTTACTGCTCTGTTTTTTGTGTTAGGGGTTTTGAGGGCAACACCATGACACATTAGCCAATCCACCTATTGTTCTGACCCTATTGCTTGGTGGATTGGCCTGTACCATGATTATTTTGGTGTATGAATACTTTGGAGGCTAAGAGAATGAATAAACTCAGTGGGGTGTGAAGTTCTAATGCTATTCAAGGGTGTTTCCACCATGAAAGTAAGGAACTCAAGTACTAAATCTGAGAAATACTGAAAGGAATGGGATTGTGAGTGTCCTTTAAGTTAGGGTAGAGGTATTGTGGGGTTTTTGCACCTTTGGAAGGATTGGGGGAGGTCTTGAGTTATGAGTTTCTTTAAAACCCTTCTTTTTGTGAAGGTTTAGGACGGTTTGTGAGTAGAGGAATAGAAAAAGTTCTTGGGGCTCTTAAAATGGGAGAATCCGGAGTTTGGTGAGCATCCCTAAGATTTTTTCAAGTTTCCTTGGTTTGGAGGTGAGTTTATGATGGGGTTCCTTTGGAAATTAGGCCTAATTGTGAAGCCTAGAGTGAGGGAGGTGTATTGAAAGTTCATGTTGGTCCAAAAGAGTTACTATTGGTTTTGGCATATGTTGTGTAACCCTGAAAAGGGTATCTTAATCCACCTTTAAATGGTCAGGTGTTTTAGAAAGGTTGGGAGAAATTAGGCTTGGACGAGGTTTTGAGTTTGGTGCAGGAGCACCTACACCACATCATCAATTTTTTTTTATTTGAATACATCAATAGGGAAATGTTAGTGTCTTTAGGTTTATTTTGTCTAATAAGCTTTGAGAGATCAAACATAATGCAAATAAAGGGTGTTTTGTGTCTTAGAAGTCAATTAGAAATCATATAAGTTGTAAAATGCTGACAAAGCAACTTTAACACAAACAAATGTAATTAAGGGACCAACTAATCCCAAGGTTGGTTATGGGCGTTGGGGAGAATATGGTTGTTGGAAAATTATTTAAAAAGCCTTACCAAGGCTTGAATGAGAGAGTGGAAGAAGTTTTGTAACAATTTTACACAATAAACACCACAATTTTGAGCAATTTTCTAGAAAAATATTATTTTCTTGATCTTTTTGAGTGTTGTGCGGGCACATACAGGTTCTTCATGGTCTAATAATTTTAGAGGATGTTTCTATATGTTTTATAATTCATTTATTTTTTATTTGGTGTCTTAACTCTTTGTTTGTAGAGAGAACCAACACAAACAATTACTGTCCTAGTGTTGCTAAATCAAGGGTTTGAGGGGAAATTTATGATGTAACAATCAATCCACCTATTTTTTGCTACTGTATCTTAGTGGATTGATTTAAAAAATGTTATAATAAGTGTTTCAACTCATTTTGGAATAAGGATTCATAATTATGTGGTGTTTTTGTGGTTGTTCTAAGACTGGACAAGGGTTTTCCAACATGGAAGTGAGGAACCAAAGAGAGGTTTTTAAGAATTAATTCCTATAAGGGTTATGTGAGGGTCTGATGAGTCTGTGCAAAAGTATTTTGATGTGTTTGGGGATTTGGAAGTGTTGAGAGAGGTCTGGAGTTGTATGTTTCTTTAAAATCCTTGATTTTGTGAAGGTTTAGGAGGGTTTCTTGGGTTTTGTGAGTTACAGGCTCTGTAGACACAAACTAATGACAAAATTTGAGGTTTGGCACCATGACCTAAGACTGTCCAAGGCATTTGGATAGATACCTAAAGTTGGAAGGGTGGTCCCTTTGGAAAAAAAAGGACTAATTGTGAAGCCAAAATTGAAGTAGGTGTGTTGAAAGTCTATGTCAGTCCAAAAGAGAGACCACTGATTCTTTGGTATGTTGTGTAGCCCTGAAAAGGGTATCTCAATCCATCTTGTAATTGTCTAGTGTTTTGGAAAGGTTGAGAGAAATCTGGCTAAAACTGAGTTTTGAGTACTACAAGAATAACCAGTCACAAATGTGAGTTTTGGAAACCTTGATGAATCTGAATTAGGGATTGTTGTCAATTGATTCAATTGTCATTGTATGAATGTTGATGGTCTTTGTAGGGCCTTGGTGGAGTCTTGTTGTTCATTTGCGAGGTTGAGGAGTTGAGACCCTTGAGGGTGGGTTGATGCCTATTAGGCTGAATCATTATGAAGAAGAGTTCTTGATTGAGAATTGACATTTCCATTGTTGTGAGTCTTCTCCACCTTGGATCTGCATCAAAGTGCTACAAGGGTGGATTTTTGGGTAAGGTGTTGAATGAAGAGTTTGGTTTGATGGGGCTTTGAGGTTAAGACTGATTGGGTTTGAGCCTCCTTGCCTCTGCATCGGTGAGGCACAAGTAATTGAAGCATTCCAAATGATACAAACCACCACGAATGGAGATTATTTATACAATATTATTTAGATCCAGGGCTTATTGAGCATTCAAAAGTAATTAATTAAGCATTAGATGTAAACAAAATCCATACCTACAAAATTCAAGCATACAACTTACACGATACGCATGATAACATCATTCAAGAATGGTAGTAGCAAAATAAGAGTTTCTTTAATCAAAAATCCAAAAGGCTATACAATGATATATATTGATAAAAGTATATAAATATATCCAAAAAAACCATATAGGCTTAGTACAAAGGAGCCATTTTGACATAAAATATCATATATATATATATATATATCAATAGTACAAAACATATGTTCCAAAATGTCACATAGGCATACAAAAAACAACACTAATGCATAGTCATTTCCCTCTAGGGGAAGGAAATAGATCCCATGTTGCCTTGAAAATTCCAATGGATGGAGTGACTGTTGCTTGTCTTGTCTTTCGAACACGCCCGCTACTCCTCCTCTCTTCACTCTGGACCTTCAACTGATACAATTAAAAGTAAAGATGTTAAAACATAGAAATTGAATTATGGAATGGCATATAACAAAATATAATCACTTACCACATACATATAGTCATCATGCACATTTAAAGCATCACCATGTCCACGATCTAGAGTGACAACCACCTATAGCAACCATGAAGATAGAAATTAAACTACATAAAATTATCATGAAAATTTTCTATAATAGAGCATAAAAGAGCAAATATAATGTCAAATCGACTAATCTATTATGTACCTCTCTCAATGGATCAAAACTGGCTATTGTTGCAACAACTCCATGGTCCATCATGCCACCAACATCACCAGGGCTATCTCTTGTCAATAGCTACAAATGAAACAATATCTCAAGTATCATGTTGATATAGGAGAACATAATGTGACACGATCAAGGAATACTTGAATGCAATGTTTGTGTTTCTCATCAATTTTTTAGATTTGTATATACGCAAAATTATGAAAAATAGCTAACATAGATTTACAACCCTATTAATGAATAAAGGCTACCTCAGTGTACATTGTTTGAGGATATGAATTGTGAGGTGTGGATGAAGAAGGTGCACCAGGAAACTATTAGAAATCTGAAGCATGTTATGAGACAAACATTCAAATATAACATTCAACTGTTCAAATGCAATAATAATATCTTTAATACTAGTTGCATACTTGTGGACTCATCGTCGAGAATGTTTAAGGGTCTGTAGGAATAGAGCATCCCTCATGAATAGTGCAACCCTGAAATTTCATCATATCAAAATTCTACTAATTTAGTTATTCTTAAATTTCAAAATATATTTTAATAAACAACATTAAAATAACTTGCTAAATTTTACCTGAGTGTCAATGCCAAATGTATCATTTAGAATATCATCTATGAAATCCATCACCTCTGCAACCGACGTAGGTTGTGTAGCTGCATCACGAGCACCCTGATAATTGTATGTGCAAACAACACCACAAGTGCCACAATGGTGGGGTGGAGTTTGGGGCCTACACGTCTCCTCCACACTAGGCTCTACTAGAGGACTCACACACTGTAAAATGGTCTGGGTGAGTGAGCCAATCAAATTCATCTTGTCCACCTCTACACTATCCTTAACAATGGAAGGAACAATGACATGCTCCACCATGGGTCTGCCCAAGGCTCTCGGTGCCAACTGTGGATTGCATCGTGCAACAGGTCTATCATGTGTGGAGCCCCCACCTCTACCCTAAAAGTCTAAGATGTCAAAATAGTTTGTCATTTTATTGAGGACAAACTCGCAATAGAGTTTCCTCAAAAATTATTGCGGCACCTCATGGTTATTGTATGGAGGTTGGTCAAATACCATCCACCATCGCTCCCAAAATTTGTTTCTAATTAAATCATGGTGGCACCAATGGATGGGGAACCTCCTGCATGCATGGGACAAAGGTTCATTGGTTTTTGGGTCTTTAAATAAGGCACACAACTCAACTTTGCTAATTTTTAGTTTTTTGACATCTACATATGACAAACCATTAGCATAAAATTGCCTCATCTCATCTCTCTTAGTTGACCAAAAATTCATTTGCTCGCTCATTTCTCCTACATGAGTTAAAATTGACTTCAATGATTCAACAATCCCTATCCTATAAGGGTGGGTTTTGGCATGCTCGGTTAATCTTGCAATTAATTGTTGAATGTCTCTTTTATTGTTTTCAATTTGATTTTGAATATTTTCTTGTGTTCCTTGAGGATACCTATGAATTGATGGAGGGGTTTTGGGTTGTTCTTGTATAGGAGGCTCTTGATGAGGGGGTGATTGTGAATTTTCAATGTTTTGAGGTGGAGATTCATTCCTTGAGAATTAGAACAAAGTTTTATTGTAAAAATCTATTTAAAATTGCATTCCAAATCAAATTCGAAATAAATAGAATAAAAATACACATCTCTTTGCAATCTTCAACCTCTTCAACGTGTTGGCAGCATTCTCATGGAAAATGGCAAGCTAAGGATGCAAATAATGGAGGAGATTTGGCGAGCGCGAGTTGCAGACTTGAAATCTTCCTTCTCAAGCCGCGGGTTGAAGACAAAATGAGGGTTCCAAACCCGACTTTTGCATTTTATGTCTAGAAATAT
>CM021101.1:483328076-483379893 GCA_007115665.2 Sequoiadendron giganteum | reverse complement strand
AGAAAAATTTATGGAGGACCTTGCCGATGCTTATTAGCAGGCCTTGAATATCTTGGCACGCATAGATGTGGTGGATCAAGCCTGGGGCGATACACGCATCTATCAAACGAAGATTGTTCTTCATCTAGGGGCTTTGATGCATATACCTCTACAGACCTTGGTAGATGGAGGTGTGATTCAAGATGGTGACAGATATGATTTCACCAGTTGGTACTCCTCGGTGGTCACAGGCCATGGGTTTCATGATGCGGCAAAGGCAGATTCGACCAGAATCAGGAAGGCAATGGGCAACATCTTGGAGGGAGTTCTTAATACACTAGAGGCCATATTTGCTAAAAGGTTAGCTCCAGAGGAAATAACTGCTAATGGCTTGAGAGACAAATTAGCTCCATTCTTCTCAGCTGCAAGGTCACTAGTGCAGGATGATTTTGAGAATGTCTCCACTTTCTCTAGTATAATTCAGAATACCTAGGATGCTTTAGAGGCATGGAGAAAGTCTTACACTCAGCACGGGCAGACGATAGCGGTCTTGGAATTTTAGCTCAACCATATTCCACCAATTTCGGTTCAGGAGGTTGAGGCAGTGTTGGCCCGTCTAATCGAGTTTGCTGTTCAAGAGAAGGATAGTGGGAACGCTCTGCTGGACGAGAATCTTCTAGAAGATGGTGATGGGCATTAATTACTCATTATGGTTCCTGCAGAGGAGTGGAGAATATTTTGTGCATTTATTGCCCACTCCTCTCAATGGCGGTTTTTAGGGCAGAAACCCTAATTAGGGCATAGGTGGCTCAATCTGAGTCCTTTATTGTAATCAGATCTGAACCGTCCACTGAATTGGACTTATTATAAAAGGGGCATCCCCCCTCATTTGTAATCTATTAGACATTGGATCAGGAGTTGAATCAGAGCTAGAGAGTAGAAGGCACATAGCACTTAGCTTAGAAGTTAGCTTAGATTGAGGAGGGAAGAAGACTTTCCTTTGAAAGTTTTGTAAATGGTTGTTGTGAACACTTTTCATAATACAAAGAGTTTCATTGCTTGGTGATTTCTTCTTGGTTATGAGTAGCTAGCAAGGCCATTTCATCTTTCCAATTCAGGGTAGATTAAAGTAAAATAGAATTTTATTTCATGCAAGTAATCGTTAATTGTGGAGTGTGGTGTTTAGTTTGGACAAGTCTTCCTCTATCCATACCACTAGCGGGCTTGCTAACTGTAAGTCTACCCTGCGTGGTCAACTGGAATTTCAGTACTTAGCTTCGATTGTGATTCATATGTGTTCACTTGCATCATTGTGATGGGGTGCGCATGTTGAATCATAATTTAAATACCTTATTCATCCTTTGAAGATTGCACCAACTTTGTCAGAGTTGTCCGAAGGGGAGGCGAAACAAAGTTTGGTTTGAAGATTGTTGAAGCTAATCCTCACATTCCACCTTTTAGAAATAGATTGTAGAATCTCTACCCCTTCTCCTTTTCAATTCAGTATTTTTCCAGTTAACTTAGGAATCTAAGCAATATTGTCAAATCATTCATGTCTTAACTGCTTCACAAAATCGAACAACTACGTAAGTCCCCTTGAATACCCAGCATATTCACATTAGCCAACTGAGTCTATTCATGATAAAAGGAACTTTGAAGTTGAACGCATGAACTTTCATGCAATCTTAGCATGCGGGATACTTTGATCAAGAGAGAATAGAGTGACCGTTGGACATTTTATTCTGTGTTGATGTCGTCATAAAAAGCATGTTAAAAGGAACCACACTGAATCCGCAAAAGCAAACACATCAAGACAAGCAGTGATCAAGAAGTTGAGCAAGTCCTTCTTGCCGGAATCAAAATTTTCATCAAAGTTGGGCAAGCTGGCTGACACGAACTTGTGCTCGTTCAACCTGGAGGCATTCAGAAAAAGGATAATGGGGACTGGAGGCCATCACCCATCAGTTACCTCACACAATATTGTTAGGAGAGGACTATATGCAGCTGCCAGTTTTCCACCAACTATCCAGTGTCCAGAGCTCATCATGGAATGCACCCACCACTACAACACAGAGCAAAGGACAATCACTTCGCCAAATGGCAAGATTTTGGCCAACCTTACACTTGAAGCAAACGGAGAGGCCTTCGAGATTCCAGTTCATGAGAAGATGATCTATAAAACAAGGGAAAGGGCTGAAAGAATGTATTCATCCACAATGGAGTGGTGTGTTGATTTGATAAATACCAGGTCAATGGTCAAGCCCAAGCCAACTTGTACAAAATTACCCAAACAAATAATCTCAGAGGATTTGAGACAAGAGTTTGGCGATCTGATAATGATGCTGAGTAGAGTTGGAGGATGCCCCCAAGCGTTCATCTTTGAACCTTGGATGTTTTATTATGTCAACTTGGTGCTAGAGGGAAAGGATTACGTGGATTGGGCACTGATGATCAGTGACAGCATACATGAGCAGCTCCGTGGTGTGAGGAGAACAAAAATGTTTTACATGGGCTCTTATATTGTCTATATGCTGGCTCGCATGACGAAGTATAGGGGAATCTCCTACAAGGAACCAATCGGGTGTGGCTCCCATCAATTTAAGATACATGAGGCTTGTCCACAGTTGCATCTGACAAGCACCACCAACTACAAAAGGGTCAATGACGCCTTCACTATGCACATAACAAGGACCTTGCAGCAAAGAACCCATCACAGAATATCCAGGGAAGCACAAGAGTTGATTGAGAAATTCGGGTGTTGGTTTATCCAATTTTCAAAGTTTACCTACATAAGGTTGCAGGGATTCTCTTCTTATCCTTATAGATTGCCCCGGTATCCCACAAATATAATAGTTATGCTGGAAGTATCTAGGAAACTCATTGCCTATGATAAGATTCAAAAGAAGAAGAAGAAAGGTGGACTTGGATTCCCAATTACCATGGGGAATTCAGATGAAATCTGCCCATCGCTACTAGTAGCTAGAGAGGCAGAAAATGAGCTCCAATTCTTCCACCTTTCTTGCCACACCAGCAAGCATCACTAAGATCCCCACAGGAACATCAGATGGATACTGTCAGAAGAGTTCAAGCACAAGGCACAAATCGAAGACTTTTGGGCCAGTGCAGTGGATGAGATCGATATTAGGAAAAGAATGTTCTCTCGGATACCATTGGTAATGATCAGGGAGTGCGATATTGCCCCCGTGCCAGATCAAATTGAAGAAGACATAAACATTGTATAGGCTAAATACGAGACAGTAAGGGATACGCCTCTACCACTCCCAGATTGGTCAAAACCAAAGATAAACAACTTGGATACGCTTTGTATCCCCGTCTTAACATTCACACAAAGCTGGGTAGAGAGGCATGTCGGCCAGCTTAAGGGAAGATCAATTCCCCTTACATATAATTTGATGGGAGATCACAGATCGCCAGCAGCTAGACAGAGAAGGCCAGTGGATCATACTCCAAAGCCAAGAGGAAAAGAGCCAGTTCAGCCCGAGCCTTTCAGAGTTCAGGAGTCCTCTCATAAACCATCTCGGGCACATTCCCTGAGTATGCAGGAGGTATCGCTATTTGCTGATCATAGGGAGAGATTGGATGTAGAGCAGGCAGTGCAAGTGGCAAGTCAACCACCTCGTAGAGCGTCAATGGTTCAGAGCATCAACATGCCCCGAGAAGATAATCAACAAGAAAATCAGCAAGAGATAGATGAGGGGACGGCCATGGATACTCAGTTTCAGCAGGAGATTGAGGCAACTCTTGAGGATGATGCTACTTTAGATCAGGATGCCCAGAGCTCGGGAGATACAGAGCCTATTGATGATGATGAGCCTCATCAGAACGATGGTAGGGGAGAAGTTCATGAGGTAGAGGCCGAGGTTGAGCAGCCTTTTGTTATATCAGACATGCGGCAGGAGGTGCCAGAATGGCTAAGGGATAGGATGAGATGTGATCCTGTAGATGAGACTAATCCTGTGACCAAGATGGAGGAGTTGTTACAGAGGATCACTGCACCTCCAACAAAGAAGAAGGCCAGGAAGTTCTCCAAGATCTCAATGGATGAGGATGGATCCCGAACTTTGCATATGGCAATGCCTCGAGTAGAGTGTGATCGGGATGAGGCCATTCCAAAAAATTATGTGATTACAACTATGGAACTTGGCTGCCCTACTGGAGCACAGGTAGTTGAGGAGTGCGATAATTCCTATCGAGCACTCAAGGATAGATTGTCCTATGTTGAGGGAAAGTACAAAAATTTGAAGGTAGAGCACAAGACACTGATTGGCTATGTGCAGCACTTGTCCCGTCCTTGTGGGCAAGAGAATCTGGCAATTGAGCTCCCAGTTGAGTTTTTGAGGGAGTCAATCAGTGGTTTAGAAGATTTGAAAAGGATGGCACAATAGGCAGACAAATGGGTTGCTAGCGTCCGGGCTGAAACAGGAAAGTTTATAGAGGATCTTGCACATGCCTATCGGCAAGCCTCCGATATTATGGAAAGGATGGATGCAGTTAACCATGCTTGGGGTGAGGCACGTATCTATCAGACGAGAGTTGTTCTCCATTTAGGGGATTTGATGAGCATACCTCTACAAATTTTGGTTGAGGGAGGTGTAATTCAGCAAGGGGATAGATACGACTTCGTCGGATGGTACTCTTCAGTGGTCATAGGCCGAGGATTCAACGATGCATCATAGACAGATTCTGTCAGGGTCAAAAAGGCCATGACGAATATCTTAGATGGAGTTCTCAACACATTAGAGGTGACTGCAGATGGTTTAAAGAATAGATTAATGCCATTCTTTTGCTGAGGTGAAGACATTCACACAGGATGACTTCGAGAACACTTCTACGTTCTCGAGCATTATACAGAACACCCAAGACACCCTTGTTGCTTGGAAGAAATCTTGTGCTCGGCACGGGCAAACAGTTATAGTCTTGGAATTTCAGTTGGATCACATTCCTCCTATTTTGGATCAGGAAGTTGAGGTAGTATTGGCTAGGTTCATCAGATTTGCAGCCAGCGAGAAGGAGAAAGGAAACGCCCTTCTGGACGATGACCTTCTAGAAGGGAATGATGTGCATTGATGGTGGATAGTGGTTCATTGATGAGGAGTGGAGGATCTTCAACGCATCCATTGCCCCACTCCTCCCAATGGCGGTTTTTAGGGCAAGAACCCTAATCAGGGCTTAGGTGGCTCAATCTGGGCCTTCCATTGTATTTGAATCTAAGTCGTCCACTAGACTGGGCTAGATATAAAAGGGGTATCCCCCCTCATTTGTAATATTAGATATCAGAGTTAGACAAAAATCAGAGATAGAGTTGAGCTAGATAGAAGTTAAAAGTAGAGCTAGGAGTTAGCTTAGTTTGGAAAGGAAAGAAAGACTTTCCCTTTCAAAGTTTTTTGTAAAAGATTGTTGTATAAGACTCTCATAATATAAGGATTTTCATTGATTGGTGATTCTATCTTGCATTGTGGGCAGTTGACGAGATCTTTTCGTCTTTCCAATTCAAGTAGAGTAGAGTAAGGTAGATTTTGTTTTTATGCAAGTAGTGTTAATTGTGGAATGTGGCGTTGGTTTGAGCAAATCTTCTTGTATCTGTTGTGACCTTTTTCACACATCACCCCATCAAGATGGGGACCCCCTAAATTTTGCTCCATTCTGGTCTTTTGGCTTTGGTTCGCTCTCTCTCTGGTCTCTGGTCCTTCCGGGGATGTCCCGTTGTTTGACCCAGGTTGAAATATTGGTTAAGTCTGTGTAATTAGGGTTTTCATCCTTTAGGCTTATTTAAGGTCAAACCGAGTCATAAAATTGAAATCTAAGCTTAGTGCAGCAGTCAGAAGACTTCCAGCAGAGTCCCCCTAAATTTTCACTGTATTCCGGCAACTTACTATTTTTAGTAAGTATTCAATTTGGGACTATTTTATTGAGATTTTGGAATTCTGTCAGTTCCACTGCGTCCGGGTAACGTCAAGCTGCCTACACGTAAATTTTGAGCCAGATCAGACGACTTGCTATTTTTGGCAGTTCAGGCTTCAAGAGCCATTCTCAGGGTTTCCACATGAGCTTTTCAGATGCATGTCTGGAGAATCCTTCTGGGTTTTCCAAAACCTTCGCAGTGATGTAACATGCAAACCGAGACAACCACTTTCAGAGTTCAGCCTTCGGAGGCTATTTTTAGGGTTCGCATGCAGTGTTTTTCAACGCATGTCGGGTTTTTCTTTATGGGTTTTTCGAGAGCTTCGCAACGGTGTGACTTGCAAGCGGAGAAGATCGAGTTTTGAGGACTTACTATTTTTAGCCAGTGCATGCATGCAGACCAGTTTTCTGGGTTTTTCTGGGTTTTTTGAGATCCCACGGGCAATATGACATGCAAACCATCCGGCAGTGGATGAGTCACTTTTCAGGCAGTTTCTATTTTTAGCAGGTACACTCTGGCAGCCGCCCCAACACTCCAGTTCAGCAAACAGAACGACATGCAGAAGGAACGAAGTCAAACGGAGACCGTTCGGGATACATACAAGTCAAATTAGGGTTTCCACTTTTATAGGGGGTAAAATCCAAAAATAGCCGAAACGAAGCACCCCACCAATGTCAGCACACTTCAAGGTACCTGCTGGCAAAATTTGAGCGAAATCGGAGAACTTACTATTTTTAGTAAGTCAGGGCACGGCTATAAATAGCAGGTCTGCACCCGAGGTTGGCATCAGAGTGACACTCAAGCTATCAAGATCAAGCGTTGCAACTTTCAGGCAAAACGGAGCTACTGAAGTCAGAAAGTCAAAACTTACTATAAATAGCAGGTGGCTATAAATAGCAGGTCAGGGCAGAGGACTGGCAAAACAAGTTCACAAGGTGAAGAAGATCATATGATGAAATTTTCAGGCAAAACGGAGCCTTAGAGGTTGAAAATCAAGGGACTTGCTAAAAATAGCACAACTTGCTAAAAATAGAATGCGTAAACAAAGATAGGCAGAGGCATGGAAAATATTCTAAGTGTGGGAAAATGAAAGTATCCCCTTCAAAATGCGCCCACCTCACAGATTGATAGCTTGAAAATTTTCCAAAGGCAGAATTCAAAGTTGAACCTAGCAAATGCGCCCACCTTGATGGAAGCCTTGAAAGCTTCTAAGGCATAAAACAAAAGCTCATACCTCAAAATGCGCCCAAAGAGGAATAGGGGGAGCATCAAAATTTTCTAAGGCAAAAACGAAAGCACACCCATGAAAATGCGCCCTCACCTTGGAGAAAATGATGCTTGGTAAAAATGCCTAAGGCACACAAATGAATGTTTCAAGGGTGAAATGCGCCCTCCAGAGAAAGTGAAAGCTCACCTCATGAAATGCACCCTCATCTTGAAGCTACCCCATCAAAATGCGCCCAAGGAAGATGTTGCTGGAGAAAAGCGGCTAAGGCATTGAGGATAGAAGTTCACCCTATGAAAAACGCCTAAGTGTTCAAGTGAAAGCTTGGCCTAGTAAATGCGCCCAAGGCAAGATAAAGTGGCTAAGACTTGGAGAAATTTCTAAGTCAAGAAAGTGAAAGCTCAAGACCCCATATGCGCCCAAGGTGTAAAGTGAGCTTGATGAAATATTCTAAGACACACAAATGAAAGCATCAAGGGTGAAATGCGCCCAGCTTGTTGTAAAAGTAAAAAATGCTAAGGCATTGCGAAATGGAAGTGGGCTATGTCAAATGCGCCCAAGCCTAGATCAAGCAAGCAGAGAATTTCAAAGTCCATGGAGAATAAAGTGAAAGCCTCTAGGCTAATATGCGCCCTGGAAGAGGGATTTAAATTTTAATTCATAAGGCATGGAGATTTTTTTTCAGAGAAAAATTATACCAAGGGAAATACGCCAAGAGAGAAAATGTTAGAAAATTTTTCTAAGTGAGATAGCACTTCACTAGGGAAAAATACGCCCTTGGCATGGAAGGATGATTTGATGAGTTTTAAAATTTTCCAAAGGCAGTTGAAAGTTGATGAATACTTTTCAAGGGGAAGATTTGATATCGATGAATATTTTCCATGGGTCAAGTGAAAATCAAAGGAACCCGTTTAAAATGCACCCATGAGTTAACAGAGTTTGAAAATTAATTTCCTAAGGGAAATTTTAATATTTTCAGAGGAAATTCGTTTTGCCTAGATTATTTTCCTGACGGAAGTTAAATCTCAAGGATGAATTATTTCGAGCATGCAAATAATTTTTAATCACCCGGAGTTGAACATTTTAAAGAGAGAATTTAAAATGTCTAAGGCAAATTTTACGAAATCGAGGATTTAAATGACAGACATTTTAAAAGTTGGAAATAAATTTACAACTCCCACGAAATTTTTCGAGTTGAATTTATTTAAACACTGCGAGATTTTAAAATGGAATTTTAAATCAAGTCAAGTGATTGTTTTTCTCGCAAGTTGTTTAAATCACCAAGAGTTAACTGGCAGACTAAGAGGAAAATTCGAATTTTTACAAAGAAGGAATCATTATTAATGGCAACTGCCATAATGACCGGCTGACGACTAGCCCACTACTGCGCTTGAATTAGAAGATTCCGAACGAAGAGAGTGGAAAATTGATGAAGGTGCTAAAAATAGCCCCAGCACTACTTAGCAGGATTCTCCGAGAAAAGTTATTTAAACAATCTCTTCTCTCATTTCTCCTCACATTGTTTCGAAGTTGAAGTTGCTGAAGAAGTTCTTGAGAGATTGAAATATTTTCCAAGTGGTTGAGGAGAGAAATTCTTGGAGAGTTTATTTTATTTCGGAGTGTTGAGTTGCTGAAAGTACGAAGTGCTGGAGAAATTTTCATTTGCCGAGACTCTTTCTTTCGAAAAGTTGAAAGTGTGTTGCTGCAACTTCGAAGTTGAAGGTTGAAGTTGTTTTCCGGAGTTGCTGGAAGATTTATTTGTTGAAGTTGCTGCAGAGTGTTGAGTTGCAGAAATTTATATTGTGCTGGGGATTTATTTCGAAATTGCTGAGTATTGAAGTTGCACGAAAGTTGAAGCTTGTTGCAGATTTTACTTATTCAAGCTGCTAGAAGTTGAAAGTTGCTGAGGTTGACGAAGTCAAGACAAAGGATTTAATTCGCTTTGTGCTGAGAAAGTATCCACATTGCTGAAAGTTGGTAGTTGGCTGCAATTTTCTTCGCCAGTCGGAAGTGCAGTCGTTGAAAGCTTCTTTATAAGCTTGAAGTTTTTATACAGTACGAGGTTTGGAGTTAGTAATTTATGCTGAGAGATTTTTATTTTCAAAAAACTAACTCCACGTTCGCAGCCGTCTCGGAGGTTACTTCATCTTATTTAAAAATCTGCAGCCTAGCTTACTGCTATTCTATTTTATTTTGCAGATGGCCGGAGCAAACGATGTTGCAGGAACAAGCAGAGCCGCAGGCAGAGCTGTAAACACTGAAGCAGTCAAGGTTGGCTCATCCCGGCAGGCAATGATTAAAAGGCTCGCTAAGCCATTTCTCCCAAAGTCAGCAATAGTTTCGAAGTTGGCAGGATTAAATGACACCAACCTTGGTTCATTTAATCTGAATGCACTCAAATCGAGGATGTTCGGGCTAGGGGCCATCAACCATCAGTCACGGCACATAATATAATGAAGAGTGGGATCTACGCAACTGCTAGTTTTTCGCCAGCAATTCAGTGTCCAGAGCTAATTATGGAGTGCGCCAATCACTACAAGCCAGAACGTAGGACGATTGTCTCTCCGGATGGTAAACTGCTCGCCAACTTCACGCCGGATGCCATCGGAGAGGCATTTGGGATTCCAACTGCTGAGGAGATGTTATACAGAACAAACAAAAGGGTAGATAAGATGTACTCTTCCTCTTTCGAAAGAGTCACTGTAGTCATTAACAGAGTTTGGATGCAGAAGCCGAGGCCACCCCGCACTAAGCTCCCAAAACAGATAATTGCCGAGGACGTGAAACAAGAATACTGTGATTTGATAATGATGCTGAGCCGGGTAAATGGGAGTGCACAGGCTTACATCTTCGAGCCTTGGATGTTCTACTTCATCGAGATCATCTTGGAGGGAAAGGAGTGTGTCGATTGGACTAGGATGATTAGCTACCACATCGATGAACAATTCAGGAGCCTGAAGGTGACAAAGACTTTCTACATGAGCTCATATGTAATTTACATGTTGGCCAGAATGACTAAGTACAGAGGGATTTCGTACAAGGAGCCAATCGGCTGTGCCCCTGGTCAATTCAAAATCCACGAAGCCTGCACACAGCTACATTTAGCTAACATTGCCAACTATAAACGGGCAAATGATGCATTCACAATGCACATTGCGAGGACACTTCAGCAGAGGACGCAGCAGAGAATATCTAAAGAAGCATAGACATTGATTGAGGAATATGGGTATTGGCTCATCCAATTCCCGAAATTCACATATATTAGGCTGCAGGGGTTCACTTCGTATCCGTATCGGTTACCACGATACCCCACTGATCACATAGTAATGCTTGAGGTATCTAGGCAATTGATTGCCTACGATAAGATTCAGAAAAGGAAAAAGAAGGGTGGACTTGATTTCCCTATCACCATGGGAAATTCCATTGAGGTGTGTCCCTCTTTGCAGGCAGCTCGAGAGGCAGAGGACGAGCTGCAATCTTATCATTTGTCATATCACACAGGCAGGCAGGATTTCGATCCTTACAGGAACATCCGGATGATACAGAACGTTGAATACCGGCACAGAGCTCATCTGGAGGACTTTTGGGCAAATGCAGTGGATGAGGCTGAGATAAGAAGAAGGATGTTTTCCAGACTTCCTCTCAAGTTGATTAGAGAATGTGAGATTATTCCAGTTCCCGACCAGGTGGAGGAGGATGTCAACGTCATGCAACCCGACTATGGTTCAGTTAGGGATACTCCTGTCCCACCACCTGATTGGTCCGAGCCAGAGATCATGGACTTGGACACTCTTTCTATCCCGGTGATGACTTTTACCAGGACTTGGGTCGATAGACATGTATGCAGACTCAAGAGCAAGTCGATCGCCCTTACTTACAGCTTGATGGGTGACCCAAGGCCGTTATCGGTAAAAAGGGGGAAACAAATTGCTCAGACATCGAGGGCACAAGTGGAAGTGCCAACCCAACCGATACCGTTGAGGATAGAACAAGCATCACTCGTGCACTCACAAACTCAGTCTTCGAGTTTGAGAGTGGTTTCATTATTTGCCGATCAGAGGGCAGGATTAGAGGAAGAGCCGGGACTTGAGGAGGTAGATCAGCCCAACGCCCGGGAATCAGCTAGTGTCGGTCTATCCAGGGGCGGCCAACATGAGGAGGAAGAGGAAACAAGGGCTGACACACATTTTCAGCAGATGTTGGACACGGCTTTGGAAGAAGAGGAAAACAAAGAACAAGGGACCCAAGGGTCGAGAGATACCCAGCTTATAGAGGAGGATGAGCCTGAGCAGACCAGTGCAAGAAGAGAGGAAGTGCACGAGATGGAGGCAACAGAAGAACAGCCCCTTGTCATTTGTAATCCACAGCAGACAGTGCCTGATTGGCTTTCCGACAGAATGAGGAGAGAACCCGAGGATGATACGGATCCGGCCATTGAGATGGAGGAGTTCCTCAGGAGGATCAGTGCGCCACCAGAGAAGAAAAGGGCCCAAAAGTTTTCAAAGATCTCGACTGACGAGTCAGGCTCTCGCACGCTTCAGGTGGCTATTCCGAGGGAAGATTGTGATCGAACCGAGGAGAGGCCTGAAAATTACGTGATCACCACAGTAGAGTTGGGTCGTCCTACGGGAGCCCAAGTTATCGAGGAGTTCGATAACTCCTATCAGGCATTGAAGGATCAGTTGCTCCGCACGGAGGGGAAGTATAAGAAATTGAAGAAGGAGCACAAAACCTTGATAGGATACATGCAAAATCTAGCACGTCCAGGTGAACCAGCAAACCCAGCAGTGGAACGTCCATCAGAGCTTCCGAAGGAGTCAGTTGTTGCCTTAGAGGATTTGAAGAAAATGGAAACGGAGGCAGACAAGTGGGTTAGCCGTGTTCATACTGAGACAGGGAAATTCATGGAGGACCTCGCCGATGCTTATCGACAGGCCTCAAGTATTTTGGCACGGATGGATATAGTAGATCAGGCCTGGGGTGATACTCGCATCTATCAAACGAAGACTGTACTTCATTTGGGGCTTTGATGCATATACCTCTAGAAACCTTGGTGGATGGAGGTGTAATTCAGAGAGGTGATAGGTATGATTTCACCAGTTGGTACTCCTCGGTGCTCACAGGCCGTGGATTTCACTGACGCAGCAAGGGCAGATTCAGCTAAAGGGAGGAAAGCAATGGGAAACATCTTGGGGGGAGTCCTCAATACATTAGAGGCCATATTTGCTAGAAAATTGGTCCCAGAGGAGATAACTGCTGATGGCTTGAAAAGTAGACTGCCTCCATTCTTCTCAGCTGCGAGGTCACTTGTCCTGGATGACTTTGAGAATGTCTCCACGTTCTCTAGTATAATTCAACATACCCAGGACGCCTTAGTGACATGGAGAAAATCTTACACCAGATACGGACAGACGGTAGCAGTCTTGGAGTTCCAGCTCAACCATATTCCACCGATCTCTACACAGGAGGTTGAAGCAGTATTGGCCCGGTTGATCGAGTTTGCTATCCGGGAGAAGGCCAGTGGGAACGCGCTGCTTGATGAGGATCTTCTTGATGATGGTAGTGGGCATTAATTGCTCATTATGATTCCTGCAGGGGAGTGGAGAATATTCTGTGCATTCATTGCCCACTCCTCTCTGTGGCGGTTTTTAGGGCAGAAACCCTAATCAGGGCATAGGTGGCTCGATCTGAGCCCTTCATTGTAATTTGATCTGAACCGTCCACTGAGTTGGACTTATTATAAAAGGGGCATCCCCCCTCATTTGTAATCAATTAGATAGAGATTAGAATTGGAGTTGAATCAGAGCTAGAGAGTAGAAGTCATATAGCTTTTAGCTTAGAAGTTAGCTTTAGATTGAGGAGGGAAGAAAACTTTCCTTTGAAAGTTTTGTAAAAGGTTGTTGTGAACACTTTTCATAATACAAAGAGTTTCATTGATTGGTGATTTTTTCTTTGTTATGAGTAGCTAGCAAGGCCATTTCGTCTTTCCAATTCAAGGTAGATAGAGTAAAATAGATTTTATTTCATGCAAGTAGTCGTTAATTGTGGAGTGTGGCGTTGTGATTTGAGCATATCTTCTTTCATCCATACCACTAGCGGGCTTACTGATGGTAAGTTCGCCTTGCGTGGTCAACTGGAGTATCAGCACTTAACTTCGATTATGGTTCATATGTTTGTATGCATCGTATTGACGGTATGAACATGTTGCGTCATAGTTTGAACACTTTTCTCATCCTTTGAAGATTGCACCAACTTTGTCGGAGTTGTTCGAAAGGAGACAAAGCAAAGTTTGGTTTGAAGATTGTTTAAGTCAATCTTCGTCCTCCACCCTTTAGAAATAGATTTGTAGAATCCCTATCCCTATCCCCTTTAAATTCTACATTTTCCGAGTTAGTCTAGATACCAGAACAATATTGCCAAATCTTTCATGTCCTAATTGGTTCACAGAGTCGAACAACTACGTAAGTCCCCTTGAAATAACCAGCAAAACACATCAACCAACTGAGTCTATTCGCGATAAAAGGAACCTTGGAGTCGAACACATGAACTTTCAAGCAATCTTAGCATGTGGGACACTTTGATCAAGAGAGAATAGAGTGACCGTTGGACAACTTTATTCTGTGCTGGCGCTGTCATAAAAAGCACGTCAACACGTAGCAAAGATACAAGGTCACAACACACAAAATATCAGAAAATTTATCTGTGGCTGCACCTTGTAAAAGTCTATAAAGCTTCCAGAACAAGGAAAACTTCCAGATTCAACAAAAGATTAGACGTGCCTCTTTCAAGACTCCAAAATTTTTTCAATAAAGTGGCATAAGTTGCTGAGGTTTCCAGTAAAAGGCTCGAATAGCATTTTCCATGGCGGTCAGACAAAGTCACGAAGTCTCAACACAATACAAAAGAGGTATATCAGAAAAGAGTGTGAACATCACAGCCGTGGCCTATAGGTTCTCAAGGTACTTCAAATTTAAGATAAAAGCCAGTTTTGAAGGTTCTTACCTTTGGTTTCTGATTCAAAATCTTCCAAGAAAAGGACATGACGCCCACAGTGAAGTTCCTAGCAAGGTTTGAGGATCAACAAATTTTCATGGCGTCCTATACAGAGGTTGTCTAGTGCAGCTTGCCAGTGTTTCTTCTTGATGGCGGCGCTCTCTTCCTAGAGGAGCCTCAACAAAAAAATTATGATAGGGTTTGTGTTACCTTTTAGGTTTTTTCAAAGAAACCCTAATAGGGAGGTTCGATGGAGTTTTACTTTACCTTTTTTAGGTTTTTTCTAAAAGTGTTTGCCTCTTTGGTGGTCTGCGACCCTTTAGTTATTTCTTTCTTTTGATATAACTTAGGGTTTTTGTAGTCTTTTATTTTGCATATTATTTAGACTTGTAAAGTCTTTACGAAAATGATATTAATAAATCATTTTAATAAAGATTAAATTTGACAAAATGCAAAGTCAAGCTTTTTTTTTTGCATATTATTCAAAGTTGTAAATCTTCATTAAAATGATAAAATAAATCATTTTAGTAAGATAGTGTTTTAAATGCAAAAAATGGAGGGATTATTTCTAGCAACTTAGTTCAAATGGGGCATAAATCTTGGAGATGAATCATGGGAATCCGGAGCATAGAATCAGGAGTCTTCTTTCAGTTTTGAATTCCTTTTGACTCTACTTGAGTCAAGGAGTGATTTGAGGCATGGATTTGGTGTTTACATTGAGTTTTGAACTTGATTTATGGGGGTTATTGCTTGCATACGGATCACCAAATTGATGAAATTTGACAACTCTTCTTGGAGTTGGTTGGCATTGCATGCCCTATTTTGGAGGAGAAGATTGACAACACATCAGGATTTTGGAGAAAAAACTCAATTCCGAATTTGGAGACATTTTCTATAAGTCCTTCTTTCTCTTTTGATAGAGTTAGTTCTTGATTTGGGAGATTGCTGTGAGAGCATTGACTCAGATTTTTGTAACTCATGATTTCTTGAAATTTGTAATACAGATATCGCAGATTTTCGAAAGAAGCTTGTATTTCCTTCTCCAATCAATCTTGTGCAAGTATTGTGTGTAAGCTTTTAGGATAAATTTTTGTGATTTCTATGAAATCCTTCTATTCAACCTTATTGCCTAAATATATTGTTTAGATTCAATATGTTATAGTGCAGGTCTTTGACTGTGTTTTCTTACATTTGTTGAATGTTTGTTATTAAAACAGTATTGTTTTCTTTCAAGCTAACTTCAATCATAAGAGCCTTTCAAATGAAATATTTATGCAAAATATATTTGATTGAGCTGTGAATCTTTAGTTTCAATTTGGTTTATTTGGTGAGATTTTTAAAAGTAGATTCAGGTTATCTGTCTCATATTAGTGAATCACCTTCTTTAGCTATATTTCTTTTAATAGACCCTTCTATCTCTTTCCCTTCTCAATTTTTCTATTTTACCAGAAAACCCAAACCTCGAGGTTCACTTCATTCCCCGGTCACCCACAACCTCGAAGTGTCCTAATGTGTCAGCAGGTTGCTTGAGTTCATAGCTTTAGCAAGGGTGCAAACTTTATCTAACAATAGTTTTTGGCACGCCTGGTGGGACTAAGAACTGTTTTTCAGTCTTAAACTATCATCATCATACTGCTGTTTGGTATGTGCAATAGAGAATTGCAGTCTTTAAGAGACATTTTTTAGCGTACTTGGCGACTCCGAGCTTAGTTTTTACAAAACCAGTGCATTGCAGCCCATGAGAAAAGTGCAGACTAGGAGTAACTCAGCAGTTTTTGAGTATTTACAGCTGTCCCCACCTAAAAGGAAGGGAAGAGAAGTCCAGAAAGTACAAAGGACAGTTGTTTATTCAATAAGGTCCAAGTCAAATCCTCCTGCTGAGAACAATCATACCACTACCCAAGTTGTTCCTGTTGTTACAATCCCAATGGCTCTACCACCCAGAAATCAGCCATTTATTTCTTTTGATCAGGGCAGCCCTCTGAATCTTGTACAACACAATGATATACCAGCTGCAGCCCTGAAGAGCTTGCCATTTTTCACTGGAGAGGAGGACATAACAGCCATTGAACACATCAGAGATGTGGCTTCCTTGTGTGGAGTGCATCACATTACCCAATAGGATGTGGCAATAAGGCTCTTGGCGGCTTCTTTCAAGGGCAAAGCTCTACAATGGTTCAGAGGTCTTCCTATCAATTCGGTTGCTACATGGGATGAGCTGGGTGAGTGGCTCAACAAGCAGTTCGAGGACAAATCTGATCACCTATCTCTGGTGGAGTAGTTGACCACCATTAAAAGGGCTCCACATGAGCATTTGATGGATTTTAACTACCGTTTCAAGAGAACCTGGAATCGAATTCTAGCTATGGTAAAACCTTCCAATGATTATGCTTATTTGTACTATTTAAAGTTTTTAAATAGTGATATTGCACTTATGATACAATCTTTGGGAGGTGATACCTTGCCAACAGCATTTGATGTTGCTGTTAGAGCAGAAAATAGCTTGATACAGGTGGGTAAAATAGCCCCTAGGCCTCCTATGCCTTATTTTGCTGACTTACAACCAACTACCTCTGCATTACCACCTACAATAGCTGTTGTTCCAGCTTTTCCAGCTTTTAATGCCCAAACAGCAGCTCAAGAGTATGCTGTTCCTAACCAATTTCAAGAATTGGTGAACCAGAACGATAATATCCAAAAGACCTTGCGGACTTTTGGAAATGAGTTGGTTAATATTAAAAAACAGCAAAGCCAACCTCCTTATCAAGCCCCTTTTTAGGCTAATCGTCAATTTCAAAGGAGGAATTTTAATCAGAGGCCATTTCAGCCTTATAATCCTAGCACTCCTAGTACCTCTAAGGAGATTGTTCCAGTTCAAAATAACCTTGCAGCTAATTATGAATGGTGTTTCCCATGTAATCAGCCACATAATCAATCAACCTATTCAAACGGGATCTTGAATCAAGCGCTAATGGTACAAAACAGTGTTGTTGTTCCACAAAATTCGGTTCAAGAAAAAACAAAACAGTAGACTCCTAATACAAATTCGAGTAATTCTAATGTTTCTTTTTTGAATTGGCAAGGGGAGGAGTTTTGTGGGCTTAATGACCCACCAGGTTTATCAAGCGATCCTGTTTCATCCAATACAAGGTCGAAGAAGAGGGTTGTAGACTTAAGACAGCAGAATGATGGAGATAGTGATTAGCCATCTACAAGTTCACAGGGGCAAGCTAAGGCACTAGCTACACAAAGCATACCAGTATAGCCAGCACAAAAACCAAAGGATATTGTTGTACCTAAAGGACAGCAGAGGGTGAGTACTGGTAGTTTCAATATTTTAGAGCATATGAAAAAGACAAGTGTAAGTGTCTCAATGTGGGATTCATTGGTTTTGCCTGGCCAAAAGGATCTTTTACATGAAGCTTTGTCAAAGTTTTCTCTTTCTGAGGAAGAAACAAATCAACAACTTGTTAAGGTGGTTCTCACTAATACCCCTCTTGAGAATAAGGAACAGCAAACTGTTAAAGCTAAGCCACCTCCATTTTATGTTTCCCTGATTATAGGAGATCATTTAGTTCATAATTGCATGATTGATTCTGGGCCTAGTAGTTCAGTAATGCCCAACCAGATTGTTGATAAGTTAGGCATTAAGTATGAGCCTCTGGAGAAGGGAGTTGTGCAATTAGATGGCATTGCTGTTAACACAGTGGGGGTCATTAAAAATCTGAGTCTAACTCTACATGCCTGTCCAAATTTTGCAATACCACAGGATATTTATGTTATAGAGTTACCCCCATATTTTTCTCTTTGTTTATCTAGAGACTTTACAGCCAAGATAGGTGGATATTTATCTGCTGACTGGTCTCATATGCTGTTCTGAACTAAGTATGGTACTAGAGTTACTGAGAAATCTGAATCAATAGCTAAGGATCATATTGAACCTTACCAACGTCCTCCTATCAATGCCAATCTTTGTACCAGTGAGCAAGATGAGCAGCCTGCTGTTCAAAAAGGTGAAGATCAAACAAAAGATATTTCAAATGTTCTTTCTGAGGTGTGGGCTTCTAAAAAAGGAGAAGTTGTTACAGGTGAGCAGTTAGAGGAAGTAGATATTGGTGTTTACATGATGCATGAGACTGACTCCTTTATTCCTAACATTGAAAAGATCAAGGAACAACAAAGTGAATAGCATGAAAATGATGTGTGGGAGCTGTTTTTTGATGGTTCAAGGAGCAAAGTTGGGGCTGGTGGAGGTTGTATGTTGTTGTCACCAGCAGGTGAAAAGTATTATTTAGCATTCAGATTTTGTTTCAGCTGTACTAATGATTCTGCTGAATATGAAGCTCTAATCCAAGGCTTAGAATGGGCTAGACAGAGAGGAATCAACTGCCTAAAAGTTCATGGGGATAGTGAATTGGTTGTCAATCAGGTAAGGAAGCTGAATGTTGTAAAAAATGATATACTCAAGGCTTATCAGAATAGAGTATGGGATCTCTTAGAGGGATTTGATGCTTTTAATCTAATTTCTATACCTAGAACTCAGAATAAACATGCTAATAGACCAGCTGTTGTAGGAGCTAAATTTGACATTCCAAAGGAAATTTGCAGTGATAAAGCTAATCAGCATATTAAAATTGTTGTTAGACCTGCTGTGCTAGATAATAACATTCATTGGCAAGTTTTTGAAAGTGACCAGCAGATTGTAAGCTTTTTGAGAGAGGAGGCTGAGTTTTCACATGCCAATCAGGAAAAGCTCCAGCACCAATACAGTGACCAGATTATTTAGCTTAAAAACAACAAGTTGCCAAAAGGCTTAGTTACCCTAGAATCTGTTTTCAATACAGATGATGAAGCTAGAAAGCCCAAGGGCAGCATTCAAGTTCAGCAAGATCATTACGAAGAGGTTGAAGTCTTCAAAGGGAAGTTGCTTAAATTAGGCAAGGTATGTACAGCTGAAGAGAAGCATGTTTTTATTCAGCTTTGTCAAGAATTTAATGATATCTTTGCCTGGCAATATACTGATTTGAAGGGATTCAATCCCCAGCTTGCCCAGCATACAATAGAACTAGAGCCCAATGTCAAACCTGTTAGACAAAAACAGAGGTCCTTGAATCCCAAATTAGAGCCTCTTATGAAAAAAGAATTGGATAAGCTGATTAAGAGCAGTATTATCTTTCCCATTAAACATACCTCCTGGGTTTTAAATTTAGTGCCAGTAAGGAAGAAAAATGGGGAGATAAGACTCTATGTAGATTTTCGTGAATTGAATAGGGCCTCTCTAAAAGACCGTCATCCTCTTCCTTCTATGGAACAGATACTTCAAGTGGTTTCAGAATCAGAAAGGTTTTCCTTGTTAGATGGCTATTCTGGTTACAATCAGATTTTAGTAAAAGAGGAAGACCAGTTCAAGACGGCCTTCACCACAAAATGGGGGACTATGGCCTATAGGAAGATGCCCTTCGGTTTGTCAAATGCTAGGGCAACATTTCAGAAAGCCATGGATATGGCTTTTCAGAGTTTAATGTAAAAAATTGTTTTGGTGTATCTTGATGATATCACTGTTTTTTCTAAGGAGGCTAAAGATCATCTGAAACATCTGAGACAAATTTTTGAGAAATGCAGGGAGTATGGCATATCACTTAACCCCAAAAAGTGTGTTTTTGCTCTTCATGAGGGCGGATTGCTCGGTTATGTGGTGTCAAAACAAGGTATTACAATTGATCCTGAAAGGGTGAGTGCCATTTTAGCTCTTCCTTTACCAGCACATAAGAAAGGATTGCAGAGTTTTATTGGTAGGATTAACTTTGTTAGGTGATTTATCCCTGACATTGCTGATTTGTTAAGTCCATTAACTCATATGCTGAAAAAGAATGTACCTTTCAGCTGGACCAAAGAGGGAAAAAGAAGTTTTGAGCTGATAAAGGAAGCATTAGCAGCTTCACCTACACTCCTAAATCTTGATTTTTCAAAAAAAATCATCTTGTATGCTTATGGAAATATTGATTCACTTTCAGCTATGCTTGTACAGCGAAATGATGAAGGATCTGAATAACCGCTAGCGTTTTTCAGTCAAGGACTTAAAGACTATGAGCTAAGGTACACATTTGTAGAGAAGCATGTTCTGGCTATCATAAGAAGTTTGAAAAAATTCAAACACATGCTTTCAAGTAACAAGGTTATTTTGATGGTTGCTCACCCAAGCGTAAAGGAATTTTTGCTGAACAAGGATTTGAGTGATAGAAGGGTTGGTTGGGTAACTAAAGTAATGGAGTATGACCTAGAGATTAAGATTACCAAGCTGATAAGAGGGAGAGGCCTCTGCGAGCAGCTCACAAAAGACAACAACAACAAAGCAATAGAGGAAGAGACTGTTGTTTTAGCACTTCAAGATGGAGAACAACCTGCTGTAACTGCTCATACAGGTTGGACTACAGAAATGACTCATTTTTTATTAACTGGTGAGTGCCCTCCTGATCTAACTAAGTTTAGAAGAAGGTATTATCGTCTGCAGTCCATACCTTTTGTTCTTTTAAATGGTTTGTTGTTTAGAAGAGATTTTCATGGCGTCCTTTTGAGGTGTATTGAGGCTGACTAGGTTGATAAGGTATTGCATGAATTTCATCAAGGGTCAGCTGGTGGACACTTTTCGCCAAGAGCTACAGCTCTTAAAATAATGAAAGGAGGCTATTATTGGCCTACCTTATTCAAAGATGCTCATTTATGGGTAAGAAAATGTAAAGTGTGCCATTTTTGCAAGAAAAGAGAAGTTGGCTGCTCTTCCATTGCAGCCTGTTCAATTTGAACAACCCTTTATGAAATGGGGTTTAGATTTTATTGGGGTTATAAACCCACCATCAAGTGTAGGCCATAAATGGGTGCTTACAGCCATGGATTATTTTTCAAAGTGGACTGAGGCTGTGGCACTCAAAGAAGCCAACGAGATGGCTGTACTGAACTTTTATGAAGAGCTGATAACTAGGTTTGGAGTTCCTAAATCCATTGTTTCAGATAATGCACTTGCATTCATAGGAACTAGAGTGTCTGCCTGGGCTATTAAAAATGGTGTTTATTTGAACACGTCTTCAAATTACTATCCTCAAGGGAATGGACAAGCTGAGTCCACTAACAAGAACCTCTTGAGGATCATAAAGAAGATTATGGAAGGTAATCAAAGAGCCTGGCACACCAAGCTGAAATCAGCCTTATGGGATGATAGAATTACTTCAAAAAGATCCACAGGACATTCTCCATACACACTTGTTTATGGAAAAGAAGCAAGACTACCCATTTCACTTGAGCTTCCAGCTCTGGATCTGGTAAATCAGCTAGATATGCTTGAAGAGGAACCAATGACAACAAGGTTAGCTCAGCTGGTTGAACTTGAAGAGGTCAGAGTTGAAGCAATGAAAAAGATTGAGCAACATCAAGCTCAAATGAAAAGGACATTTGATAAAAGAGCATCTCCAAGGGTTTTTCAAGAAGGAGATATTGTGCTGAAGTGGGATGAATTGAAAAGCAGGCCTGGAAAGCACTCCAAATTCGATTCATTCTAGAGTGGGCCTTTCAGTATTATTGAGAAGAAACAGCACAATGCCTTCCAACTGTCGAAACTGGATGGTGAAGTCGAACCAATCCCAGTGAATGGGATTCACCTCAAGCATTGCTTTTGAGGTAGGGTCGAATTTGTACATATTTCAGTTGATTCCAGGTGGTTAATAAGTGCTTCTGCACATAGGATAGATGCATCTATGTTTTCTCTAAGTGTTGCTAAGCACAGTGGTTAGTTTGCTTTAAGTATTTCTGGGGGTAAAGGGGAAGCTCAAGGTTGTTGTTATTAGCTATAGTTATATGGAATATATGCTTCTTATTCATAAGGTTGAATAAAGCTCCAATATCATCAACAACAAACAGATATTCCATACAATTGTAGATAGTGACAGCAAGTTGCAATCATTTAAAACAGCTCATTAAGGTCTATGTAGGATGTTCAACAGAAAAGTAAGGTATTATTGGACTCCGTGGCCCAATGGATAAGCTAGGTGTTGTGACCTTTTTCACACATCACCCCATTCAAATGGGGACCCCCTAAATTTTGCTCCATTTTGGTCTTTTGGCTTTGCATCTCTCTCTCTCTGGTCCTTTCGTCCTTTCGGGGATGTCCCACCATTTGACCCAGGTTGAAATATTGATTAAGTCTGCACAATTAGGGTTTTCTATCCCTCAAGCTTTTTAAGGTCAAACCAGGTTATCAAATTGAAATCTGAGCTTAGTACAACAATCACAAGGCTTCCAACAAAGTCCCACTGAATTTTTATCGAATTTTGACAACTTACTATTTATAGTAAGTACTCAATCGGGGACTGTTTCAGCAGGATTTTGGAATTCTGTCAGCTTCGACACATTCAGAACACATCAAGCTGCTTGCATGTAAATTTTGAGCCAGATCAGACAACTTGCTAATTTTAGCAATTCAGGCTTCAGGAGCCATTTTCAGGGGTCAAACATATGATTCTTCATTGCATGTCCAGAGATTACTTTTGGGTTTCTCGAAACCTTCGCAATGATATAACATGCAAATCGAGATGATCACTTTCAAAGTTCAGCCTTCAGAGGCTATTTTTAGGGTTTGCATGCAGAGTTCTCTAACGCATGTCCAGATATTCCTTCTGGGTTTTTCGAGAGCTTCACAACAGTGTGACATGCAAGCAGAGAAGATCAAGTTTCAAGGACTTACTATTTTTAGCCAGTACCCGCATGCAGACCAGTTTTCTGGGTTTTTCTGGGTTTCTTGAGATCCCACAAGCAATATGACATGCAAAATCATCCGGTAGTAGATGAGTCCCTTTTCAAGAAGTTTCTATAAAATAGTAGTTTCACCCCAGCCACCCAACACTTCAGTTCAGCATGCGGAGTGACATGCAGAAGAAACAAAGTCAAATGAAAACCGTTCGGGATACATGCAAGTCAAATTAGGGTTTCCACTTTTACAGGGGGTAAAATCCAGAAATTGCCAAAACGAAGTACCCCACCAATGTCAGCATACTTCAAGGCACCTGCTGGCAAAATTTGAGTGGAATCAGAGAACTTACTATTTTTAGTAAGTTAGGGCACGGCTATAAATAGCAGGTCTACACCCAAGGTTGGCATCAGCACGACACTCAAGTTATCAGGATTAGGCGTTGCAAGTTTCAGGTCAAACAGAGCTACTGAAGTCAGAAAATCAAGAACTTACTATAAATAGCAGGTGGCTATAAATAGCAGGTGGTTATAAATAGCAGGCTGACATGTGGGATAGGCGAAAGCAAGTTCACCAGGCGAAGAGGGTCATATGGTGAAATTTTCATGCCAAACAAAGCCATGGAAGTCAGAAAAGCAAAGACTTACTAAAAATAAAATGTGAGATCGAAGGCAAGCAGAGATATGAAAAAATTCTCTAAGTCTGCAAAATGAAAGTGGCCTAGTAGAAATGCACCCACATCAAGATTGATAGCCTGAAAATTTTCTAAGAGTGAAATAGAAGTAGCCACCCCTATATGCGCCCCAGTCAAGGTGATGAAGACTTAGGATATTCTAAGTATGGAGGAGTCAAAGCTCATGTATGAAAATGCGCCCACCTAGTAAAACAGAAGCATGGGGTCTCATTTGCGCCCAAGGAGAAAGAAAGCCTTTGAAAATAATCTAAGGCATGAAACAAAAGTACACCCTCTAGAATGCGCCCTCAAGCAAAATTCTAAGTGCCTGAAAATTTTCTAAGTATAAAATGAAAGTTCAATGGGTAAAATGCGCCCACCTTAGGAAGGAAGTCTTCAAAATATTTCTAAGGCAAAAATGGAAGCATGCTAGTGAAAATGCGCCCTCACATGAAAGCTCCTCCATCAAAATGCGCCCAAAGGTGAGTGAGAGGCCGAAAAGTTGCTAAGGCATAAGATGAAAGTGGCTACCTTCATATGCACCCACAAATAAAAGTAGCACATATAAAATGCGCCCATCTCAAGCAGGGAAAAACGCCTAAGTATGAAAGTAAAAGCACTAGGGGCAAAATGCGCCCATCATGGAGGATGTCAAGCAAGCAAAAAAATGCTAAGGCATGAAAGTTAAAGTAGACATGCCTAAATGCGCCCAAGGTAAAATGAGAGAGCCTTGAAATTTTTCTAAGGCAAGTAAATGAAAGTGCAACCCCTCATTTGCGCCCATCTCCAGCAAGTCTAATATGCGCCCAAAGAAGAATGCAGCCCTTTGAAAATCGTCTAAGGCAAGAAGTGGAAGTAGGCATATGTAAATGCGCCCAACCTTATGAAGTGATGTGAAAATATTCTAAATGAAAGTAAAAGCTTCCTAGCTAGAATGCGCCCAAGCACAGAAAAAAAAGAAACGTTGGAAAAGTTTCTAAGTGCCAAAGATGAAAGTGGAGGCTCCAGAATGCACCCTCAAAGCAAAGTATCTCCTTCAATATGCGCCCAACCAAGATGAGTTGATCAATAGCTTTTAAGGAAAGCAAGTTAGAAGCCTTGAATATTTCTAAGGCAAGGAAATGAGAGCTGGAAGTGGTGAATGCGCCCAAGGTAATTGGAAATCTAAAATATGCTAAGGCACAAATTAGAAACTCCCACATGAAAATGCGCCCAGCTCATGAGGATGCTGAAAGTATAAAATTTTCTAAGGCATAAGACTTAAAGTGGAATACCTCAAGTGCACCCAAGTCAAGTGTGAAGGTAAAAACACACCTGAGGCACATGAAATAAAATTCACTAAAGGAATCCGACCTTGAAGTGTTGAGAGGTTGGAAAAATAAACTAAGTGTTGACGTGCCTTTTGTGACAGCGCCAGCACAGAATAAAGTTGCCCCAACGGTCACTCTATTCTCTCTTGATCAAAGTGTCCCACATGCTAAGATTGCTTGAAAGTTCATGTGTTCGACTCCAAGGTTCCTTTTATTGCGAATAGACTCAGTTGGTTGATGTGTTTTGCTGGTTATTTCAAGGGGACTTACGTAGTTGTTCAGTTTCGTGAAGCAATTAGGACGTGAATGATTTGGCAATATGGTTCTGGTATCTAAACTGACTCGGAAAATGCAGAATTTAAAGGGGATAGGGATAGGGATTCTACAAGTCTACTTCTAAAGGGTGGAGGACGAGGATCGATTTAAACAATCTTCAAACCAAACTTTGCTTTGTCTCCTTTCGAACAACTCCGACAAAGTTGGTGCAATCTTCAAAGGATGAGAAAATGTTCAAACTATGACACAACACGTTCATACCGTCAACACGACGCATACAAACACATGAACCATAATCGAAGTTAAGTGCTGATACTCCAGTTGACCACGCAAGGCGAACTTACCATCAGCAAGTCCGCTAGTGGTATGGACGAGAAGACTTGCTCAAATCACAACGCCACACTCCACAGCTAACAACTACTTGCATGAAATAAAATCTATTTTACTCTATCTACCTTGAATTGGAAAGACGAACAAGCCTTGCTAGCTACTCACAATAGAAGATAGAACCACCAAACAATGATAAATCTTTATATTATGAGAGTGTTCACAACAACTTCTTACAAAGTCCTCAATGGGAAAACTTCCTTTCCTCCTCAATCTAAGCTAACTTCTAAGCTCTACTCTCTAACTTCTATCTCCAATACTCTCTAGCTCTGATCTATCTCTGATTCTAATTCTAATTTTACAAATGAGGGGGGATGCCCCTTTTATAACAAGTCCAATTCAGTGGACGGTTCAGATCAAATTACAATGAAGGGCTCAGATCGAGCCACCTATGCCCTGATTAGGGTTTCTGCCCTAAAAACCGCCACAGAGAGGAGTGGGCAATGAATGCACAGAATATTCTCCACTCCCCTGCAGGAATCATAATGAGCAATTAATGCCCACTACCATCATCAAGAAGATCCTCATCAAGCAGCGCGTTCCCACTGGCCTTCTCCCGGATAGCAAACTCGATCAACCGGGCCAATACTGCTTCAACCTCCTGTGTAGAGATCGGTGGAATATGGTTGAGCTGGAACTCCAAGACTGCTACCGTCTGTCCGTATCTGATGCAAGATTTCTTCCATGTCACTAAGGCGTCCTGGGTATGCTGAATTATACTAGAGAACGTGGAGACATTCTCAAAGTCATCCAGGACAAGTGACCTCGCAGCTGAGAAGAATGGAGGCAGTCTACTTTTCAAACCATCAGCAGTTATCTCCTCTGGGACCAACTTTCTAGCAAATATGGCCTCTAATGTATTGAGGACTCCCCCCAAGATGTTGCCCATTGCTTTCCTCACTTTAGCTGAATCTGCCCTTGCTGCGTCGTGAAATCCACGGCCTGTGACCACCGAGGAGTACCAACTGGTGAAATCGTACCTATCACCTCTCTGGATTACACCTCCATCCACTAAGGTTTCTAGAGGTACATGCATCAAAGCCCCCAAACGAAGTACAGTCTTCGTTTGATAGATGCGAGTATCACCCCAGGCCTGATCTACTATATCCATTCGTGCCAAAATCTTTGAGGCCTGTCGATAAGCATCGGCAAGGTCCTCCATGAATTTTCCTGTCTCAGTATGAACACGGCTAACCCACTTGTCTGCCTCCGTTTCCATTTTCTTTAAATCCTCTAAGGCAACAATTGACTCATTCGGAAGCTCTGATGGGCGTTCTACTGCCGGGTCTGCTGGTTCACCTGGACGTGCTAGATTCTGCATATATCCTATCAAGGTTTTGTGCTCCTTCTTCAATTTCTTATACTTCCCCTCCGTGCGGAGCAACTGATCCCTCAATGCCTGATAGGAGTTATCGAACTCCTCGATAACTTGGGCTCCCGTAGGACGACCCAACTCTACTGTGGTGATCACATAATTTTCAGGCCTCTCCTCGGTTCGATCACAATCTTCCCTCGGAATAGCCACCTGAAGTGTGCGAGAGCCTGACTCGTCGGTCGAGATCTTTGAAAACTTTCGGGCCCTTTTCTTCTCTGGTGGCGCACTGATCCTCCTGAGGAACTCTTCCATCTCAATGGCCGGATCCGTGTCATCCTCGGGTTCTCTCCTCATTCTGTCGGAAAGCCAATCAGGCACTGTCTGCTGTGGATTACAAATGACAAGGGGCTGTTCTTCTGCTGCCTCCATCTCGTGCACTTCCTCTCTTCTTGCACTAGTCTGCTCAGGCTCATCCTCCTCTATAAGCTGGGTATCTCCCGACCCTTGGGTCCCCTGTTCTGTGTTTTCTTCTTCTTCCAAAGCCGTATCCAACATCTGCTGAAAATGGGTGTCGGCCATTGTTTCCTCTTCCTCCTCCTGTTGGCCGCCCCTGGATAAACTGACACTAGCTGATTCCCGGGCGTTGGGCTGATCTACCTCCTCAAGTCCCCGCTCTTCCTCTAATCCTGCCCTCTGATCGGCAAATAATGAAACTACTCTTAAACTCGAAGATTGAGTTTGTGAGTGCACGGGTGATGCTTGTTCTATCCTCAACGGTATCGGCTGGGTTGGCACTTCCACTTGTGCCCTCGATGTCTGAGCAATTTGTTTCCCTCTTTTTACCGATAACGGCCTTGGGTCACCCATCAAGCTATAAGTAAGGGCGATCGACTTGCTCTTAAGTCTGCATACATGTCTGTCGACCCAAGTCCTGGTAAAAGTCATCACCAGGATAGAAAGAGTGTCCAAGTCCATGATCTCTGGCTCGGACCAATCAGGTGGTGGGACAGGAGTATCCCTAACTGACCCATAGTCGGGTTGCATGACGTTGACATCCTCCTCCACCTGGTCAGGAACTGGAATAATCTCACATTCTCTAATCAACTTGAGAGGAAGTCTAGAAAACATCCTTCTTCTTATCTCAGCCTCATCCACTTGGAAAATATTTCAATCTCTCCAGAACTTCTTCAGCAACTTCAACTTCGAAATAATGTGAGGAGAAATGAGAGAAGAGATTGTTTAAATAACTCTTCTCGGAGAATCCTGCTAAGTAGTGCTGGGGCTATTTTAGCACCTTCATCAATTTCCCACTATCTTCGTTCGGAATCTTCTAATTCAAGCGCAGTAGTGGGCTAGTCGTCAGCCGGTTATTATGGCAGTTGCCATTAATAATGATTCCTTCCTTGTAAAAAATTTGAATTTTCCTCTTAATCTGCCAGTTAACTCTTGGCGATTTAAACAACTCGCGAGAAAAACAATCACTTGACTTGATTTAAAATTCCATTTTAAAATCTCGCAGTGTTTAAATAAATTCAACTTGAAAAAATTCGTGGGAGTAGCAAATTTATTTCCAACTTTTTAAAATGTCTGTCATTTAAATCCTCGATTTCATAAAATTTGCCTTAGACATTTTAAATTCTCTCATTAAAACGTTCAACTCCGGGCGATTAAAACTTGTTTGCGTGCTCGAAATAATTCGTCCTTTGAGATTTAACTTCTGTCAGGAAAATAATCTAGGCAAAACGAATTTCTTCTGAAAATATTAAAATTTCCCTTAGGAAATTAATTTTCAAACTCTGCTAACTCATGGGTGCATTTTAAACGGGTTCATTTGATTTTCACTTAGAAAATATTTTATCAAGTCGTCAACCCCATTTAAATGTCTGGAAAATTTTCATGCTCACCCACTCTTTCTGTTTATTCAAATTTTCAAAATTCTCATGCCTTAGGAATTTCTCCACTTCACCCACTTAGGAGAAAATTTAAATTTTCATCCCCTTTAGGCGCATATTTTAACTAGGCAAGCTTTAAATTTCCACGCCTTAGGAAGCATTTTCCATCACCACTTACCTTGAGGGCGCATTTTCATACATGAACTTTGATTTTACGCCTTAGAAAATTTTAAGACCTCCTCACCTTGAGGGCGCATTTCACCCCTGCAAGTTCCATTCCCTTCTACCTTAGGCGTTCTTCTTCTTAGCATCATCTAGTCTTGGGCGCATTTTACACCTTATACCTTCATTTCCATGCCTTAGCTGCTTTTTTTACCCTTTTCTCCTTCTTGAGGGCGCATTTCCATAGGCAAGCTTTTATTTTCTCACACTTAGGCGTTCTTTAGGCTCCAAGAACCTTGGGCGCATATGAGGGAGGAGCTTCCATGTGAGGGCGCAAATGAGACCCCATGCTTTTGTTTTTTTGCCTTAGAAACTTTTTCAAGCCTCTGCCTTGAGATGGGCGCATTTCAACATGTGAGCTTTCATTTTCACCATGGGCGCATTTGGAAGGGGCTACTTTGATTTTATGACTTAGAAACTTTTTGGTCTTCAATCCTTGAGGTGGGCGCATTTTCATGGGTGTGCTTTTGTTTTTGCCTTAGAAACTTTTCATATCCTCCACCTTCCTTGGTAGCATTTTCACTAGGTGAGCTTTTGTTTTGCCTTGGCTTTTTAGTCTTCAATCCTTGAGGTGGGCGCATTTTACTAGGTGAGCTTTTGTTTTCGCCTTAGAAACTTTTTCATATCCTCACCTTCCTTGAGGGCGCATTTTACTAGGTGAGCTTTTGTTTTTGCCTTAGAAACTTTTTCAAGGCATCTCTCCTTGAGGTGGGCGCATTTTACTAGGTGAGCTTTTGTTTTTGCCTTAGAAACTTTTTCAAGGCTTCAATCCTTGAGGTGGGCGCATTTTACTAGGTGAGCTTTTGTTTTTGCCTTAGGCGTTTTCAAGCCTCTACCTGTTCCTGCTCTTGCATTCTATTTTTAGCAAGTTGTGCTATTTTTAGCAAATCCCTTGATTTTCAACCTCTAAGGCTCCGTTTTGCCTGAAAATTTCATCAGATGATATTCTCTGCCTTGTGAACCTGTTTTGTCAGTCCTCTGCCCTGACCTGCTATTTATAGCCACCTGCTATTTATAGTAAGTTTGACTTTCTGACTTTAGTAGCTCCGTTTTGCCTGAAAGTTGCAACGCTTGATCTTGATAGCTTGAGGGTTACTCGGACGCCAACCTCGGGTGCAGACCTGCTATTTATAGCCGTGCTCTGACTTACTAAAAATAGTAAGTTCTCCGACTTTGCTCAAATTTTGCCAGCAGGTACCTTGAAGTGTGCTGACATGGGTGGGGTACTTTGTTTCGGCTATTTTTGGATTTTACCCCCTATAAAAGTGGAAACCCTAATTTGATTTGCATGTATCCCGAACGGTCTCCGTTTGACTTCGTTCCTTCTGCATGTCGTTCTGCTTGCTGGACTGGAGTGTTGGGCGGCTGCCGGAGTGTACCTGCTAAAAATAGAAACTGTCTGAAAAGTGACTCATCCACTGCCGGATGGTTTTGCATGTCATATTGCCCGCGGGATCTCAAAAAACCCAGAAAAACCCAGAAAACTGGTCTGCATGCATGCACTGGCTAAAAATAGTAAGTCCTCAAAACTCGATCTTCTCTGCTTGCAAGTCACACCGTTGCGAAGCTCTCGAAAAACCCATGAAGAAAAACCCGACATGCGTTGAAAAACACTGCATGCGAACCCTAAAAATAGCCTCCGAAGGCTGAACTCTGAAAGTGGTTGTCTCGGTTTGCATGTTACATCACTGCGAAGGTTTTGGAAAACCCAGAAGGATTCTCCCAGACATGCATCTGAAAAGCTCATGTAGAAACCCTAATTTGGCTCTTAAAGCCTGAAATGCCAAAAATAGTAAGTCGTCTGATCTGGCTCAAAATTTACGTGTAGGCAGCTTGATGTCACTCGGATGCAGTGGAACTGACAGAATTCCAAAATCTCAATAAAATAGTCCCAAATTGAATACTTACTAAAAATAGTAAGTTGCCGGAATACAGTGAAAATTTAGGGGGACTCTGCTGGAAGTCTTCTGACTGCTGCACTAAGCTTAGATTTCAATTTTATGACTCGGTTTGACCTTAAATAAGCCTGAAGGATGAAAACCCTAATTACACAGACTTAACCAATATTTCAACCTGGGTCAAACAACGGGACATCCCCGGAAAGACCAGAGACCAGAGAGAGAGCGAACCAAAGCCAAAAGACCAGAATGGAGCAAAAATTAGGGGGTCCCCATCTTGATGGGGTGATGTGTGAAAAAGGTCACAACATCTGGCGACTCCACGGGAAAGTGTTGAAAAACACTTTGAAAATTAAACCTTGGTCAATCCCTCTAACCATCATACGGAAAGGATACTTACTCAAAAAGGGAGAAGAATCCGATATTGGATCAAAACACCTTCATCTGAGATCTCCTGACTTATGCGTTTATCTTATCTCTAAACCATCGTGACTCCCGAGATCGATTACGGCAGGTTATACAAGTGTCTTAACTTCAAAAGCATCCCGGACATTGCCTTGCTGCCAGTCAGGCGTCTATAGCCCCGACGAGGTTGTCGCCACAATTCTCACGAATATTGCTCCACTGCCAGCCAGGCGTCCATAGCCCCGGTGGAGTTACTCGTATATTCCCAAACCAATATTCAAAGTATGATATTTCTTTTATTTTCTTTCTTTTGATATTTCTTTTTTTTTAGCATATTTTCTCCTTTTCTCTTGATTATCCGTCAATTGCATAATTGGTTGGTAAGCAATGAAGCTACCAATGGGTTTGAGAATTGCAGTGGCGCTGAAGCAAGATTTAAAATTTTCACTTGCCGTAACCCCTCCCAAGGAATCAAAATGACTCAAAGCAGCTTGTTTGAACCAATAGGACATGATGATCTCAGGCTCATGTGTTAAGACACAATAACTGATTAAACTCCCGAATCGAGCTTATATGAGACCGGATGATGACAAGAGGAAAACAACCTTGGCATTCTATCATTTGCATAAATTCATAAAAATCCCAGGGAAGTAAACCAAACTGCGCAAGACAAGATATCATCACCGTACTTAACGGGAAACCCCAAAACTCAAGTCCATTCTGAACCCAAACCAAAACCACTTGAGCGGACAACTCAAGGGAAGAAACACCAAAACCAAAAACCCAAAGGGCAACAAACCAAAACCAAAACCCAAAAGGGAAAGCGGGAACAAAACAACCTAATCTACTATGTACAAAGTAGGATCCAGGAGGGACCCTACGCTTGGAAATAATGCTTGAGGAACTGCCCATTGACTGGCAATGGGATATCCTCTCCTGTTAGCGTTTTCAATCTGAAGGCATTATCTCCCAGGATCTCAGAAACCTGATACGGGCCCAACCACAATTTGTCGAACTTGTCGTGATCACCTCTTCTTTCGTGGGCCTTATCCCAACATAAAACTAAATCTGAAATCCTGAAGGCCTTGACCTTGGCCTGCTTGTCGAACCCTCTTTTCACGACTCCTTGGTGCTTAGCCAGATTTTCCAATGCCTCATCTCTTTTCTCCTCCAAGTGCATCAACTGAGACAACCTGACTTGAATTCGGTCTTCGCCTTCCAGATACTCCTGAATAAACTGGAGAGTAGGGATCCTTAATTGAGCTGGGAAGACGGGGTCTTGCCCATACACCAAATGGTAGGGAGATGTTCCCAAAGAATTCTTCGTTCTAATTCGGTCTGCCCACAAGGCAAACCTCAACTGTGTGTGCCAATCCTTGGGGTTCTTATCCAACAGTTTCTTGATAGCATTCAGCAAATTCTTATTTGTGGACTCTGCAAGTCCATTTCCTTGGGGGTAGTAGTTGGATGAGAACTTCAGTGCAATCCCATACTCAAACGCCCAATTTGAAAACTTCAATGATGAAAAGGCGGGGCCGTTGTCGCACACCAAAGCGTGGGGGCATCCAAACCTTGTAATAATATTCTCTTCGAGGAACTTAATGACTACATCTGTGGTGGAAAGCTTGAGAGCTTGAGCCTCTGTCCATTTGGTGCAGTAGTCGGTGGCTGTCAGTATGTACCTGTGCTGTGCCGAGGACGGTGGGTTAATCATTCCAATAAAGTCCAACCCCACTTGGCAAATGGTCTGACTTCAATCACTGGTTGCAAGGGCATAGCCGGATTCTTTTCTCTGTACACAGCTGTCTGACAAATGTGACAAGCCTTTACATGCTCGTAAGCATCCTTAAAAAGTGTGGGCCAATAATACCCAGCCCTTGAAATTTGATGAGCTGTGGCCAAACCACCTCCGTGACCTGTCCCGAATTTCTCGTGGAAATGTTCCATAAGCTGCTTAGCTTCTCTTTTTCCTACACATCTCAAATATATACCTTCGTGATTTCTTCTATAAAGTATTGATCCCTACAGCATGAATCTCTGGCTCTTCATTCTTAAAGCCCTTCGTTGCACTGGATTCAAATGTGAAGGACACCTGTGGTTCAACAAATAGTAAACAGTGTCATCGTACCATTCCCTTGGGGACACCTCTTCCAGTATATATGTTTGTTGTACCAGCCCAGGTCCTGCCATTGCAATCGTTTGTGCCAATGCTTGTCCTCGGACTAACTTCATCGGCTGTATCTCTATGTCATATTCTTGCAAGCTGGCGACCCACTTGCCTCTTCTTTCTCCCAATTCATTTTGCATCAGTAATGTCTTTACTGTGGCATCTGGAACTATTGCATGTACTTTGCTCCTTAGGATGTAGTGCCTGAACTTCTTAGCTGCTTTTACTAGAGCATAAGCTTGCTTTTCTACATTGGCGTACCTTAATTTTGCTTCCTTCAATGGAGTACTCATGAAAGCAATTGGGTGTTCATCCTTTTCTTCCGCTCTCTGGGTCAAGACCGCTGCGCAAGTGTGTTCTGAAGCAAAGGAGTACAAGTAGAATGGTTTTGAGTAATCCGGACTAACTAGCACCGGAGCATCTACTATTGCTTGTTTGATTTCCTCGAACGCCTTCTTTGTGAGAGGGGTCCATTCTATCTTTGCATCCTTTTTCAGCATTTCATTTAGTGGCCTGACAATCTTGGTGAATCCAGTTATGAATTTTCTCACAAAATTAATCTTGCCAAAGAAAGACCTCAACTCTTTCTGACTCCCTGGCATGCCGATCTTTGAAATTGCCTCAATGCGGTCTGGGTCAATTGATATGCCCTGTTCTGAGAGGACATGTCCTAACAATTTTCCTTCCGTGACTCCGAATACGCACTTCTTTGAATTGAGAGAAATACCAAATCTTCTGCATCTCTGGAAGATCTTTCTCAAGTCTTCAACATGATCCTCCCTCTTTTTGGAGAACACTGTCAAGTCATCCATGTATATAATAATGCATTTTCCAACTAAGTCTCTGAAAGCGATGTCCATAGCTCGTTGAAATGTGGCCCCGGCGTTGATTAGGCCAAAGGGCATTCTTCTGTAAGCGAATGTTCCCCACTTAGTGGTGAAAGTTGTTTTTAGTCTATCTGCTTCTTCAACCATTACCTGGTTGTAACCTGAATAACCGTCCAAAAAGGACATCATCTGGGAACCATTTACAATCTGCAAAACCTCCTCCAACGAGGGCAAGGGATAGTTATCCTTCTCGGATGCTCTGTTTAGGTTGCGGAAGTCAACACATAACCTTATCTCTCCGTTCTTCTTCCTGACGGGCACTAGATTGGCGACCCACGTTGAGTGCCTTATTGGGAAGATTATTCTGGCTGAAAGGAGCTTCCTTACCTCCTGATATATCAACGGTTCCAATAGCGGGTTCACCGGCCTTTGTCTTTGCCTGAATGGTTTATTTCCCGGCTTCAACGGGATCGTGTGCGTGATCAAGGTAGTGTCATATGTCTTTAAGTCTTCGTAGCCCCAGGCTACCACATCAGAGAACTCTCTCAATGCTTGCCCTATTCCTTCTCTTTCTTTTGGGGTGCATACTTTCCCCACAAATACATTCTTTACTTGCTCACTAGTTCCCAAGTTGATTGTCTCACATTCATCCCCTTGGGTGCTTTGATTCCTACTTAGTTTATCAGGGTCAAAGAGTCTTTCTAACTCCACCATGCCCCTAGGAATGACATTTGTCTTCAAATTTAAGATCCCTTCGGTGTCAAATTCCGCTTCTTCGGTTTCTTCTTCGTCTATAATCTGTGCTTCAAACACCCCTGAGTTAGTCAAGAATTCCAAAATCTGCTTATCATCATCAAACACCTGGAAATTCTTTATATTATCTGGAACTGAAGGTGTGGAGATCAATTCAATTGTGAACTTCTTTAGACCTTCCAACTCTAATGGCTCTAGTGAACTGGCCGCCTGCGCGAGAGAATTAGCCACTGGATTTTTAGCTCTGTATACTTGCTTGATATTGAATGCATCGAAGCTTTCGATCAAGTCCCAGACTCTGTTCCGGTACCGTCCCAATCTCTTGTCGTGGCAAGCATACTTTTTTCTTACTTGGCGGACCACTATGTTGGAATCTCCAATGGCATGTACAATTTTGGCACCTTTCTCTATAGCGAGGATCAACCCATGAATCAAAGATTCATACTCAGTAACGTTATTGGTGCAAGGGAACTGGAGCCTGCAAGCACCTAGATATGCCTCTCCCTTGGGGCTGATGAGTTCAAACCCTGCTCCATTCCCTTTGTTAGACTTTGATCCATCAAATCTCAGAGTCCAAACTTGATCTTCTATATGAACGCTATGGGTATTGGGACCATTTTTCTCCATTGCGGGTTCAACCTTCTCACTTTCTACCCATTCCTTTGTCAGGGAGCTTTTCTTCTCATTTATTTCTTCTAGTTCTTCCACCAAAGAGACTTGTGGAACTCTCTTTGAAACTTCTTCAATGGCCGTTCTGCACATGGCGCATGTGAATTCTGGGTGGAATGCCTCATGGATCCTACACCAATTGGGCATTAACATACTGCTGATGGAAACATTCTTCCCTGATTCCATCTTTTGCTTGACATTCTTTAGCACGAAGTTTCTAAAATTTTCAAACATCCCCTCACCATCGCTTGAGTCATCCTCAATCAATATTTCAGTAGAGGGAGACGTACCTTCCAAGTGTTTTTCTTGATTTACACTTTGCAACATGAGGACTTCCTGTTTCACGGGCTTGTACGAACCCAAATCAGTCTCTGCAAACAATACCTCATTGTTATCACCATATTCAGTGATCATCAACCGGAGCCGTGGTGTGCTTTCCACTCTTATTTGGTTAGGGATTCCCCTCCAAGGCAGCCACATGTGAGAAAAGTCGGTGGCGATATATCCGTTCAACTTCCGGCACCAGTCTCTGCTAAGCAGCACGCCGTACCCATCTGGTATATCTACAACGGAAATATCAATACGGCCTTGGATTCTAGGATCCGCGGCTAGCTGCATGTGAATGTCGTTTAGTTCCCCAACAACAGGAACTTCAGTTTTATCCAATTGAGTTACTTTCTTGTTGGTGTGGAGCGGGATTAGGCCCAATCTTTCGCATACCTTCAAAGGCATGACGTTGCTTGAAGCTCCAGAATCAATCAAACAATTGTGTAACATTTTTCCGAATATTCTGACTGAAACCAAGAATGGGGCCGGTTCATCCTTCCCTTGATAAAACACTACTGGTTTTCTTCTTTCATCTGCCACTTCATTTTTCCTTTCATCTTTATGGTCCGATTGGACTTGCTTGCCTTGAGTCATATTTCTCGCGTTCTGTTTTTGCTTCATGGCATCATCAGCTTGAGAGCTTTTCTCAATCTCGGCCTTTCCGGGAGTGCCTGTAGAATTTAATACCATACCCTCAAAGTTCTGATATTGTCGTGGTTCCTCCCAAGAATCGTAGGAGGTTTGTGGCACACTTTGCACCACATTTGTGTTCTGTGTAGGACGGGGCTGCGTGACAACCTGGGGGTGTCTTGGCATATTAGGTGCCTCTTGCGAAGTGCTTCTTGTGGTGGGGATTTCAGTCAATGTTCCTAAGAGAGTCTCTCTTACTTCTTGGACCTTCATCAACTCATAGAGTGGTAAACTGACCTTTATCTTCTTAAATTCTTCCAGTACAAAGGAGCTCAGCTTTCTTATATCTTCTCTAGGAGGATTCTCCTTTTGTCCTCGGATTAACTGGTAAACTGGCTGTTGAGGCATCTGCGGTCCATTTGATCTTGTTTGTGTGGGACCCTGCTGTCTATATTCCGGGGAGTCCTTGGGTGCCATTGGCACGTTGCTCGCATTAGGATGCGGCGGTGTGGTAAAGTTGTTTGGTGGCGTTGACGAAGTTAATGGTTCCCTTTGAGGATAACCTCTTTGATACACTTTAGGGGGCCCACCATCAGTAGTCTGGAGAGCTTGCACTTCCCTGATTCCTTCTACCAAGACGCTGTTGTTAAGAGGCGGGAAACTATAGCCGTCTCTGCTTAGGGGCTCATCTGGTGATGCGTACGTGACATGAGCCTCTGAAGGCGTTTGAGCCTCTGGCGTCCCCACGGGCCCATTTGCCGAAGCTGGTGGAAACCTCTGATTAACCGACGGAGGTGTATAACTTTGGAATTCAGGTGGAAACTTGAAGTCTTCCAAGATCAGGGCTTGATCATACCGGGGTGTTGGAACTATTTCATGCCCCGTGATTGGAGGATTCTCCACTGGTTCTGTATTTTTCACTTCTCCTCTGAAGATGTCAGCAGCGACTTGGAACTCGTGGCATTGCAACTCAGAGTGCTGACTAGTGTTGTGCAATCTAGACCATCCTGACAAGGCGGCCTCCGCCAGGTATACTCTGTCTGCCGGACGGTTCTCAGGAGGCGGTGGGTTATCCAGTGGTGTAGGAACACCTCCATTGTTGGGTCCCGTATTCCAGGATCTCTTCTGGAATCCTTGATTGTTATTTCTATACCCATGATTGTTCTCCTGATTGTATCCTTGATGAGCATCATGGTGATGATTTGGAGGATTACTCTGATATCCTCGGTTAGCACCTTGGTGTGCTTGATTGTTCCTTTGCATGGCTTGAATCTGATTATTTTGATTTCTGAGGTATGTCACCTCAGTTGACAGCTTCTTTACTTGTTCCACCGGACCTTTTATTTCATCTTTTTCCTCTTGAGTCTGTGTCGATGGTACGGTGTTTTGCAGATAGACCGGCTGTGCGACTGACGCTTGAGATGAAGGCACTCCAGGGTGGAGAACCAACTGATTTGATGGCGCGGTTGCCTGGTAAGATGGTTGTGGAACTGGATTCAATGCTGGAATTTGCTGATTCCAGGTTTGTATCTGACCGCTCGTAGAACTTAAGCCAGTGTATAGTGATGGGCCAGTTGTATTTTGTCCCATGTTCTGGCTCACTTCAATTGCTTTAGCATAAGCTAAGTTCATATCGGCGGGAGCGGGGTGAGCTTCTCTCACAAACATTGCAGTTAAGGGGTCCAATGCGGCGTAGTAGCTTTCTCTAGCATCCGTGATAGTGTAAGGAGTTCGTAATCTTGTGAGAGCCTTCTGGAATCTATTGTTAAACACATGAATGGGCTCTTTTTCCTGCCTCCTTACTTCTACAAACTGTCTGAACAATTCTGCGGGAGTGATGGGAATACCAAACTTTCCGATGAAGGCCGTCTTCATCTGTTCCCATGTTCTGATTGAACCAACTGGCAAATGTATGAACCAATAATGGGCCTCTTCCCCCAAAGAATAGGGGAACAACCTGCAAGCTACATCTGCGTATGCAATCTGCCTATTGCGTAGGTGGTCTTCAAACATTTTGATGTGATCCTCAGCAGTGCGGTTTACGTCGTGGACGTGGAACTTGGAGCAAAAACTCTCTGGATTCTTTGGCATGTCATGATAGTCGGCAAACTCCAGCGGGGATGGGTTGGTAACCAACCGGGTAGCACCATTTGCAACTGGCTGAGCCATTGCTTGCCTTCGCCGATATACAGCTGTTGGAGTCGTTCGTTGCTGCCGCTGAATTGCTATTGGAATGGTATCTCGTGTGGGTCCTTGCTGGGCAAACCTTGAAATGCTAGGCGGAGTTCTGAATAAGCTCGAGACCTCTTCACCGCTTACTATTTCTTCACTTGATTGAGCTTCTTCGTTTGATAAAATTTCTTCACTTGAGGGAACTTCCCCGTCCGATCGGGTACCTTTCTTTTTCCTTGTTCTAGTAGGTAGCTCTAGCTCTACAAGTTCCTTGGTTGAACTGGGTGCAGACCTCAAAATCCTCTTCAACTTATCCGGCGAGAAAGAACTGATGCGATCCAGGATGAAGCTGCTTCCTTCACCGGCGAGGCACGGGAGCAAGTGGCTGTCTTTGATTCAATAAATCTCTCTCAATAGCAACTTGGATCTCGACAGCTTTTTCTTCTTCTTCTCGCAACACCAAGCTCGTTCGCATGTACTCAGCTGCACTTCTCTTTGTTCTCCACGCGAGGTTGTTCAATCCTGAAAGAATATCTTCTTGGTCGTCGTTGACTCCCAAATTTGGCTGTAGCCGCGGAGATATCCCTCTATGAGGTAGCACCATCTTGGTACATTACACTTTTATAATTTCTTTGCTTCACTATAAAAGTACCCCTCCCTCTAGCGCCAATTCTATTGTGTTAGAAGGAGAGGCGAGCATAACACAATAGTGGTGGATTAAAAAGTTCTCTATTTCAGTCCCGAGCAAGGAAATTTCCTTTGTAAGGCCCTCCTTCTAGCGCCAATTCTGTTGCGTTAGGAGGATGGGCAAAAGAGTCTCTAAGATTGTTTCCATAGATAATAAAATTTGGTAGGATCTGGAGTTCAACTGCTAAGTTGTTCGCATTCAGCCCTCCTTCTAGCGCCAATTCTGTTGACGTGCCTTTTGTGACAGTGCCAGCACAGAATAAAGTTGCCCAACGGTCACTCTATTCTCTCTTGATCAAAGTGTCCCACATGCTAAGATTGCTTGAAAGTTCATGTGTTCGACTCCAAGGTTCCTTTTATCGCGAATAGACTCAGTTGGTTGATGTGTTTTGCTGGTTATTTCAAGGGGACTTACGTAGTTGTTCAATTTCGTGAAGCAATTAGGACATGAATGATTTGGCAATATGGTTCTGGTATCTAAACTGACTCGGAAAATGCAGAATTTAAAGGGGATAGGGATAGGGATTCTACAATCTACTTCTAAAGGGTGGAGGACGAAGATCGACTTAAACAATCTTCAAACCAAACTTCGCTTTGTCTTCTTTCGAACAACTCCGACAAAGTTGGTGCAATCTTCAAAGGATGAGAAAATGTTCAAATTATGACACAACACGTTCATACCGTCAACACGACGCATACAAACACATGAACCATAATCGAAGTTAAGTGCTGATACTCCAGTTGACCACGCAAGGCGAACTTACCATCAGCAAGTCCGCTAGTGGTATGGACGAGAAGACTTGCTCAAATCACAACGCCACACTCCACAGCTAACAACTACTTGCATGAAATAAAATCTATTTTACTCTATCTACCTTGAATTGGAAAGACGAACAAGCCTTGCTAGCTACTCACAATAGAAGATAGAACCACCAAACAATGATAAATCTTTATATTATGAGAGTGTTCACAACAACTTCTTACAAAGTCCTCAATGGGAAAACTTCCTTTCCTCCTCAATCTAAGCTAACTTCTAAGCTCTACTCACTAACTTCTATCTCCAATACTCTCTAGCTCTGATCTATCTCTGATTCTAATTCTGATTCTTACAAATGAGGGGAGATGCCCCTTTTATAACAAGTCCAATTCAGTGGACGGTTCAGATCAAATTACAATGAAGGGCTCAGATCGAGCCACCTATGCCCTGATTAGGGTTTTTGCCCTAAAAACCGCCACAGAGAGGAGTGGGCAATGAATGCACAGAATATTCTCCACTCCCCTGCAGGAATCATAATGAGCAATTAATGCCCACTACCATCATCAAGAAGATCCTCATCAAGCAGCGCGTTCCCACTGGCCTTCTCCCGGATAGCAAACTCGATCAACCGGGCCAATACTGCTTCAACCTCCTGTGTAGAGATCGGTGGAATATGGTTGAGCTGGAACTCCAAGACTGCTACCGTCTGTCCGTATCTGGTGTAAGATTTCTTCCATGTCACTAAGGCGTCCTGGGTATGCTGAATTATACTAGAGAACGTGGAGACATTCTCAAAGTCATCCAGGACAAGTGACCTCGCAGCTGAGAAGAATGGAGGCAGTCTACCCTTCAAACCATCAGCAGTTATCTCCTCTGGGACCAACTTTCTAGCAAATATGGCTTCTAATGTATTGAGGACTCCCCCCAAGATGTTGCCCATTGCCTTCTTCACTTTAGCTGAATCTGCCCTTGCTGCGTCGTGAAATCCACGGCCTGTGACCACCGAGGAGTACCAACTGGTGAAATCGTACCTATCACCTCTCTGAATTACACCTCCATCCACTAAGGTTTCTAGAGGTACATGCATCAAAGCCCCCAAACGAAGTACAGTCTTCGTTTGATAGATGCGAGTATCACCCCAGGCCTGATCTACTATATCCATCCGTGCCAAAATATTTGAGGCCTGTCGATAAGCATCGGCAAGGTCCTCCATGAATTTCCCTGTCTCAGTATGAACACGGCTAACCCACTTGTCCGCCTCCGTTTCCATTTTCTTCAAATCCTCTAAGGCAACAACTGACTCATTCGGAAGCTCCGATGGACGTTCTACTGCTGGGTCTGCTGGTTCACCTGGACGTGCTAGATTCTGCATATATCCTATCAAGGTTTTGTGCTCCTTCTTCAATTTCTTATACTTCCCCTCCGTGCGGAGCAACTGATCCTTCAATGCCTGATAGGAGTTATCGAACTCCTCGATAACTTGGGCTCCCGTAGGACGACCCAACTCTACTGTGGTGATCACATAATTTTCAGGCCTCTCCTCGGTTCGATCACAATCTTCCCTCGGAATAGCCACCTGAAGCGTGCGAGAGCCTGACTCGTCGGTCGAGATCTTTGAAAACTTTCGGGCCCTTTTCTTCTCTGGTGGCGCACTGATCCTCCTGAGGAACTCCTCCATCTCAATGGCCGGATCCGTGTCATCCTCGGGTTCTCTCCTCATTCTGTCGGAAAGCCAATCAGGCACTGTCTGCTGTGGATTACAAATGACAAGGGGCTGTTCTTCTGTTGCCTCCATCTCGTGCACTTCCTTTCTTCTTGCACTGGTCTGCTCAGGCTCATCCTCCTCTATAAGCTGGGTATCTCCCGACCCTTGGGTCCCTTGTTCTGTGTTTTCCTCTTCTTCCAAAGCCGTGTCCAACATCTGCTGAAAATGGGTGTCGGCCATTGTTTCCTCTTCCTCCTCCTGTTGGCCGCCCCTGGATAGACTGACACTAGCTGATTCCCGGGCGTTGGGCTGATCTACCTCCTCAAGTCCCCGCTCTTCCTCTAATCCTGCCCTCTGATCGGCAAATAATGAAACCACTCTTAAACTCGAAGATTGAGTTTGTGAGTGCACGGGTGATGCTTGTTCTATCCTCAACGGTATCGGCTGGGTTGGCACTTCCACTTGTGCCCTCGATGTCTGAGCAATTTGTTTCCCTCTTTTTACCGATAACGGCCTTGGGTCACCCATCAAGCTGTAAGTAAGGGCGATCGACTTGCTCTTAAGTCTGCATACATGTCTGTCGACCCAAGTCCTGGTAAAAGTCATCACCGGGATAGAAAGAGTGTCCAAGTCCATGATCTCTGGCTCGGACCAATCAGGTGGTGGGACAGGAGTATCCCTAACTGACCCATAGTCGGGTTGCATGACGTTGACATCCTCCTCCACCTGGTCGGGAACTGGAATAATCTCACATTCTCTAATCAACTTGAGAGGAAGTCTGGAAAACATCCTTCTTCTTATCTCAGCCTCATCCACTGCATTTGCCCAGAAGTCCTCCAGATGAGCTCTGTGCCGGTATTCAACGTTCTGTACCATCCGGATGTTCCCGTAAGGATCGAAATCCTGCCTGCCTGTGTGATATGACAAATGATAAGATTGCAGCTCGTCCTCTGCCTCTCGGGCTGCCTGCAAAGAGGGACACACCTCAATGGAATTTCCCATGGTGATAGGGAAATCAAGCCCACCCTTCTTTTTCCTTTTCTGAATCTTATCGTAGGCAATCAATTGCCTAGATATCTCAAGCATTACTATGTGATCAGTGGGGTATCGTGGTAACCGATACGGATACGAAGTGAACCCCTGCAGCCTAATATATGTGAATTTCGGGAATTGGATGAGCCAATACCCATATTCCTCAATCAGTGTCTGTGCTTCTTTAGATATTCTCTGCTGCGTCCTTTGCTGAAGCGTCCTCGCAATGTGCATTGTGAATGCATCATTTGCCCGTTTATAGTTGGCAATGTTAGCCAAATGTAGCTGTGTGCAGGCTTCATGAATTTTGAATTGACCAGGGGCACAGCCGATTGGCTCTTTGTACGAAATCCCTCTGTACTTAGTCATTCTGGCCAACATGTAAATCACATATGAGCTCATGTAGAAAGTCTTCGTCACCTTCAAGCTCCTGAATTGCTCATCGATGTGGTTGCTAATCATCCTAGCCCAATCGACACACTCTTTTCCTTCCAAGATGATCTCGATGAAGTAGAACATCCAAGGCTCGAAAATGTAAGCCTGTGCACTCCCATTCACCCGGCTCAGCATCATTATCAAATCACAATATTCTTGTTTCACGTCCTCGGCAATTATCTGCTTTGGGAGCTTAGTGCGGGGTGGCCTCGGCTTCTGCATCCAAACTCTGTTGATGACTGCAGTGACTCTTTCGAAAGAGGAAGAGTACATCTTGTCTGCCCTCTTATTTGTTCTGTATAACATCTCCTCAGCAGTTGGAATCCCAAATGCCTCTCCGATGGCATCCGGTGTGAAGTTGGCGAGCAGTTTACCATCCGGAGAGACAATCGTCCTACGTTCTGGCTTGTAGTGATTGGCGCACTCCATAATTAGCTCCGGACACTGAATTGCTGGCGGAAAACTAGCAGCTGCGTAGATTCCACTCTTCATTATATTATGTGCCGTGACGGATGGTTGATGGCCCCCTAGCCCGAACATCCTCGATTTGAGTGCATTCAGATTAAATGAACCAAGGTTGGTGTCATTCAATCCTGCCAACTTTGAAACTATTGCTGACTTTGGGAGAAATGGCTTAGCGAGCCTCTTAATCATTGCCTGCCGGGATGAGCCAGCCTTGCCTGCTTCAGTGTTTGCAGCTCTGCCTGCGGCTCTGCTTGTTCCTGCAACATCCTTTGCGCCAGCCATCTGCAAAATAAAATAGAAGAATAAGCTAGACTGCAGATTTTTATAAAATAAAACAATTCCCGAGATGGCTGCGAATACGGAGTTAGCTTTGAAAATAAAATTTCTCAGCATAAATTTCTAACTCCAAACCTCGTACTGTATAAAAATCTCTGAGTTTAGAGACAACTTTCAGCAACTGCACTTCTGACTGGTGAAGAAAAAAAACGCAGCAAGCTAATAACTTTCAGCAATGTAGCTAATTTCTCCAGCACAAATTGTTCGAACCTTGACTTCACTTTGTCAACTTCAGCAGTTAGATGAATAAAGAGTTGCCAGCAATATGAAATTTCAACTTCCTCAACTTCTCAACGTTTAAACTTCGCAGCAACTCCACTTTCAGCTCTTTGAGAATTAAATTCTCCAGCAACTCCGGAAAATAACTTCAATCTTCAACTTCGAAGTCGCAGCAACACACTTTCAGCTCTTTGAAAGAAAGAGTCTCGGCAAATGAAGATTTCTCCAGCACTTCGCACTTTCAGCAACTCAACACTCCGAAATAAAATAAACTCTCACAGAATTTCTCTCCTCAACCACTTGGAAAATATTTCAATCTCTCAAGAACTTCTTCAGCAACTTCAACTTCGAAATAATGTGAGGAGAAATGAGAGAAGAGATTGTTTAAATAACTCTTCTCGGAGAATCCTGCTAAGTAGTGCTGGGGCTATTTTTAGCACCTTCATCAATTTTCCACTCTCTTCGTTCGGAATCTTCTAATTCAAGCGCAGTAGTGGGCTAGTCGTCAGCCGGTCATTATGGCAGTCGCCATTAATAATGATTCCTTCTTCTTTAAATTTCGAATTCTCCTCTTAGTCTGCCAGTTAACTCTTGGCGATTTAAACAACTCGCGAGAAAAACAATCACTTGACTTGATTTAAAATTCCATTTTAAAATCTCGCAGTGTTTAAATAAATTCAACTCGAAAAAATTCGTGGGAGTTGTAAATATATTTCCAACTTTTAAAATGTCTGTCATTTAAATCCTCGATTTCATAAAATTTGCCTTAGACATTTTAAATTCTCTCATTAAAATGTTCAACTCCGGGCGATTAAAAATTGTTTGCGTGCTCGAAATAATTCGTCCTTTGAGATTTAACTTCTGTCAGGAAAATAATCTAGGCAAAACGAATTTCTTCTGAAAATATTAAAATTTCCCTTAGGAAATTAATTTTCAAACTCTGCTAACTCATGGGTGCATTTTAAACGGGTTCATTTGATTTTCACTTGACCCATGGAAAATATTCGTCGATATCAAATTTTCCCCTTGAAAAAAGATTCGTTAACTTTCAACTGCCTTTGGAAAATTTTAAAACTCATCAAATCATCCTTCCATGCCAAGGGCGTATTTTTCCCTAGTGAAGTGTTATATCACTTAGAAAAAAATTTCTAACACTTTCTCTACCATAGGCGTATACATTTTGATGAAATATTTATTTCAAAAAAAATTCCTTCACTTTACACCTCTGGCGCACTTTCATGTGTCTACTTTTATTTTGTTGCCTTAGGAAATTTTCTCCAGCAACCTTGGCGTATTTTACTCATGCAAGCCTTGATTTCTCACTTAGAAAATTCTCAAACAGTTAGAATATCCTTGGGCGCATATGGGGTCTTGAGCTTTCATTTTCTTGACTTAGAAATTTCTCCAAGTCCTAGCCACTTTATCTTGCCTTGGGCGCATTTTGACCTCTCTACTTTCATTTCATGCCATAGGAAAATTTCGGCCATCTCCTCTTCATCATGGGCGCAAATGCTAGGCCAAGCTTTCATTTTCCTTGGAGGGCGCATTTCACCCTTGACACTTTCGTTTTATGCCTTAGAAATATTTCATATCCTCACCTTCCTTGAGGGCGCATTTTACTAGGTGAGCTTTTGTTTTTGCCTTAGAAACTTTTCAAGGCTTCAATCCTTGAGGTGGGCGCATTTTACTAGGTGAGCTTTTGTTTTTGCCTTAGAAACTTTTCAAGGCTTCAATCCTTGAGGTGGGCGCATTTTACTAGGTGAGCTTTTGTTTTTGCCTTAGAAACTTTTCAAGCCTCTACCTGTTCCTGCTCTTGCATTCTATTTTTAGCAAGTTGTGCTATTTTTAGCAAATCCCTTGATTTTCAACCTCTAAGGCTCCGTTTTGCCTGAAAATTTCATCAGATGATATTCTCTGCCTTGTGAACCTGTTTTGTCAGTCCTCTGCCCTGACCTGCTATTTATAGCCACCTGCTATTTATAGTAAGTTTGACTTTCTGACTTTAGTAGCTCCGTTTTGCCTGAAAGTTGCAACGCTTGATCTTGATAGCTTGAGGGTTACTCGGACGCCAACCTCGGGTGCAGACCTGCTATTTATAGCCGTGCCCTGACTTACTAAAAATAGTAAGTTCTCCGACTTTGCTCAAATTTTGCCAGCAGGTACCTTGAAGTGTGCTGACATGGGTGGGGTACTTTGTTTCGGCTATTTTTGGATTTTACCCCCTATAAAAGTGGAAACCCTAATTTGATTTGCATGTATCCCGAACGGTCTCCGTTTGACTTCGTTCCTTCTGCATGTCGTTCTGCTTGCTGGACTGGAGTGTTGGGCGGCTGCCGGAGTGTACCTGCTAAAAATAGAAACTGTCTGAAAAGTGACTCATCCACTGCCGGATGGTTTTGCATGTCATATTGCCCGCGGGATCTCAAAAAACCCAGAAAAACCCAGAAAACTGGTCTGCATGCATGTACTGGCTAAAAATAGTAAGTCCTCAAAACTCGATCTTCTCTGCTTGCAAGTCACACCGTTGCGAAGCTCTCGAAAAACCCATGAAGAAAAACCCGACATGCGTTGAAAAACACTGCATGCGAACCCTAAAAATAGCCTCCGAAGGCTGAACTCTGAAAGTGGTTGTCTCGGTTTGCATGTTACATCACTGCGAAGGTTTTGGAAAACCCAGAAGGATTCTCCAGACATGCATCTGAAAAGCTCATGTAGAAACCCTAATTTGACTCTTACAGCCTGAACTGCCAAAAATAGCAAGTCGTCTGATCTGGCTCAAAATTTACGTGTAGGCAGCTTGATGTTACCCGGATGCAGTGGAACTGACAGAATTCCAAAATCTCAATAAAATAGTCCCAAATTGAATACTTACTAAAAATAGTAAGTTGCCGGAATACAGTGAAAATTTAGGGGGACTCTGCTGGAAGTCTTCTGACTGCTGCACTAAGCTTAGATTTCAATTTTATGACTCGGTTTGACCTTAAATAAGCCTGAAGGATGAAAACCCTAATTACACAGACTTAACCAATATTTCAACCTGGGTCAAACAACGGGACATCCCCGGAAGGACCAGAGACCAGAGAGAGAGCGAACCAAAGCCAAAAGACCAGAATGGAGCAAAATTTAGGGGGTCCCCATCTTGATGGGGTGATGTGTGAAAAAGGTCACAACATCTGGCGACTCCACGGGAAAGTGTTGAAAAACACTTTGAAAATTAAACCTTGGCCAATCCCTCTAACCATCATACGGAAAGGATACTTACTCAAAAAGGGAGAAGAATCCGATATTGGATCAAAACACCTTCATCTGAGATCTCCTGACTTATGCGTTTATCTTATCTCTAAACCATCGTGACTCCCGAGATCGATTACGGCAGGTTATACAAGTATCTTAACTTCAAAAGCATCCCGGACATTGCCTCGCTGCCAGTCAGGCGTCTATAGCCCCGACGAGGTTGTCGCTACAATTCTCACGAATATTGCTCCACTGCCAGCCAGGCGTCCATAGCCCCGGTGGAGTTACTCGTATATTCCCAAACCAATATTCAAAGTATGATATTTCTTTCATTTTCTTTCTTTTGATATTTCTTTTTTTTAGCATATTTTCTCCTTTTCTCTTGATTATCCGTCAATTCCATAATTGGTTGGTAAGCAATGAAGCTACCAATGGGTTTGAGAATTGCAGTGGCGCTGAAGCAAGATTTAAAATTTTCACTTGCCGTAATCCCTCCCAAGGAATCAAAATGACTCAAAGCAGCTTGTTTGAACCAATAGGACATGATGATCTCAGGCTCATGTGTTAAGACACAATAACTGATTAAACTTCCGAGTCGAGCTTGTATGAGACCGGATGATGACAAGAGGAAAACAACCTTGGCATTCTATCATTTGCATAAATTCATAAAAATCCCAGGGAAGTAAACCAAACTGCGCAAGACAAGATATCATCACCGTACTTAACGGGAAACCCCAAAACTCAAGTCCATTCTGAACCCAAACCAAAACCACTTGAGCGGACAACTCAAGGGAAGAAACACCAAAACCAAAAACCCAAAGGGCAACAAACCAAAACCAAAACCCAAAAGGGAAAGCGGGAACAAAACAACCTAATCTACTATGTACAAAGTAGGATCCAGGAGGGACCCTACGCTTGGAAATAATGCTTGAGGAACTGCCCATTGACTGGCAATGGGATATCCTCTCCTGTTAGCGTTTTCAATCTGAATGCATTATCTCCCAGGATCTCAGAAACCTGATACGGGCCCAACCACAATTTGTCGAACTTGTCGTGATCACCTCTTCTTTCGTGGGCCTTATCCCAACATAAAACTAAATCTGAAATCCTGAAGGCCTTGACCTTGGCCTGCTTGTCGAACCATCTTTTCACGACTCCTTGGTGCTTAGCCAGATTTTCCAATGCCTCATCTCTTTTCTCCTCCAAGTGCATCAACTGAGACAACCTGACTTGAATTCGGTCTTCGCCTTCCAGATACTCCTGAATAAACTGAAGAGTAGGGATCCTTAATTGAACTGGGAAGACGGGGTCTTGCCCATACACCAAATGGTAGGGAGATGTACCCAAAGAATTCTTCGTTCTAGTCCGGTCTGCCCACAAGGCAAACCTCAGTTGTGTGTGCCAATCCTTGGGGTTCTTATCCAACAGTTTCTTGATAGCATTCAGCAAATTCTTATTTGTGGACTCTGCAAGTCCATTTCCTTGGGGGTAGTAGTTGGATGAGAACTTCAGTGCAATCCCATACTCAAACGCCCAATTTGAAAACTTCAATGATGAAAAGGCGGGGCCGTTGTCGCACACCAAAGCGTGGGGGCATCCAAACCTTGTAATAATATTCTCTTCGAGGAACTTAATGACTACATCTGTGGTGGAAAGCTTGAGAGCTTGAGCCTCTGTCCATTTGGTGCAGTAGTCGGTGGCTGTCAGTATGTACCTGTGCTGTGCCGAGGACGGTGGGTTAATCATTCCAATAAAGTCCAACCCCCACTTGGCAAATGGTCTGACTTCAATCACTGGTTGCAAGGGCATAGCCGGATTCTTTTCTCTGTACGCAGCTGTCTGACAAATGTGACAAGCCCTCACATGCTCATAAGCATCCTTAAAAAGTGTGGGCCAATAATACCCAGCCCTTGAAATCTGATGAGCTGTGGCCAAACCACCTCCGTGACCTGTCCCGAATTTCTCGTGGAAATGTTCCATAAGCTGCTTAGCTTCTCTTTTTCCTACACATCTCAAATATATACCTTCGTGATTTCTTCTATAAAGTATTGATCCCTGCAGCATGAATCTCTGGCTCTTCATTCTTAAAGCCCTTCGTTGCACTGGATTCAAATGTGAAGGACACCTGTGGTTCAACAAATAGTAAACAGTGTCATCGTACCATTCCCCTGGGGACACCTCTTCCAGTATATATGTTTGTTGTACCAGCCCAGGTCCTGCCATTGCAATCGTTTGTGCCAATGCTTGTCCTCGGACTAACTTCATCGGCTGTATCTCTATGTCATATTCTTGCAAGCTGGCGACCCACTTGCCTCTTCTTTCTCCTAATTCATTTTGCATTAGTAATGTCTTTACTGTGGCATCTGGAACTATTGCATGTACTTTGCTCCTTAGGATGTAGTGCCTGAACTTCTTAGCTGCTTTTACTAGAGCATAAGCTTGCTTTTCTACATTGGCGTACCTTAATTCTGCTTCCTTCAATGGAGTACTCATGAAAGCAATTGGGTGTTCATCCTTTTCTTCCGCTCTCTGGGTCAAGACCGCTGCGCAAGTGTGTTCTGAAGCAAAGGAGTACAAGTAGAATGGTTTTGAGTAATCCGGACTAACTAGCACCGGAGCATCTACTATTGCTTGTTTGATTTCTTCGAACGCCTTCTTTGTGAGAGGGGTCCATTCTATCTTTGCATCCTTTTTCAGCATTTCATTTAGTGGTCTGACAATCTCGGCGAATCCAGTTATGAATTTTCTCACAAAATTAATCTTGCCAAAGAAAGACCTCAACTCTTTCTGACTCCCTGGCATGCCGATCTTTGAAATTGCCTCAATGCGGTCTGGGTCAATTGATATGCCCTGTTCTGAGAGGACATGTCCTAACAATTTTCCTTCGGTGACTCCGAATACGCACTTCTTTGAATTGAGAGAAATACCAAATCTTCTGCATCTCTGGAAGATCTTTCTCAAGTCTTCAACATGATCCTCCCTCTTTTTGGAGAACACTGTCAAGTCATCCATGTATATAATAATGCATTTTCCAACTAAGTCTCTGAAAGCGATGTCCATAGCTCGTTGAAATGTGGCCCCGGCGTTGATTAGGCCAAAAGGCATTCTTCTGTAAGCGAATGTTCCCCACTTAGTGGTGAAAGCTGTTTTTAGTCTATCCGCTTCTTCAACCATTACCTGGTTGTAACCTGAATAACCGTCCAAAAAGGACATCATCTGGGAACCATTTACAATCTGCAAAACCTCATCCAACGAGGGCAAGGGATAGTTATCCTTCTCGGATGCTCTGTTTAGGTTGCGGAAGTCAACACATAACCTTATCTCTCCGTTCTTCTTCCTGACGGGCACTAGATTGGCGACCCGCGTTGAGTGCCTTATTGGGAAGATTATTCTGGCCGAAAGGAGCTTCCTTACCTCGTGATATATCAATGGTTCCAATAGCGGGTTCACCGGCCTTTGTCTTTGCCTGAATGGTTTATTTCCCGGCTTCAACGGGATCGTGTGCGTGATCAAGGTAGTGTCATATGTCTTTAAGTCTTCGTAGCCCCAGGCTACCACGTCAGAGAACTCTCTCAATGCTTGCACTATTCCTTCTCTTTCTTTTGGGGTGCATACTTTCCCCACAAATACATTCTTTACTTGCTCACTAGTTCCCAAGTTGATTGTCTCACATTCATCCCCTTGGGTGCTTTGATTCCTACTTAGTTTATCGGGGTCAAAGAGTCTTTCTAACTCCACCATGCCCCTAGGAATGACATTTGTCTTCAAATTTAAGATCCCTTCGGTGTCAAATTCCGCTTCTTCGGTTTCTTCTTCGTCTATAGTCTGTGCTTCAAACACCCCTGAGTTAGTCAAGAATTCCAAAATCTGCTTATCATCATCAAACACCTGGAAATTCTTTATATTATCTGGAACTGAAGGTGTGGAGATCAATTCAACTGTGAACTTCTTTAGACCTGCCAACTCTAATGGCTCTAGTGAACTGGCCGCCTGCGCGAGAGAATTAGCCACTGGATTTTTAGCTCTGTATACTTGCTTGATATTGAATGCATCGAAGCTTTCGATCAAGTCCCAGACTCTGTTCCGGTACCGTCCCACTCTCTTGTCGTGGCAAGCATACTGTTTTCTTACTTGGCGGACCACTATGTTGGAATCTCCAATGGCATG
>CM021101.1:483186801-483327976 GCA_007115665.2 Sequoiadendron giganteum | reverse complement strand
TAAACCCTATACCCTTTATCTCTCCCTCCCTCCCTCCCTCCCTCTGTCCCTCCCTATCTCTCAAGTCTCTCCCTCCTACACCATCTCCCTCTCTAAGGTCTCTCACTCACTCACTCACTCACTCACTCCCTATATCTCTCACTCCTTGTATCTCTCCCATCCCTCTATCTCTCACTCCCTCTCTCTCATACTCTCTTAGGTATCTCCTTCCCACCCCCTATCTCCCACTTTTTCTCCCTCTCCTTCTCTCTCAAGTGTCTCCCTCCCAACCTCTCTCCATCTCCCTCTCTCTTAGGTTTCTCCCTCCCACCCCCTCTCCCTCCTTCTCTCTCTCTCACTCCCTCTATCTCTCTCCCACTTTTTCTCTCTCCCTCTCTCTAATGTCTCTCCTTCCCACCCTATCTCCCTCTTTCTCTCTCTCAAGTATCTCTGTCCTACACCATCTTCCTCTCTCTCTTTGTCAAGTCTCCCCCTCCTATACCCTCTCCCTCTCACAGTGACTCCCGCCCTCTCTCACTCTCTCTCCCTCTCCCTCTCCCTATGCCTCTCTCTCAAGCGTGTCCCTCCCACCACCTCTCCCTCTCTCTCTCTCAAGTAGAGGGTTTAGGGATTAAGGGTTAAGGGTTGATGGTTGAGGGATTAAGAGGGTATAGGGGTTGATGGATTAGGGTTTAAGGGTTGAGGGTTAAGGGTTGACATGGTATAGGGGTTGAGGGGTTAGGGTTTAAGGTTTGAGGGGTAAGGGTTAAGGTTTGAGGGATTAATATTTTAGAGGGGTTGACTGATTAGGGTTTAAGGGTTGAGGGTGCACCTATGTGTATGCCATTATTTTTAGCTTAATTTCTTTAAAAAAGGTAAAATAATAGTTCAGCTTTCTAAAAAATAGGCAAAATAATAGTTAATTTCCACTTTTCCTAAAAAATCGTCAAGGGTATTAGTATTTATAATATAATAATAATATCATATACATAATATAATAATAATAAATATATAATAAAATTAATATAGTATAACATAATAACATTAGTATAATAATAAACCAATAATTTAATAATTTAATACTACAATTAATCATATTTTATTAATAATATCATATTAAGGATAAATATAATTTACTAAGTATAATATTTCAAAAATCATATAATAAGAATAATAATATTATAATAGTAGAATAATATAATAGTAATATCAAAGTAATAATACAATATTATGAATAATATAATAGTTTAAATATTAATAATATATTATTAATATTAATAGTAATGTATTAATACAAATATAACACTATAATAGTAAATATATAACAAAAAAATTCATAATATAAAAATATTATTATATTATAAAAATAAATAACAACAATAATATAATACTAACAATATATAATACCCAATCCAATCATTTATTAATATAATAATAATATAATAGTAAATGTATAAAAATAAAAAATATATATATAATAAAAACTAAATTAATAGTAATAATATAATATTATAAAAATAGTAATAAATATATTAATAATAATATATCAACAAAATCATTTCTTAAATGACCAACCAATTTGATCTTATGTATTGCACAAATGCATGCAAAAAAATTTAAAACATTTTCCCCCTAATTAACTTTCCATACCTCTTCGGCGTACCCATTGCACACCAAGGTGCGATTGCTAGTTTAACTATAGTCATGCTTTTGATTTTTCTATTTTATATCCTTTCCCGCCTTTATTTCACTTTATCCTCTCCTTATATTTTATTTCCATGCGGCCTTTATTGTGTTTACCGCTATACCGCGAACGTTATCTTTCTACTCGACGGTATGGTGGTCTTAACCATCAAGGTCTTGTCCCGACTGTTACCGCTCTACCACAGTCATCCCTCAAGCTAGCTGCGGTATCATGGTAACCGCTTCACCATTAAATTATCACCTCTGTCTCCGTCGTTCAAGTCTCCATCACCGGTTGCATATGTTCCTACCGAGCTACTGCGGACTCCTCGATGACCATCCGCGGTTGCGTGGTGACTGTCCGTCGACCACTGCCTGTTCACTCCCTAACTGTTACCGCAGTCATCGTGGTCACTATTTTAATGGCCATGGTACCACGGTGGCTCTTCTGACCGCTACTTCCACTGTCACTTACCGCCCACCACAATACCGCGGTCAATTTTTTGACTGCGTGCGGTAAGCACTTTATGCCTTCTCCCGAACCGCTACCGCCATACCACGAGCCCCTTGAGGGGAAGCCACGGTAAAGTGGTAAGACATAAAAAGTAAATATTAAAGTAGCGGAGTAAGGTATTTTAGCTTTATAAAAAGCGGTGATTTTTTTTTTTTTGAAAGGTAATGAAATATAATGGAATTAAATGGGGGGAATATGTGAGGGTGGATAATGACTTTTATGGGAAAAATAGTGAAAATGTAAGGCATGAACAAATAAAATACCTTAGGGTTTTGATGGAAATTTATGGAAAATAATAGGAAAACCCTAGGAATTTTTATGGAAATTTTGGGTTCTAACAATGGCTCCTATTGGGGATGAGTGATTTTGCAAACCACTGCAAGAATCCAGAGTATCTTTGGTAGAGAAGACCAAGCAAAGCCATGAAAAATGAAGACGATGACAAATGGAGGGAATTAACAGATGAATAATATGAAAATGGAGCAAATGGAGAAGTGGAAAACCCTAAACTATTGTGCATGGAAGATAATTTTTTAAAGAGGCATTGCTAAGAATTGTCCATGCAATGGAAATCCTTAATCCTTTGTACCTGCTTTGGTTTAAAAAATTAAACCATTAGGGATGGCTCCAAGCCACCTCAAAAAGAAAAACCTGCACTTTCCTCTATCATAAACTTTGTTCTGAATAGAGCTCATCAGATTTCTTTTGAAACTATCCATTCCACCTACCTTGCAATATGCACTGTCATTGAAAACCTTAAACCCTAAACCCTTAAACCTTCTAACCTCTACCCTCAACCCTCAACCCTATACCCTCAACCCAATACCCTAAACCATCAATCCTATACCCTCAATTCTCAACCCTCTATCCTATACATTAGATCCTCAACCCTCATATATCTCTATCCCTCTCTCCTCTTCTCTCCTTCTCTCTATCTCTCTCCCATCTCCCTTAAACCCTATACCCTCAAACCAATACCCTAAACCATCAACCCTATAGGTCCTCAACCCTATACCTTCAATTCTCAACTATCTACTCTATACATTGGATCCTCAACCCTCATCTATCTTTGTCCCTCCCTCCTCTTCTCTCCTTATCTCTATCTCACTTCTCCCTCCATCTCTCCCTCCATACATCCAACCTTCTCTTCCCTAATACCTCAACCCTATACCCTCAACCCTTAAAACCTTAAACACTCAACCCTATACCCTAAACCCTCAACCCTCAACCCTTAAATCCTAAACCCTTAAACCCTCTACCCTCTACCCTCAACCCAATAACCTCAACCCTAATCCCTCAACACTTAAACCCTTAAACCCAATTAATCTCTCTACCCTAATCCCTCTATTAGGTATGTCACTCACTCACTCCCTCTATCTCTCTCCCATTCCCTCTCCCACTCCCTCTCTCTCACTCTCTCCCACTCTATCTTTCTCCTCTCTCTCTCCCTCTCTCAGATATCTCCCTCCCACTCTCTCTCTCCCTCTATCTCATGTATCTCCCCCCACCCCCTCCATCTCTCTCGAATCCCTCTCTACTCCCTCTGAGTACTCCCTCTCCCTCCCACCCCCTCTCTATCTCTCAAGTCTCTCTCTCTCTCTCACTCCTTGTATCTCTCCCATCCCTCTATCTCTCACTCCCTCTCTCTCCTACTCTCTTAGGTATCTCTTTCCCACCCCCTCTCTCCCACTTTGTCTCCCTCTCCTTCTCTCTCGGGTGTCTCCCTCCCACCCCCTCTCCCTCCCACCCCCTCTCCCTCCCTCTCTCTCTCTCTCTTTGTCTCTATGAATTAGGGTTTAAGGGTTAAGGGTTGAGGGTTGATGGATTAAGCCTCACTTACCTCACAATCCCTCTTTGTCAGGCCTCACTTACCTCCCACCCCCTCTCTCCCACTTTGACTCCCTCTCCTTCTCTTAGGTGTCTTCCTCCCAACCTCTCTCTCTTAGGTTTCTCCCTCCCACACCATCTCCCTCCCCCCCTCTCTCTCTCCCACTCCCTCTCTCTCTCAATCCCTCTATCTCTCACCCACTTTGTGTATCTCCCTCTCTCTGAAGTCTCTCCTTTTTAGAGGAACATATTTGGCGAGCGACAAATGGGTTTTACCTTGAAACGGTTAAAATAAGGGTTGACCCCATGATTTAGGCCCACATTCTCCTATGTTTGTCTGGTTCAACGCTTTATCCGAGTCAAAAACACCTTTTTTCTACAGTTCACTTCATATTGTACCAATCTATGCTTGATCCATCACCTTTTTACCACCAATTTGCATGGTAGACAACGTAGAAGAAGATATTTTGAAGTTTCTACATCATTTTACATTATCTGAGGTAATATATTCATTTTGGTAAATTGAAATGTTTTTATTTAGTATATTTATTTGTTTTTGACAATATAAACTAAATTTCCTTAATGATTTTATTAATCATAACAATTGGACTTAGAATTCAACATTGAATTAGATGGGATTTGCATAAAAAAGTTCAATTTTTATGAGTTTGAAGAACCAAAAAAATAAAAAACATGACATTTAATTAACATAAATTTACTTATGAATTCTATTTGCATTGCTTATAGTAGTCCATTTCCAGCATGGCTAGTGGAATTCACTGTATTTCATTCTTTTTTCAACTAATTTGGAAAACCTCATTGCCAAAGAAATAGTGAATAATGATAAGAATAGCATCAAAAACCCTTCTTTGAATCCATATTCTTCATGACTTTGTTGACAATCAAAAATTTGGTTTTGAGAAAAATAAACACAAGAGTCTCTAGTTTTCATTTAGGTGGTAGCAATTTATACCCTAGGTTTGTGATTCTCATTGATTTGTTTTATTGAATGGTTTCCACCCCTCTCTGCATCAATTTTTTTGTAAAATGCATTACTTACTTTTGTTCTATGTGTGTTTGTGGACATGTAGCATAAAAGTTCATGCCGAGGAAATGACCGAAGCCTCTAACACTAGAAGAATGTGCAGTTAAAAATGCAAGGAGAAGAGAATCAAAAAATGTAGCTTGTGAAGCAAAGGAATTATAGCCTATACAACCACAAATTCTCGTGCAATCTAAGAGAGATGTCAAATTGGAAAAACAAAGGGCACAAATGAGGAAAGTTCATGGAAGGACAAGAATGGATACAGAAGTTGGGGGCACATCATCAACTATAGGTGAAGCTCAATGCACATCTCCAGTTGAAGACACATTGACAATAACATGTGGTTTTCTAGGTACATCGGAAATCACATCTCCAATTGAAGACACACCATAAAAAACATTGCGTTTTGAAAGTACATCAACAAACACATCTCTATTTGAAGGAACTCCACAAACGAAATCTCAAGTTGGAGGTACAACATCGTTTACATGTGAATCTCAAGGTATGTCATCAATTGCACCTCCAATTGAAAGTACATGATCTATCCCTGACGTTGTTGAACTTCCCAATATTGACACAAATTTACATTTGAGAACTCCCCCTAGAGTTTTGCATAGAAAACCTACATTTTTGATTGATATTGATTCCAATGTTTTGAAATGGATGCCTAATAAGATTCCAAAATGTACATGTCAAAGATATGCAGAAGGGATATGGAGTTTGTTTTTTGCAAAGCTAAGTGAAGGTGGAAGATGCCAACTATTTGTTGAAATGATGAGGCAACTCAAATTTAGACCCACCATGAGGGCTCTTGGGCTAAGATTTTTGAATGAATCAAGTGAAAATTCCATTGTAAAGAACTTGATGAGTGCGTACGAGAGCGTGGGTTCCACCTCATGCACGAAGGATAGTTGTGCCACACGACGTGTGATGACAACAACACTGTTAGGCAATCAAACAAGGAACAAGGTGAACCTTACAAAGGAAAGTAAGTCTTTGAAAATAAGTAGATCATGTCTAATGAGAGCTAAAGGAAGGTGTGAAAGAGTGGAGGATCCAAATAGCAATGAGTTATGGGCATTTTCGGGTAGAGTGCCACGAAAAGACATAAGAATTGCTCAAGGCCTGAGATCTTTAATTGTGAATTATTGGAAGGATAACACAAGGACCTCTCCTAATCAAAGAGATGTTGTAAGAGGGAGAATTGGTAGTATAAACCATGAGCCACATCCAATGCATTATTTGGATACCACTCAAACCCAATTTTTTGTTGATTTTGTACAAAAATTTCCTGAAATTAAAATATGTCAAAGGTATTTTGAAATGCTAAAGCCTTTTTATGTCAAAATAAATCACACATGCACTACTTGTTGTTGTAGGGTTCATATTGAGTTTTCTAACCATTATGATGTTTATTGACATATATGTGCAGATATGCATACTGACAATGTTTTGTAGGAATGTAACATAATGCCTCCACCTAAATCGTCAAGGAAATTTTTGTCTTCCATTTTTTGTGAAAGAGAGGATGGTCAATTTTTTTACAAAAAATCATGTTTGGATGGCACATGTGATCATAGTGGTGGCATGCAACATTTGCCAATTTGCTAACACATGGCTAGTACACACACAATTGGAGACAAAATTGTGGAATTTGGCAAATATACGATAGTGGCATACAGTCTAAAAGATGGGAAAGAAGCAAAGAAGTGTGAATTGATTAGTGATAAGATTCCAGTGTATCAATTTATGGGCATTTTTCATGATCGGGTGGTAAATGATTATGCAACGCATACACACAGAGCACAATGGTTGGACTCACAGTTCAAGTTATGCAAGGACACATTTCCACTTCGTCATATCATTTCAGTTGTTGAATTCGCTGAGAATTACACACTACAACCACAAAACGAGGTGCAATCATAGTACTACAACTCTATGCAAGTTGCTATATTTGTACATATAGCATTCATTCATGCAAATGATAGTACATAGGAAAATAGGAAAGTATTGAGGGAGTATCACTTTTACATCAGTGATGATCACACACATTCTACAGAGTTTGTTCAAGGTTTCTTTCATATGTTCTATGCCGATCTGGCTAGCAGGGGCATATCATTTAGTCAGCATATCATATGGTCGGATAATTGTACATCACAATTCAAGAATGCTAGAATGCTTTACTGGTTGAGCAGGATGCATAGGATTAGTGGTGTTCAACATATGTGGAACTTCTCAGAGGTCGGGCATGGAAAGGGGGAGCATGATGGAGCAGGTGCATGTATCAAAAGATCCCTAGCACGAGAAGAGTTAAAGTACACAAACAGTGTAAAGTTCATAGATGCAAGATCAATTGTCCAGTGGTGCAATGGTTCAATGGGTCTAGGTAGTGAAGGTAATTCTTTAGTTCGTAGATTTTTTCATTTAGTAGATGAATACTAACATTGCAAAATGTGAGGATTGTTGTACACTAACAGGATTGAGCGAGCTACACTCTTTTAGAAGCTCCAATGCAGGTACATGGACTATCCATACAAGGAAGATGGCATGCTTTTGTTATGCATGTACACTTCAATCATGGAATGATTGCGAGTCAATAGAGTGGGTTGACGAATGGTCTGTAAGAATTCTAACCCCACTTGACACTTATCAGCTCCCGACGGCTCTACAAATCACAAAGATGCAATCATCCATTGACTTTGATCATGTATCAGACCTACTAGAACCAGGTAATATATCTTACTTATAAGTTTTATTATGTTGCTCAGTAAATAAATCTAACAAGATGAACATATCAATGCAGGGCACGTTTATGCGATGATTGCAGATGAAGACAATGAATAGGGTACAAATTATTACCTATGCCATTGTATCGAGGCCAAAAAGAAATTGGAGTCCCCAGTTATAGACGGAGAAAACATAGAATATCCTACAAGTTCGGTGGTTGTTACTGGAACATGGCTTCGAAGGTATCTAGTTAAGAATGTTGCAGTTTGGTTGTTTGAGGACTTCGACACGTATCGGAAAATTCTTCACTATTCGAACCTTGTCGTCGCCACCAACGTTCATTTGATCAAATATAAGGGTAGACCTGCGAACAAGAACTTGTGGAAAGTGTGTGAGTCTGACCACGAGGCAGTAATTGACACAATAAAGACTAGAGCAGACCCAGATGGTTCCCTGGATTGATTTGTAAGTATGCACATTGAATTTGTAAAGCCATGTTATTGATCACTCTTTTGGACCAACACCTTGCAATAAGGATTTTTCATGATTACTATTTGATGTCATATGCATTTAGGACTGTCATTGATCCTTTTCTGATTGTGACTGTAGGTAATACTGAAGTTTGTCAAAGTATATAAGAAAAGAACAACATCGGTTGCTGGTGCAAGTGTTCAGTGGTATGAGAAACATCGATTACTAGTGCATTTTCTGCTTGTCAATCTTATCTTTCTTTTCCATCTCCTAGATTTATCGGATTCTTATATGCTACATGTTTTATGTTAAGCCTCTCAGTGATATATTTGAAATTTATACGTAGGGTCATCGAGAGATGATAAAGTAGTGAAGGGGCACATCACCATTGTAGGACCTTCAATTTACCTCCTTATCTAGCATGCATGAAGGTGATAGTAGGTCTCCTCAACTGTATGACTAACATTATTTAGTTATTGCTCTTTTAATGATTTTTATGTGAGTCTATGTCTAAGATTGAGAGGCTTTTGCAGGTTTTTTGTGGACCAAATTCCTATGATACTACACAACCACAGAGAGGCTACTACCCATGTGTTTCATAGGGAGCAGGGGATGTACATGTTTTGAACCATTTTGGAATGCAAATAGTTGGGCTAGCTGAGGTGGAATGGAAAAATGAAACTAGGCAGCAACTCCTTTTGTCCTTTTCTCAAGTACAATATATTTCATGATTTGTGCTGGAAATCAGAGGATTATTTCGTTGCATGTATTGCTACAAGTATTGACAAATGGGGAGATTTTCAAGATGTTCTTCCATCACTATTGTAATATTTGCCATTGACTTATTGTATTTTTTGAAGACTCCACATTCATAAGGACCTATTGCTACATACACAACCATAGCTCTTGGAGTCTTGAGACATTGACTGACATAGACTTGACAGTCATAGGACATTGAATGTGGTGAGTGAATTTGAATGTCAAACACTTTATAATCATACACTCACTATACGTAACAACTGATCACTACTCATTTCTAATCTATCCTTTTCATTTGCACATTGCCATGTATAGTGACCCTTCACAGTTCCCTTGTGTTCACACATTCATGATGCTTGTCTTAATGAATAACCTTCCTTTAAATCTATTGTCCTTTGATGAAGTGACAAGGTAGGGGCAGCGTATGCCTCAGAGAAATCGATGCAACCTAGGTCATATCTAACATACCTTAGGGTATGACATTCAACAAAACAACTACTATGGTTCAACCGACTCGATCCCTTAAGGGTGCAAAGTACAAAAAGGCAACAATATTTGACAGGGTATTACTCGTAAACCATGGTGATTAAGAAATATATATCTAAACCTATGAGATCACGTTGGACCCCTCTACAATAACCTCTCTCGGTTATTGCTATCTCAGAGGCATTTTCCTGTGGTGGCGAATTTTCACTCGGGGAAAGAGTTGTCAAATGCAAATAGTTGAAAGTTGCAAAGTGGTGCAACTTTCGTTATGCAGCTCGTGTGACCAAAAAAACCATTCCAACACATTCGGGTGGGTATGTTTACGCTAGAAATGGTCCTCTTTTGCACCTAAACATGCGGAATCGCTCTGAGCTACGTTCAACCAGATCAATCCTTTAAGGGTCCAAAGTGCAAAGTGGCTGGGAAATTTAGCATGCTATTACTCGGACACCGTGATGCTTAGAAACTTCTCATCTGATCCTACAAGATCACGTTGGGACCATCTACAATAATCTCTCTCGGTTTTCACTATCTCGAAGGCATTTTTCTGTGCTAGCGAATTTTCTCTCGGGGAAAAAGTTGTCAAATGCAAGTAGTTGAAAGTTGCAAAGTGGTGCAACTTTCGTTCTGCAGCTTGTGTAACCAAACAGACTATTCCAACGCATCTGGGTGGGTACATTTATGCTAGGCATGGTCCTTTTTTGCACCCAAACACGCATAATTTCTCCGAGCTACGTCAATCGGATCGATCCCTTAAGGGTCTAGAGTGCAAAATGGCTGAAAACTTCAGCATGCTATTACTCGGACACTGTGATGCTTAAAAACTTCTCTTTTGATCCTATGGGATCATGTTAGGCCCCTCTACAATAACCTTTCTTGATTTTTTCTATCTCAAAGGAATTTTCCTGTGGTGGCAAATTTTAACTCGGGGAAAGAGTTGTCAAATGCAAGTAGTTGAAAGTTGCAAAGTGTACAACTTTTCGTTCTGTAGCTCGTGACCAAACTAACTGTTCCAACACATTTGGGTGGGTACGTTTACACTAGGAATGGTCCTCTTTCACACCTAAACACGTGGAATCGCTTCGAGCTACGTTCAACTGGATCGATCCCTTAAGGGTCGAAAGTGCAAAATGGCTGCGAAATTTAGCATGCTATTACTTGGACATCGTGATGCTTAGAAACTTCTCATATGATCCTACAAGATCACTTTGGGCCCATCTACAATAAAATTTCTCAGTTTTCGCTATCTCGAAGGAATTTTCCTGTGCTGGCGAATTTTCACTCGGGGAAAAAGTTGTCAAATGCAAGTAGTTGAAAGTTCCAAAGTGGTGCAACTTTCATTCTGCAGCTCGTGTGACCAAACAGACTGTTCCAATGCATCCGGGTGGGTACATTTACACTAGGCACGATCCTCTTTTGCACCCAAACACGCAGAATCGCTCCGAGCTATGTTCAATCAGATCGATCCCTTAAGGGTCCAAAGTGCAAAATGGCCACGAACTTCAGCATGCTATTATTCGGACACCGTGATGCTTAGAAACTTCTCGTCTGATCCTAAGGGATCACGTTGGGCCCCTCTACAATAACCTTGCTTGGTTTTTGCTATCTCAGAGGCTTTTTCCTATGGTGGCAAATTTTCACTCAAGGAAAAAGTTGTCAAATGCAAGTAGTTGAAAGTTGAAAAGTGGTGCAACTTCCGTTCTGCAGTTGTGTGACCAAAAAAACCGTTTCAACGTGTCCGGGTGGATACGTTTACACTAGGAATGGTCCTCTTTCACACCTAAATACGCGGAATCGCTCCGAGCTACGTTCAACCAGATCGATCCCTTAAGGGTCTAAAGTGCAAAATGGCTACAAAATTCAGCATGCTATTACTCGGACACCGTGATGCTTAGAAACTTCTTGTCTAATCCTACAAGATCATGTTGGACCCATCTACAATAACCTCTCTCAGTTTTCTCTATCTCAAAGGAATTTTCCTGTGCTGGCGAATTTTCACTTGGGGAAAAAGTTGTCAAATGCAAGTAGTTGAAAGTTGCAAAGTGGTGCAACTTTCGTTTTGCAGCTCGTGTGACCAAACAGACTGTTCCAACGCATCTGGGTGGGTACGTTTACGCTAGGAACGGTCTTCTTTTGCACCCAAACACGTAGAATCGCTCTGAGCTACGTTCAACCAAATCAATCCCTTAAGGGTCCAAAGTGCAAAATGGCTACGATCTTCAGCATGCTATTACTAAGACACCGTGATGCTTAGAAACTTCTCGTCTAATCCTATGGGATCACGTTGGGCCCCTCTACAATAACCTTGCTCAGTTTTTGCTATCTCAGAGGATTTTTCCCATGGTGGCAATTTTTCACTCAAGGAAAAAGTTGTCAAATGCAAGTAGTTGAAAGTTGCAAAGTGGTGCAACTTTCGTTTTGCAGCTCGTGTGACCAAAAAAATTGTTCCAATGCATCCGGGTGGGTACGTTTACGCTAGGAATGGTCCTCTTTCACACCTAAACACACGGAATCGCTCCGAGCTACGTTCAACCAGATCGATCCCTTAAGGAACCAAAGTACAAAATGGCTGCAAAATTCAGCATGCTATTACTCGGACACCATGATGCTTAGAAACTTTTTGTCTGATCCTACAAGATCATGTTGGGCCCATCTACAATAACCTCTCTTGATTTTTTCTATCTCGAAAGAATTTTCCTGTGCTAGCGAATTTTCACTCGGGGAAAAAGTTGTCAAATGCAAGTAGTTGAAAGTTGCAAAGCGGTGCAACTTTCGTTCTGCATCTCGTGTGACCAAATAGACTATTCCAACGCATTTGGGTGGGTACGTTTACACTAGGAATGGTCCTCTTTTGCACCCAAACACGCAGAATCGCTCTGAGCTACGTTCAACCGAATCGATCCCTTAAGGGTCTAAAGTGCAAAATGGCTATGAACTTCAGCATGTTATTACTCGGACACCGTGACGCTTAGAAACTTCTCGTCTGATCCTATGGGATCACGGTGGGCCCCTCTACAATAATATTGCTTGGTTTTCACTATCTCAGAGGCTTTTTCCTATGGTGGCGAATTTCCACTCGAGGAAAAAATTGTCAAATGCAAGTAGTTGAAAGTTGCAAAGTGGTGCAACTTTCGTTCTGCAACTCCTGTGACAAAAAAAATTGTTCCAACACATTTGGGTGGGTACATTTACGCTAGGAATGGTCCTCTTTTACACCTTAACACACGGAATCGCTCTAAGCTACGTTCAACCAAATCGATCCCTTAAGGGTCCAAAGTGCAAAATGGCTGCAAAATTCAGCATGTTATTACTCAGACACCATGATGCTTGGAAACTTTTCATCTGATCCTACAAGATCACATTGGGCCCATATACAATAACCTCTCTCGGTTTTCGCTATCTCAAAGGCATTTTTCTGTGCTGGTGATTTTTCACTCGGGGAAAAAGTTGTCAAATGCAAGTAGTTGAAAGTTACAAAGTGGTGCAACTTTCGTTCTGCAGATCGTGTGACCAAACGGACTATTCCAATGCATCTGAATAGGTATGTTTATGCTAGGCATGGTCCTCTTTTGCAGCTAAACACGCGGAATTGCTTCGAGGTACGTTCAACCGGATCGATCCCTTAAGGGTCCAAAGTGCAAAATGGTTGTGAACTTCAACGTGCTATTACTCGGACATCATGATGCTTAGAAACTTCTCGTTTGATCCTATGGGATCACGTTGGGCCCCTCTACAATAACCTTGCTCGGTTTTCACTATTTCGGAGGCTTTTTTCCTACGATGGAAAATTTTCACTCAAGGAAAAATTTGTCAAATGCAAGTAGTTGAGGCATATTATCAAACAATTCACTGCCTTGTCTATGGCTTGTCATGGAATTCCATCACCATGAGACCACTTTTCTTTTAGGCATTTTTTCAAAAAGTTCAATGGCTTGTCTATGCTATTGCTTACTATTATGCTTTCCTAGATTTTTTCCAAGCATGCATAGCTTGTTCGAAAGCATTTGTTTTAGGCTTTTAGCCATAGCAAGAAGGTAATGAATTATTTGATAAAATTCTTTGGTAGACATATATGAAAAATGTCGTAGCATAGACAAGGGAATGAACTATTTGAAAAAATGCCTCAAAGAAATGTGGTCTCATGGAATGCCATGACAAGCTAAAGCAATTGGCAGCTGCTCCTAGTTATTAGTTATGCAATGTGAAGTAATTGCATAATTGCTTAGGTTGACTTTGTCAAAAGCTATATTGTAATTGAAATTTTGTCATCTATCAACATCTCGTTATTCGTTATGCAATGTGAAGTGATGCTTTGAGTTTGAAAGATGTGCAATGCATGAATAAAAACTACAAAAATCTATTTTCTATATTTCATTAGTTAAACTCTTTATTTTATTTTCTCTCTATATCTCTATGCTATGGAAATGCCTTTCGATTTCAAAAAAGATAGTTTTTATCTCTTTTTATACAATTTTTTATGTTTTTTTATCTCTTGTTATAAAAAGGAGCAAATATACAATGTTAAAGACGAGTGAAAGCACAACTAAATTTATCATTTCAAAGCAATTTTTTTGATGCATTTTTTCAAACAGTTCACTGCCTTGCTATGCTATTGTTTACTATTATGCTTTTGATATATTTTTTGAAGCATCCATAGCTTGTTCAAAATCACTTGTTTTAGGCTTTTAGCCATAGCAACAAGGCAGTGAACTATTTAAGAAGATGCTTTGGTAGACATGTATGAAATATGTGGTAACATAGACAAGGCAGAGAACTATTTGAAAAAATATCTCAAAGAAATTTGGTCTCATAGAATTCCATGATAAGAAAATGCAATAGGCATCTGCTCCTAGTTATTAGTTATTAAATGTGAAGAAATTGCATAACTGCTTAGGTTGACTTTGTTCAAACTATATTGTAATTAAATTTTCGGCATCTAACAACATCTACTTATTAGTTATGCAAAGCGAAGTAATGCTTTGACTTTGAAAGATGTGCAATGCGATGTAATCAATGACATGAATATAAACTACAAAAATTTATTTTTTACAATTCATTACTTAAAATATTTATTGTATTTGCTCTCTATATTTCTATATGCTATGTCAATACCTTGCAATTGTATTTAAAAGGCTTAATAGGTCAGTTAGGTGGTATTTGCACAATCAAGTTGTGAATGTATGGTAATTAAGAGCAAAATTGGCAAATTGCCATCTTAGAAGTCTAACAAAGGGTGGTTATGGTGGTTGTGTTGCCAATTTTTAGCATCCTGCTAAAAATTAGCATTCATGTGAGCAATTACTTGCTGGGGTACTTTTAAAAAATTATTACAAGTTATTCAACCAGTTTTTGTTCTCAGAATGAAATCATGCTGAGGAATGATTTGCAAAATCATTCAACAGTTTGGACCAAACTGGTTGAACAATTCAGCAAAGCACAGTTCAAACAGAATTTCATCAAGAAAAGCAACTTTCAAGCTGAATTTCAGTTGCAACAACTATTGTTATGTGAAGAAATTGCAGTTTTAAGGAACCGGAATACAAGAGATCAATTATCTAATTACAGATTATGTTTCAAACATTTCATTTCAGCAAAGCATTGTGCAAACATAATGAATTCATCAGATAATAGAAGCCATTACATATCATAAAAATCATTTTTATTGAGAGAATGTTTTGTAATCCCACACATGCCGTGGGAGTGGCCTGATTTATAGCTTTTCAAGTGCTGAATGAAATAGGTGAATTCATTACATAACTGAAAGTAACATAAGAGAAGGGAGAAAAAGTGATTCGTCATTGCCTGGAATGATGAATCTTTGTTGCAGCCAGTTGTGTTGACCATCGTGCCCATCTCTAGAATCAGTCTCGACTCCAGCTTTAAAGATTTACCTGCAAGATGACTGGTGTTAGAGAAATGAGGGATCACATTTTACCCCTTTTCCTACATTACCAACAGAAATGGAAGGTGCATAACAGGCATTCACCAGTTGAAAGGAAACAAATCAAAAGAAAGAATTGTCACTGCTGATTTGACTAACTTATTTGTGTTATGTGCAGGTATAGGAAACAAATCAAAAGGAAACTATGGATGCTTTGCTATTTTTTGCTAACTTGTTTGTTTCATGTGCAGAAATAGGATAAGTTTGGTTGTTGTTTATTCATCATTTCCAGTATGAGTGGGGTAAAATGCGGCCCCCACAAGGGGGCAGCCTAGCTAATTTAGGTTGTGCAAAGAATTTCAATGCTCAGTCACTAAAAGCAAAGAATTTCATTAAGGTTTTATTTATTCATATAACAAGATGATAGGTGTATTTTCATTTTAGAGACAACTAAACAGGGGTATTATGATAGATCAATCTGAAAGCTTCAAAAGAAAATTTATGTTATTACAAAGAAGCTATAGGAAGAGCATAAATAAGTAAGTTATCTGACAACTTTTGGAAGCAACTTTTTCTCTGTTTCAACAAAGGTGAAATTATGTGTTCACTACCACATAAAAGCTTGAAGTTCTTGCATGAAGTGTATCATGATTATAGTCACAAGGAGAGATACAGGCCGAGATTAAGGAAATACAGTCATAGCCATGGCAGTAGAAAACATTTCAAGTCTAAAATATAGGGAGGAGTCATGGCCAGCAGAGTGAAATAGTTCCAGATTTAACCTCATATCATGAAAATGAAGTGCAAAATATAGGTCAACAGCATAATGGAGTTAAAGAAACAGAAAAATGCTCATGGCGGCCAGACAAAGACACAGTCCATGTGGGTATATGCTGAATGATAGTGAAATCTGTGAAGAGATCAAGCAGATTTTTCAAAAGATAAAAAAATGTGTTTCCAGATCTGTAAACAATAATGATTTTACCATAATGCAAGCTTCAAAAATCTTCCAGAAAGACAAACAGTGAGTCTTGCAGCTTCAAAGCTCGCTTACAAGTATTTCCATGGTGGCCGAGACAAAACACCAGTAGAAGAGAAAGTTCTCAGAGGGAGTAAGCAAAAAAAAAAATACATAGGGTCGCACCCAGAGTAACATGAGAAATGAAAATATACAGCCATAGAAGCTCGGCCACAGGAAATACCAGCAAAGGAGGAAAGTAGTCATGGTGGTCGGCCCAACAAGAGGAGTATCTTGCAACTAAATAATGAGGTTTTCGAGATATAAAAACAGATTGAAGAACAAATAGATTTACCAGTTCTATTGTGCGAAAAGGAGCTTTGGCAAGACCAGTATAGCATTTTTGTTTCTCACGTTCTTTCTAGACCAAGCTCGACCAAGAGTGGTAATGGCGGCCAGATGAAGATGATACCAAAAGCGTAGCAGAGATAAAGGTCACAACACAGAAAATATCAAAAAATTTATTTATGGTCGCACCTTGTAAAAGTCTATAAAGCTTCCAGAACAAGGAAAACTTCCAGATTCGACAAAAGATCAGACGTGCCTCTTTCAAGTCTCCATAAATTCTTCACTAAAGCGGCATAAGTTGCTGAGGTTTCCAGTAAAAGGCTTTTATAGCATTTTCCATGGCAGTCAGACAAAGTCACGAAGTCTCAGCACAATACAAAAGAGGTATATCAGAAAAGAGTGTGAACATCACAGCCACGGCCTGTAGGTTCTCAGGGTGCTTCAAATTTAAGATAAAATCCAGTTTTGAAGGTTCTTACCTTTGGTTTTTGATTCAAAATCTTCCAAGAAGAGTACATGACGCCCATAGTGAAGTTCCCAGCAAGGTTTGAGGATCAACAGATTTTCATGGCATCCTATACAGAGGTTGTCTGGTGCAGCTTGCCAGTGTTTCTTCTTGATGGCGGAGCTCTCTTCCTGGAGGAGCCTCAACAAAAACATTATGATAGGGTTTGTGTTACCTTTTAGGTTTTTTCGAAGAAACCCTAATAGGGAGGTCCGATGGAGTTTTACTTTACCTTTTTTAGGTTTTTTCTAAAAGTGTTTGCCTCTTTTGTGGTCTGCGGACCTTTATTTATTTCTTTCTTTTGATATAACTTAGGGTTTTTGTAGTCTTTTATTTTGCATATTATTTAGACTTGTAAAGTCTTTACTAAAATGATATTAATAAATCATTTTAATAAAGATTAAATTTGACAAAATGCAAAGTCAAGGTTTTTTTTTGCATATTATTCAAAGTTGTAAATCTTCATTAAAATGATAAAATAAATCATTTTAGTAAGATAGTGTTTTAAATGCAAAAAATGGAGGGATTATTTCTAGCAACTTAGTTCAAATGGAGCATAAATCTTGGAGATGAATCATGGGAATCTGGAGCATAGAATCAGGAGTCTTCTTTCAGTTTTGAATTCCTTTTGACTCTACTTGAGTCAAGGAGTGATTTGAGGCATGGATTTGGTGTTTACATTCAGTTTTGAACCTGATTTATGGGGGTTATTGCTTGCATACGGATCACCAAATTGATGAAATTTGACAACTCTTCTTGGAGTTGGTTGGCATTGCATGCCCTATTTTGGAGGAGAAGATTGACAACACATCAGGATTTTGGAGCCAAAAATCAATTCCGAATTTGGAGACATTTTCTGTAAGTCCTTCTTCTTTCTCTTTTGACAGAGTTAGTTCTTGATTTGGGAGATTGTTGTGAGAGCATTGACTCAGATTTTTGTAACTCATGATTTCTTGAAATTTGTAATACAGATATCCCAGATTTTTGAAAGAAGCTTGTACTTCCTTCTCCAATCAGTCTTGTGCAAGTATTGTATGTAAGCTTTTAGGATAATTTTTTGTGATTTCTATGAAATCCTTCTATTCAACCTTATTGCCTCAATATATTGTTTAGATTTAGTATGTTATAGTGCAGGTCTTTGACTGTGTTTTCTTACATTTGTTGAACGTTTGTTATGAAAACAGTATTGTTTTCTTTCAAGCTAACTTCAATCATAGGAGCCTTTCAAATGAAATATTTATGCAAAATATACTTGATTGAGCTGTGAATCTTTAGTTTCAATTTGATTTATCTGGTGAGATTTTTAAAAGTAGATTCAGGTTATATGTCTCATATTGGTGAATCACCTTCTTTAGCTATATTTCTTTTAAAAGACCCTTCTATCTCTTTCCCTTCTCAATTTTTCAGTTTTACTAGAAAACCCAAAGGGAACCAACCCATAATCTGGAGGTTCACTTCATTCCCCAGTCACCCACAACCTCGAAGTGTCCCAATGTGTTAGCAAGTTGTTTGAGTTCATAGCTTTAGCAAGGGTGCAAACTTTATCTGACAATAATTTTTGGCACGCCCGGTGGGACTGAGAACTGTTTTTCAGTCTTAAACCATCATCATCATACTGTTGTTTGGTATGTGTAGCAAAAAATTACAGTCTTTAAGAGACATTTTTTAGCGTACTTGGCGACTTCGAGCTTAGTTTTTGCAAAACCAGTGCATTGCAGCCCATGAGAAAAGTGCAGACTAGGAGTAACTCAGCAGTTTTTGAGTATTTGTAGTTGTCCCCACCTAAAAGGAAGGGAAGAGAAGTCCAAAAAGTACAAAGGATAGTTGTTTATTCAAGAAGGTCCAAGTCAAATCCTCCTGCTGAGAACAATCATACCACTACCCAAGTTGTTCCTATTGTTACAGTCCTAATGGCTTTACCACCCAAGAATCAGCCATTTATTTCTTTTGATCAGGGCAGCCCTCTGAATCTTGCAGAGCACAGTGATATACCAGTTGCAGCCCTGAAGAGCTTGCCATTTTTCACTGGAGAGGAGCACATAACAGCCATTGAACACATCAGAGATGTGGCTTCCTTGTGTGGAGTGTATCACATTACCCAACAGGATGTGGCAATAAGGCTCTTGGCGGCTTCTTTCAAGGGCAAAGCTCTACAATGGTTCAGAGGTATTCATGTCAATTCGATTGCTACATGGGATGAGCTGGGTGAGCGGCTCAACAAGCAATTCGAGGACAAATATGATCACCTATCTCTGGTGGAGTAGTTGACCACCATTAAAAGGGCTCCACATGAGCATTTGATGGATTTTAACTACCGTTTCAAGAGAACCTGAAATCGAATTCCAGCTACGGTAAAACCTTCCAATGATTATGCTTATTTGTACTATTTAAAGTCTTTAAATAGTGATATTGCACTTATGATACAATCTTTGGGAGGTGATACCTTGCCAGCAGCATTTGATGTTGTTGTTAGAGCAGAAAATAGCCTAATACAGGCGGGTAAAATAGTCCCTAGGCCTCCTATGCCTTATTTTGCTGACTTACAGCCAACTACCTCTACATTACCACGTACACTAGCTGTTGTTCCAACTTTTCCAGCTTTTAATGCCCAAATAGCAGCTCAAGAGTATGTTGTTCCTAACCAATTTCAAGAATTGGTGAACCAGAACAATAATATCCAAAAGACCCTGTGGACCTTTGGAAATGAGTTGGTTAATATTAAAAAATAGCAAATCCAACCTCCTTATCAAGCCCCTTTTCAGGCTAATCCTCAATTTCAAAGGAGGAATTTTAATCAGAGGCCATTTTAGCCTTATAATCCCAGCACTCCTAGTACCTCTAAGGAGATCGTCCCAGTTCAAAATAACCTTGCAGCTGATTACGAATGGTGTTTCCCATGTAACCAGCCTCATAATCAGTCAACCTGTTCAAACGGGATCCTGAATCAGGCGCTAATGGTACAAAACAGTGTTGTCGTTCCATAGAATTTGATTCAAGAAAAAATAGAACAACAAACTCCTAATACGAATTCGGGTAATTCTAATGTTTCTTTTTTGAATTGGCAAGGGGAGGAGTTTTGTGGGCTTAATGACCCACCAGGTTTATCAAGCGATCCTGTTTCATCCAATACAAGGTCGAAGAAGAGGGTTGTAGACTTAAGACAACAGAATGATGGAGATAGTGATCAGCCATCTACAAGTTCACAGGGGCAAGCTAAGGCACCAGCTACACAAAGCATACCAGTACAACCAGCACAAAAACCAAAGGATATTGTTGTTCCTAAAGGACAACAGAGGGTGAGTACTGGTAGTTTCAATATTTTAGAGCATATGAAAAAGACAAGTGTAAGTGTCTCAATGTGGGATTCATTGGCTTTGCCTGGCCAAAAGGATCTTTTACATGAAGCTTTGTCAAAGTTTTCTCTTTCTGAGGAAGAAACAAATCAGCAACCTGTTAAGGTGGTTCTCACTAATACCCCTCTTGAGAATAAGGAACAACAAACTGTTAAAGCTAAGCCACCTCCATTTTATGTTTCCCTGATTATAGGAGATCATTTAGTTCACAATTGCATGATTGATTCTGGGGCTAGTAGTTCAGTAATGCCCAAACAGATTGTTGATAAGTTAGGCATTAAGTATGAGCCTCTGGAGAAGGGAGTTGTGCAATTAGATGGCACTGTTGTTAACATAGTGGGGGTCATTAAAAATCTGAGTCTAACTCTACATGCCTGTCCAAATTTTGCAATACCACAGGATATTTATGTTATAGAGTTACCCCCATATTTTTCCCTTTGTTTATCCAAAGACTTTACAACCAAGATAGGTGGATATTTATCTGTTGACTGGTCTAATATGTTGTTCCGAACTAGGTATGGTACTAGAGTTACTGTGAAATCTGAATCAATAGCTAAGGATCATATTAAACCTTACCAACATCCTCCTATCAATGCCAATCTTTGTACCAGTGAGCAAGACGAGCAGCCTGCTATTCAAAAAGGTGAAGATCAAACAAAAGATATTTCAGATGTTCTTTCTGAGGTGTGGGCTTCTAAAAAAGGAGAAGTTGTTACAAGTGAGCAATTAGAGGAAGTAGATATTGGTGTTTACATGATGCATGAGACTAACTCCTTTATGCCTAACATTGAAAAGAGCAAGGAACAACAAAGTGAACAGCGTGAAAATGATGTGTGGGAGCTATTTTTTGATGGTTCAAGGAGCAAAGTTGGGGCTGGTGGAGGTTGTATGTTGGTGTCACCAGCAAGTGAAAAATATTATTTAGCATTCAGATTTTGTTTCAGCTGTACTAATAATTCTGCTGAATATGAAGCTCTAATCCAAGGCTTAGAATGGGCTAGATAGAGAGGAATCAGCTGCCTAAAAGTTCATGGGGACAGTGAATTGGTTGTCAATCAGGTAAGGAAGCTAAATGTTGTAAAAAATGATACACTCAAGGCTTATCGGAATAGAGTATGGGATCTTTTAGAGGGATTTGATGCTTTTAATCTAATTTCTATACCTAGAACTCAGAATAAACATGTTGATAGACTAGCTGCTGTAGGAGCTGAATTTGACATTCCAAAGGAAATTTGCAATGATAAAGCTAATCAGCATATTAAAATTGTTGTTAGACCTGTTGTGGCAGATAATAACATTCATTGGCAAGTTTTTGAAAGTGACCAGCAGATTGTAAGCTTCTTGAGAGAGGAGGCTGAGTTTTCACATGCCAATCAGGAAAAGCTCCAGCACCAATACAGTGACCAGATTATTCAGCTTAAAAACAACAAGTTGCCAAAAGGCTTAGTTACCCTAGAATCTATTTTCAATACAGATGATGAAGCTAGAAAGCCCAAGGGAAGCATTCAAGTTCAGCAAGATCATTACGAAGAGGTTGAAGTCTTCAAAGGGAAGCTGCTTAAATTAGGCAAGGTATGTACAGCTAAAAAGAAGTATTTTTTTATTCAGCTTTGTCAAGAATTTAATGATATCTTTGCCTGGCAATATACTAATTTGAAGGGATTCAATCCCCAGCTTGCCCAGCATACAATAGAACTAGAGCCCAATGTTAAACCTGTTAGGCAAAAACAGAGGCCCTTGAATCCCAAATTAGAGCCTCTTATGAAAAAAAAATTGGATAAGCTGATTGAGAGCAGTATTATCTTTCCCATTAAGCATACCTCCTGGGTTTCAAATTTAGTGCCAGTAAGGAAGAAAAATGGGGAGATAAGACTCTGTGTAGATTTTCGTGACTTGAATAGGGCCTCTCTAAAAGACCGTCATCCTCTTCCTTCTATGGAACAAATACTTCAAGTGGTTTCAGGATCATAAAGGTTTTCCTTGTTAGATGGCTATTCTGGTTACAATTAGATTTTAGTAAAAGAGGAAGACCAGTTCAAAACGGCCTTCACCACAAAATGGGGGACTATGGCCTATAGGAAGATGCCCTTCGGTTTGTCAAATGCTGGGGCAACATTTCAGAAAGCCATGGATATGGCTTTTCAGAGTTTAATGTACAAAATTGTTTTGGTGTATCTTGATGATATCACTATTTTTTCTAAGGAGGCTAAAGATCATCTAAAACATCTGAGACAATTTTTTGAGAAATGCAGGGAGTATGGCATATCGCTTAACCCCAAAAAGTGTGTTTTTGTTGTTCATGAGGGCAGATTGCTCGGTTATGTGTTGTCAAAACAAGGTATTACAATTGATCCTGAAAGGGTGAGTGCCATTTTAGCTCTTCCTTTACCAGCACATAAGAAAGGATTGCAGAGTTTTATTGGTAGGATTAACTTTGTTAGGCGATTTATCCCTTACATTGCTGATTTGTTAAGTCCATTAACTCATATGCTGAAAAAGAATGTACCTTTCAGTTGGACCAAAGAGGGAAAAATAAGTTTTGAGCTGATAAAGGAAGCATTAGCAGCTTCACCTACACTCCTAAATCCTGATTTTTCAAAAAAAATCATCTTGTATGCTTATGGAAATATTGATTCACTTTCAGCTATGCTTGTACAGTGAAATGATGAAGGATTTGAACAACCAGTGGCATTTTTCAGTCAAGGACTTAAAGACTATGAGCTAAGGTACACGTTTGTAGAGAAGCATGTTCTGGTTGTCATAAGAAGTTTGAAAAAATTCAGACACATGCTTTCAAGTAACAAGGTTATTTTGATGGTTGCTCACCCAAGCGTAAAGGAATTTTTGCTGAACAAGGATTTGAGTGATAGAAGGGTTGGTTGGGTAACTAAAGTAATGGAGTATGACCTATAGATTAAGGTTACCAAGCTGATAAGAGGGAGAGGCCTCTGTGAGCAGCTCACAGAGGACAGCAACAACAAAGCAATAGAGGAAGAGACTGTTGTTTTAACACTTCAAGATGGAGAACAACCTGCTATAACTGCTCATACAGGTTGGACTGCAGAAATGACTCATTTTTTATTAACTGGTGAGTGCCCTCTTGATCTAACTAAGTCTAGAAGAAGTTATTATTGTCTGCAGTCCATACCTTTTGTTCTTTTAAATGGTTTGTTGTTTAGAAGATATTTTCATGGTGTCCTTTTGAGGTGTATTGAGGCTGATCAGGTTGATAAGGTATTGCATGAATTTCATCAAGGGTCAGCTGGTGGACACTTTTCCCCAAGAGCTACAGCTCTTAAAATAATGAAAGGAGGCTATTATTGGCCTACCTTATTCAGAGATGCTCATTTATGGGTAAGAAAATGTAAAGAGTGTGCCATTTTTGCAGGAAAAGAGAAGCTAGCTGCTCTTCCATTGCAGCCTGTTCAAGTTGAACAACCCTTTATGAAATGGGGTTTAGATTTTATTGGGGTTATAAACCCACCATCAAGTGCAGGCCATAAATGGGTGCTTACAGCCACGGATTATTTTTCAAAGTGGATTGAGTTTGTGGCACTCAAAGAAGCCAACGAGACGGTTGTACTGAACTTTTATGAAGAGCTGATAACCAGGTTTGGAGTTCCTGAATCCATTGTTTCAGATAATGCACTTGCATTCATAGGAACTAGAGTGTCTGCCTAGGCTATTAAAAATGGTGTTTATTTGAACACGTCTTCAAATTACTATCCTCAAGGGAATGGACAAGTTGAGTCCACTAACAAGAACCTCCTAAGGATCATAAAGAAGATTATGGAAGGTAATCAAAGAGCCTGGCACACCAAGCTGAAATCAGCCTTATGGGCTGATAGAATTACTTCAAAAAGACCCACAGGACATTCTCCATACACACTTGTTTATGGAAAAGAAGCAAGACTGCCCATTTCACTTGAGCTTCCAGCTCTGGACCTGGTAAATCAACTAGATATGCTTGAAGAGGAACCAATGACAGCAAGGTTAGCTCAGTTGGTTGAACTTGAAGAGGTCAGAGCTAAAGCAATGAAAAAGATTGAGCAACATCAAGCTCAAATGAAAAGGACATTTGATAAAAGAGCATCTCCAAGGGTTTTTCAAAAGGAGATATTGTGTTGAAGTGGGATGAATTGAAAAGCAGGCCTGGAAAGCACTCCAAATTCAATTCATTTTGGAGTGGGCCTTTCATTATTACTGAGAAGAAATAGCATAATGCCTTCCAACTGTCGAAACTGGATGGTGAAGTCGAACCAATCCCAGTGAATGGGATTCACCTCAAGCATTGCTTTTGAGGTAGGGTCAAATTTGTACATATTTCAGTTAATTCCAGGTGGTTAATAAGTGCTTCTGCACATAGGATAGATGCATCTATGCTTTCTCTAAGTGTTGTTAAGCACAGTGGTTAGTTTGCTTTAAGTATTTCTAGGGGTAAAGGGGAAGCTCAAGGTTGTTGTTATTAGCTATAGTTATATGGAATATATGCTTCTTATTCATAAGGTTGAATAAAGCTCCAATATCATCAACAACAAATAGATATTCCATGCAACTGTAGATAGTGACAACAAGTTGCAATCATTTAAAACAGCTCATTGAGGTCTGTGCAGGATGTTCAACAGAAAAGTAAGGTATTACTGGACTCCGTGGCCCAATGGATAAGCTAGGAACTGGCCATTTTATTGTTTAGCAGGCAAACACCCCTGGGAGGTCGCCAGAAATGTTGCCAATTTTTAGCATCCTGCTGAAAATTAGCATTCATGCGAGCAATTACTTGCTAGGGTACTTTTAAAAAATTATTACAAGTTATTCAACCAGTTTTTGTTCTCAGAATGAAATCATGTTGAGGAATGATTTGCAAAATCATTCAATAGTTTGGACCAAACTGATTGAACAATTCAGCAAAGCACAGTTCAAATAGAATTTCATCAAGAAAAGCAACTTTCAAGCTAAATTTCAGTTGCAACAATTATTGTTATGTGAAGAAATTGCAGTTTTAAGGAACCGGAATACAAGAGATCAATTATCTAATTACAGATTATGTTTCAAACATTTCATTTCAGCAAAGCATTGTGCAAACCGAACGAATTCATCAGATAATAGAAGCCATTGCATATCATAAAAATCATTTTTATTGAGAGAATGTTCTGTAATCCCACACATGCCGTGGGAGTGGCCCGATTTATAGCTTTTCAAGTGCTAAATGAAAGAGGTGAATTCATTACATAACTGAAAGTAACATAAGAGAAGGGAGAAAAAGTGATTCGTCATTGCCTGGAATGACGAATCTTTGTTGCAGCCAGCTGTGTTGACCGTCGTGCCCATCTCTAGAATCAGTCTCGACTCCAACTTTAAAGATTTACCTGCAAGATGACTGGTGTTAGAGCAATGAGGGATCACATTTTACCCCTTTTCCTACATTACCAACAGAAATGGAAGGTGCATAACAGGCATTCACCAGTTGAAAGGAAACAAATCAAAAGAAAGAATTGTCATTGCTGATTTGACTAACTTATTTGCGTTATGTGCAGGTATAGGAAACAAATCAAAAGGAAACTATGGATGCTTTGTTGTTTTTTGCTGACTTTTTTGTTTCATGTGCAGAAACAGGATAAGTTTGGTTGTTGTTTATTCATCATTTCCAATATGAGTGGGGTAAAATGCGGCTCCCACAAGGGTAGAGCCCAACTCATTTAGGTTGTGCAAAGAATTTCATTAAGGTTTTATTTATTCATGTAACAAGATGATAGGTGTATTTTCATTTTTGAGACAACTAAACAGGGGTATTATGACAGATCAATCTGAAAGCTTCAAAAGAAAATTTATGTTATTACAAAGAAGCTACAGGAAGAGCATAAATAAGTAAGTTATCTGACAACTTTCGGAAGCAACTTTTTCTCTGTTTCAACAAAGGTGAAATTATGTGTTCACTACCACATAAAAGCTTGAAGTTCCTGCATGAAGTGTATCATGATTACAGTCACAAGGAGAGATACAGGCTGAGATTAAGGAAATACAGTCATAGCCATGGCTGTAGAAAACATTTCAAGTTTGAAATACAGGGAGAAGTCATGGCCAGCAGAGTGAAATAGTTCCAGATTTAACCTCATATCATGAAAATGAAGTGCAAAATACAGGTCAACAGCATAATGGAGTTAAAGAAACAGAAAAATGCTCATGGCGGCCAGACAAAGACACAGTCCATGTGGGTATATGCTGAATGATAGTGAAATTTGTGAAGAGATCAAGCATATTTTTCAAAAAATAAAAAAATGTGTTTCCAGATCTGTAAACAATAATGATTTTACCATAATGCAAGCTTCAGAAATCTTCCAGAAAGACAAACAGTGAGTCTTGCAGCTTCAAAGCTCACTTACAAGTATTTCCATGGCGGCCGAGACAAAACACCAGTAGAAGAGAAAGTTCTCAAAGGGAGTAAGCAAAAAAAAAATACATAGGGTCGCGCCCAGAGTAACATGAGAAATGAAAATATACAGCCATAGAAGCTTAGCCACAGGAAATACCAGCAAAGGAGGAAAGTAGTCATGGTGGTCGGCCCAACAAGAGGAGTATCTTGTAACTAAATAATGAGGTTTTCGAGATATAAAAACAGATTGAAGAACAAATAGATTTACCAGTTCTATTGTGCGAAAAGGAGCTTTGGCAAGACTAGTATAGCATTTTTGTTTCTCACGTTCTTTCCAGACCAAGCTCGACCAAGAGTGGTAATGGCGACCAGATGAAGATGATACCAAAAGCGTAGCAGAGATAAAGGTCACAACACAGAAAATATCAGAAAATGTATTTATGGCCGCACCTTGTAAAAGTCTATAAAGCTTCCAGAACAAGGAAAACTTCCAGATTCGACAAAAGATCAGACATGCCTCTTTCAAGTCTCCAGAAATTCTTCAATAAAGCGGCATAAGTTGCTGAGGTTTCCAGTAAAAGGCTCGAATAGCATTTTCCATGGCAGTCAGACAAAGTCACGAAGTCTCAGCACAATACAAAAGAGGTATATCAGAAAAGAGTGTGAACATCACAGCCGCGGCCTGTAGGTTCTCAGGGTGCTTCAAATTTAAGATAAAATCCAGTTTTGAAGGTTCTTACCTTTGGTTTTTGATTCAAAATCTTCCAAGAAGAGTACATGACGCCCACAGTGAAGTTCCCAGCAAGGTTTGAGGATCAACAGATTTTCATGGCATCCTATACAGAGGTTGTCTGGTGCAGCTTGCCAGTGTTTCTTCTTGATGGCGGTGCTCTCTTCTTGGAGGAGCCTCAGCAAAAACATTATGATAGGGTTTGTGTTACCTTTTAGGTTTTTTCGAAGAAACCCTAATAGGGAGGTCCGATGGAGTTTTACTTTACCTTTTTTAGGTTTTTTCTAAAAGTGTTTGCCTCTTTGGTGGTCTGCGGCCCTTTATTTATTTCTTTCTTTTGATATAACTTAGGGTTTTTGTGGTCTTTTATTTTGCATATTATTTAGACTTGTAAAGTCTTTACTAAAATGATATTAATAAATCATTTTAATAAAGATTAAATTTGACAAAATGCAAAGTCAAGGTTTTTTTTTGCATATTATTCAAAGTTGTAAATCTTCATTAAAATGATAAAATAAATCATTTTAGTAAGATAGTGTTTTAAATGCAAAAAATGGAGGGATTATTTCTAGCAACTTAGTTCAAATGGAGCATAAATCTTGGAGATGAATCATGGGAATTTGGAGCATAGAATCAGGAGTCTTCTTTCAGTTTTGAATTCCTTTTGACTCTACTTGAGTCAAGGAGTGATTTGAGGCATGGATTTGGTGTTTACATTCAGTTTTGAACCTGATTTATGGGGGTTATTGCTTGCATACTGATCACCAAATTGATGAAATTTGACAACTCTTCTTGGAGTTGGTTGGCATTGCATGCCCTATTTTGGAGGAGAAGATTGACAACACATCAGGATTTTGGAGCCAAAAATCAATTCCGAATTTGGAGACATTTTCTATAAGTCCTTCTTCTTTCTCTTTTGACAGAGTTAGTTCTTGATTTGGGAGATTGTTGTGAGAGCATTGACTCAGATTTTTGTAACTCATGATTTCTTGAAATTTGTAATACAGATATCCCAGATTTTCGAAAGAAGCTTGTACTTCCTTCTCCAATCAGTCTTGTGCAAGTATTGTGTGTAAGCTTTTAGGATAAATTTTTGTGATTTCTATGAAATCCTTCTATTCAACCTTATTGCCTCAATATATTGTTTAGATTCAGTATGTTATAGTGCAGGTATTTGACTATGTTTTCTTAAATTTGTTGAACGTTTGTTATGAAAACAGTATTGTTTTCTTTCAAGATAACTTCAATCATAGGAGCCTTTTAAATGAAATATTTATGCAAAATATACTTGATTGAGCTATGTGAGATTTTTAAAAGTAGATTCAGGTTATCTGTCTCATATTGGTGAATCACCTTCTTTAGCTATATTTCTTTTAAAAGACCCTTCTATCTCTTTCCCTTCTCAATTTTTCAGTTTTACCAAAAAACCCAAAGGGAACCAGCCCATAATCTGGAGGTTCACTTCATTCCCCAGTCACCCACAACCTCGAAGTGTCCCAATGTGTCAACAAGTTGCTTGAGTTCATAGCTTTAGCAAGGGTGCAAACTTTATCTGACAACAGGTTGATCAGCTCAAGGGGTAGTTGGAAGGTGGTATCAAGGTATATTTTTGTAATACCCCGAGTTGAGGGTTGATTTTGTTCAGTTTCTAATAAGAAAATATACTTGAAAACACTGATCACTGGTTTTCTTTGTTTTCCTGAATTTTCTTTGCCTTGCACAAGCCCATACAAGTCTATCATGACTTGAGGATTTGGATACTTGATTTCATATGTGTTTACTCTCTTTGCATTTGTTCTGAAGGTTTAAATCCATCGTTGGTGTGTGTGGGATCAACAAACTTGGTTACTGCTCTATTTTCTATTTTAGGGGTTTTGAGGGAAACACCATGACACATTAGCCAATCCACCTACTATTCTAACCCTATTGCTCAGTGGATTATCTTGTACCATGATTAGTTTGGTGTATGAATACTTTGGAGACCGAGAGAATGAATAAACTCAGTGGGGTGTGAAGTTCTAATGTTGTTCAAGGGTGTTTCCACCATGAAAGTAAGGAACTCAAGTACCGAATCTGAGAAATACTAAAAGGAATGGGATTGTGAGTGTCCTTTAAGTTAGGGCAGAGGTATTTTGGGGTGTTTTCACCTTTGGAAGGATTGGGGGAGGTCTGGAGTTATGAGTTTCTTTAAAACCCTTGTTTTTGTGAAGGTTTAAGACGGTTTGTGAGTAGAGGAATAGAACAAGTTCTTGGGGCTCTTAAAATGGGAGAATCCTGAGTTTGGTGAGAATCCCTAAGACTTTTTCAAGTTTCCTTGGTTTGGAGGTGAGTTTGTGAGGGGGTTCCTTTGGAAATCAGGTCTAATTGTGAAGCCTAGAGTGAGGGAGGTGTATTGAAAGTTCATGTTGGTCCAAAATATTTACTATTGATTTTGGCATATGTTGTGCAACCCTGAAAAGGGTATCTTAATCCACCTTTAAATGGTCAGGTGTTTTGGAAAGGTTGGGAGAAATTAGGCTTGGACCGAGTTTTGAGTTTGGTGCAGCAGCACCTACACCACATCATCAATTTTTTTTTATTTGAATACATCAATAGGGAAATATTAGTGTCTTTAGGTTTATTTTTTCTAATAAGCTTTGAGAGATCAAGCATAATGCAAATAAAGGGTTTTTTGTGTCTTAGAAGTCAATTAGAAATCATATAAGTTGTAAAATGTTGACAAAGCAACTTTAACACAAACAAATGTAATTAAGGGACCAACTAATCCCAAGGTTGGTTATGGGAATTGGGGAGAAGATGGTTTTTGGAAAACTCTTTAAAAATCCTTTCCAAGGCTCGAATGAGAAAGTGGAATAATTTTTGTAACAACTTTACACAATAAACACCACAATTTTGAGCAATTTTCTAGAAAAATATTGTTTTCTTGATATTTTTGAGTGTTGTAGGGGCACATACAGGTTCTTCATGGTCTAATAATTTCAGAGGATGTGTCTATATGTTTTCTAATTCAATTATTTTTTATTTGGTGTCTTAACTCTTTGTTTGTAGAGAGAACCAACGCAAATAGTGATTGTCCCAGTGTTGTTGAATCAAGGGTTTGAGGGGAAATTTGTGATGTAACAATCAATCCACCTGTTGTTTGCTACTATATCTTGGTGTATTGATTGAAAAAATGTTATAATAAGTGTTTCAACTCATTTTGGAATAAGGATTCATAATTATGTGGTGTTTTTGTGACTGTTCTAAGACTGAACAAGGGTTTTCCAACATGGCAGTGAGGAACCAAAGAGAGGTTTTTAAGAATTAATGCCTGTGAGGGTTTGATGAGTCTATATAGAATTATTTTGAGGTGTTTGGGGCTTTGGAAGTGTTGAGAGAGGTTTGGAGTAGTATGTTTCTTTAAAACCCTTGATTTTATGAAGGTTTAGGAGGGTTTCTTGGGTTTTGTGAGTTAGAGGCTCTATAGACACAAACTAATGACAAAATTTGAGGTTTGGCACCATGACCTAATACTTTCCAAGGCATTTGGATAGACACCTAAAGTTGGAAGGGTGGTCCCTTTGGAAAAAAGGGCTAATTGTGAAGCCAAAATTGAAGTAGGTGTGTTGAAAGTCTATGTTGGTCCAAAAGAGAGACCACTAATTCTTTTGTATGTTGTGTAGCCCTAAAAAGGGTATCCCAATCCATCTTGTAATTTTCTAGTGTTTTGGAAAGTTTGGGAGAAATCTAGCTAAAACTGAGTTTTGAGTACTACAAGAATAACCAGTCACAAATGTGAGTTTTGGAAACCTTGATGAATCTAACCTAGGGATTGTTGTCAATTGATTCAATTGTCATTGTATGAATTTTGATGGTCTTTTTAGGGCCTTGGTGGAGTCTTGTTGTTCATTTGCAAGGTTGAGGAGTTGAGACCCTTGAGGGTGGGTTGATGCCTATTAGGCTAAATCATTATGAAGAAGAGTTCTTGATTGAGAATTGACATTTCCATTGTTGTGAGTCTTCTCCACCTTGGCTCTACATTAGAGTGCTACAAGGGTGGATTATTGGGTAAGGTGTTGAATGAGGAGTTTGGTTTGATGGGGCTTTGAGGTTGTGTAGATTGCTCAAAATAGGTTGTATTAATCTTGTTAGGAGCCCCTTGAAGGTAGGTTGTCAAAATGATTGGGTTTGAGCCTCCTTGCCTCTGCATCGGTGAGGCACAAGTAATTGAAGCATTCCAAAGGATACAAACCACCACGAATGAAGCTTATTTATACAATACGCTTTAGATGGGGCTTATTGAGCATTCGACAATAATTAATTAAGCATTAGATGTAAAAAAAATCAATGCCTATAACATTCAAGCATACAACCTAAATGATACACATGATAACATCATTCAAGAATGGCAGTAGCAAAATAAGAGTTTCTTTAATCAAAAATTTGAAAGGCTATATAATGATATATATTGATAAAAGTATATAAATATATCCAAAAAAACCATATAGGCTTAGTACAAAGGAGCCATTTGGACATAAAATGTCACATTTATATATATATCAATAGTACAAAACATATGTTCCAAAATGCCACATAGGCATACAACAAACAAGACTAATACATAGTTATTTCCCTCTAGGGGAAGGAAATAGATCTCGTGTTGTCTTCGAAATTCAGCTGGATGGAGTGACTGTTGCTTGTCTTGTCTTTCGAACACGCCCACTACTCCTCTCTTCACTCTGGACCTTCAACTGATACGATTAAAAGTAAAGATGTTAAAACATAGAAATTGAATTATGGAATGGCATATAACAAAATATAATCACTTATCGCATACATATAGTCATCATGCACTTTTAAAGCATCACCATGTCCACGATCTGGAGTGACAACCACCTGTAGCAACCATGAAGATAGAAATTCAAATACATAAAATTATCGTGAAAGTTTTCTATAATAGACCATAAAAGAGAAAATATAATATCAAATCAACTAATCTATTTTGTACCTCTCTCAATGGATCAAAACTGGCTATTGTTGTAGCAACTCCATGGTCCATCGTGCCACCAACATCACTAGGGCTATCTCTTGTCAACAGCTGCAAATGAAACAATATCTCAGGTATCATGTTGATATAGGAGAACATAATGTGACATGATCAAGGAACACTTGAATGCAATGTTTGTGTTTCTCATCAATTTTTTAGATTTGTATATACGCAAAATTATGAAAACTAGCTAACATAGATTTACAACCCTATTAATGAATAAAGGCTACCTGAGTGTATGTTGTTTGAGGATATGAATCACGAGGTGTGGAGGAAGAAGGTGCACCAGGAAACTGCTTGAGATCCAAAGCATGTTATGAGACAAACATTCAAATATAACATTCAACTGTTCAAATGCAATAATAATATCTTTAATACTAGTTGCATACCTATGGACTCATCGTCGAGAATGTATAAGAGTTTGTAGGAATAGAGCATCCCTCATGAACAGTGCGACCTAAGATTTCATCATATCAAAATTCTACTAATTTAGTTATTCTTAAATTTCAAAATATATTTTAATAAACAATATTAAAATAACTTGCTAAATTTTACCTGAGTGTCAATGTCGAATGTATCATTCAGAATATCATCTGTGAAATCCATCGCCTATGCAATTGACGTAGGCTGTGTAGTTGCATCACGAGCACCCTGATAATCGTACGTGCAAACAACACCACAAGCGCCACAATGGTGGGGTGGAGCTCGAGGCCTACACGTCTCCTCCACACCAGGCTCTACTAGAGGACTTGCACACTGTAAAATGGTCTGGGTGAGTGAGCCAATCGACTTCATCATGTGCACCTCTACACTGTCCTTAACAATGGAAGGAACAATGACATGCTCCACCATGGGTCTACCCAAGGCTCTCAGTTCCAAATGTGGATTACGTCGTGCAACAGGTCTATCGTGTGTGGAGCCCCCACCTCTACCTTGAAAGTTTAAGATGTCAAAATAGTTTGGCATTTTATTGAGGAAAAACTCGCAATAGAGTTTCCTCAAAAAGTATTGCGGCACCTCATGGTTATTGCATGGAGGTTGGTCAAATACCATCCACCACCGCTCCGAAAATTTGTTTCTAATTAAATCATGGTGGCACCAATGGATGGGGAACCTCCTGCATGCATGGGACAAAGGTTCATTGGCTTTTGGGTCTTTAAATAGGGTACACAACTCGGCTTTGCTAATTTTTAGTTTTTTGGCATCTGCATATGACAAACCATTAGCATTAAATTACTTTATCTCATCTCTCTTAGTTGACCAAAAATTCATTTGCTCACTCATTTCTCCTACATGAGTTAAAATTGACTTCAATGATTCAACAATCCCTCTCCTATAAGGGTGGGTTTTGGCATGTCGATTAATCTTGCAATTAATTGTTGAATGTCTCTTTTATTGTTTTCAATTTGATTTTGAATATTTTCTTGTGTTCCTTGAGGATGCCTATGAATTGATGGAGGGGTTTCGGATTGTTCTTGTATAGGAGGCTATTGATGAGGGGGTGATTATGAATTCTCAATGTTTTGAGGTGGAGATTCATTCCCTAAGAATTAGAACAAAGTTTTATTATAAAAATCTATTTAAAGTTGCATTCCAAATCAAATTCGAAATAAATAGAATAAAAATACACACCTCTTTGCAATCTTCGACCTCTCTAACGTGTTGGCGGCATTCTCGTGGAAAATGGCAAGCTAAGGATGCAAAGAATGGAGGAGATTTGGCGAGCGCGAGTTGCAGACTTGAAATCTTCCTTCTCAAGCTGCAGGTTGAAGACAAAATGAGGGTTCCAAACCCGACTTTTGCATTTTATGTCTAGAAAGCCATTTGGCAAACGCCAAAGGCCTTATTTTGGTGTTTTTTTTAATTGTTTTTTCAATTTGGCACCTAAATTGTGTCACAGATTGGTGCACTTACCCTGTAATGTAAGATAATTATTCAAGTGTGAGTTAGGATGGTTGAACCCATAATTAAATTATTAATGTGTTTGATAATATTTTTACTATTTTATTGAACTTAGGCTAAAAGCTAAAAAAAATAAGTTAAATTAGATCACATCAATAAGATGGAATTAATAGTGTAACCTTTGAGAATAAAAAAATAAGAAAATATATCAAACTTTAATGAGCTTATATATTTAAATGATATTATGATCTATTAAAGATACTAATTTTATAACAATTTTTTATTTAAAATTCTTAATCTTGTAGACATGTATATAAAAATTATAAATCTAAATCTAAAAAATAATAAATTTAAGTATATATATAAAATAACAAATCTAATTTTATAAAATCATAAATCTAAGTATATTAAATGATAGCATGCTAATCTACATTGTGCAAAGCTCAATCCTTCACATGGCATCTAATCTACTCATCCTTTGCTATTACCTATAAATTATAAAAAAAATATTAGTACAATTAGAGGTTGATAATTCAAATCCTACACTCCTAGGGTGTCCCTCACTATGGTTAGCATTTATAAAGAACAAGTACATTTATAGTTATTTCTAATTAGAAATAATATATATTAAGTTTAGATTTAGATTGATTAAAAAATGAAGTTGATAGATTACTGAAGTCAAACTCTTAACTTGGATGGTGATGATGAATGATTTTATTTGATTTCTTTGTAGATTAAAAAAATAGATTAGTTTATTTTAAACCCACCCTCCATTATTTCCCTCCAACAAATTTTTTGGTTAAATTAATTTAAATTTTATATAACTAAAAAAATTCTTCCTTCAACAAATTTAGAGAAGTTATTTTTACTAGCTAAGCTATTATTTCCTATTTTAATTGGTATTCTTTTTCTAAAATTTTGAAAAAAATTCTTATATGTCAACATAGAGCCATCAAACGTAGGCTATGATGATTATATATATTATAATCTAACATATTTATCATCACAATTTTCATGTGCATTAGAATTTTTTTATTTAAAATGTTTACTTATCCTCTTAAGAATCATAACTAACAATTGGCTAAAAATAACTTATGCATGCAATCCACCAAAGAAACATATATGTTCTATATAATATATATTACAAAAAAGAAACTTGAATTTGTTGTAAGGTGTGCGCCCTTGGTCTCCTAAATGTTGTGCAGTGCAACACTTGAGTTCATGACATGGTTTAACCACCTCATATGGATTCATTAACTTGACATTAACAGGTTGATCTTTTAGTGCAACAATAACCATCTTTGCAACAATTGGTATTAGAGCTTGGGTCATGAGTTTGAACCCCTCACTTGTGTTTGGGGAATTTTTGCAAGGTGTGCACCCTTGGTCTCCTTGTGTTGTGCAGTATAGTTCTCAGGTTTGTGACATGCCTTAACCACCTCCCATAGATTCATCAACTCTGGCAGTTGTATCAGGCATTAACACCTTTCAATCTTTTGGTGTAACGACAACCATATTTGCAACAAAATTGGCTTCAAAATGTGAATTAAAGAATCATAATGAGGTAGAAAAGAGTGTGATGTAGAGTATAATTATGTGAGTAGAGAGTGTGAGGATTTTACGGTGTTATTATATGCTTGGTTGTAGCCCATGTAATAAGTTCGAAAGTGGTGTTTTAAGGATTAGAGGTCTATGTGTGTGGAAGTTATGTGAGGTAGTTATCCATTTATGCACAATATTTTTGTAATCTTATGGTTGTAGCCTAGTATGTGAGAAGACACTTTGTGATAAATTGTAATGTGTTTGAGGATTTAATAATTTTTGGAGTAATATATATTGGAGGCTAGTTTTTCCCCCTCACTAAAGGTTTTCCTAGGGCACATCTTATACCATTTATTATGGATATTCTAGTTATATGTGTTTTTTTATGGTTGGCTACATAGTTGGACTATCCTTGTCAAGACCCTTTATTAATGACTATATTAAATGGTATTAGAGCTAATTATCACAAGAGGCTTGTAAATAGAGAATCGCCTATGGGTAAACCCACAAAAGTGGTTTACAATTCAAGTGAGAAAAGAAAAGTTGCAAAAAATGACCCCATGCAAAAAAAATTGCTTTTTGGGGTTTGAACGAACTATTTGGTTCAAGCAAACCCAAAAGGGGTTCGCTCGAACCAGGGTTTGAGCAAACCCATTAAATGTCGGCCCTGCATTTCCCATTCAAAAAATCAAAGAAAATGCTAAAGGAAAGGGGGTTCGCTCGAACCCCCCTTTTCCCCCCTTATCCCCCTCAGGCACCAAAAAAGTTTATAATTTTGCGCTTTGAAGCTCAAGTTGCTCAGATTAAAATGGAGGAGACTTCATAGACCCAACTTGATGATGGTAGTCCTCGGAATGTGCTATCCAACGAATATAATTTTAATATGTTTTGGTTTTATTATGTATTTGTTTTTTTAGTTTTATTAAACGTAGGTTTTTCACTTAAAATCAAGCTCTTTGTTCTGCACATGTGGAAAAATAATAGATTATCAATTTTTTTTTGAAAAATATGAGTGCACCAGATATTGAAGTCCTTGATCCAACAATTTTTTTTTTGAGTTTCGATACATGCAAAAAAAGTTACATTGTATACAATCAGCCTATGTTTGAATTCGTTTGACTTCGAAACTTGATTAAGGAAAAAATATTCAATAAAAAACTATGAGACCAATTGGAAGCACTAGATATCGCAGTTACAAATCTAAATTTGAAAAAAATAGAATTTTATCCTTCATGGAAAAAAAAAGTTATGTTGTGTACGGTGAACATCACTCCTTAAAAATGTTGTTTATTGAAAAAATAAATTAGTTTTCGAAGGAGATAGAAAAAGAGGTGCAATTTGATTCCAATTTTTTTGAAAAAAATATATTTAGAATCTATAGATAAAATTTCACAAATCACTAGTTTGCATCATCTTCAAATTCCTCATGGTTTAGCCGCTATAGGTGCCCAAAAGTGAAGATTTAGTTAGAAAAAAATATTTCAGTGTCCAGTTTGACCAAAAATTGTAAACCAGTATTATGGGATCACCCCTATGTTATAGCTTATAAGAGGCAAATATGGATAGAATTCCATCCAAGAGAATTCATCAAGGAGGGGAAGGTGGAGCCTTGGAAGTGGAAAATGGTGAAGACTGAGTTCTAGATAAAGGGGAAGGTTATTTTTGTTGAAAAATCACTAAATGGATATATCATGTAATGACTTATGGATAGATCATCTAATATAAGGTATTTGTAAGGATAATTGAGTAGATGATCAAAATTGATTTAATTAGAGGAGGTTTTCACTTATTGTAAAATCACTAAATAAAGACAACTTGTAAAGGTGCTTTATGGATAGATTATTGAGTTTGAGGCAATCACAAGGATTTAGAGGTATATCATCAAAATTGAGGTAGTAAAAAATGAATTATGTTGTTGAAAGGTTGAAAAAAGGGATGGTTGACTATGAGGAAAATTGTGCAAGGAAATTGGGCGGGAAATCAAGGGAATTTTCTTATAAATAGAGAACGAGAGTGGTGATGTACTCTAGTGAAACATGCATAACAAAGAGTGAATAATGACCTGTGAGGTGATTGCTAAAGGAATGAGGATGGCTAGGGGTAGAAAGTGAAGGAATCAATTTTTAAATAAACCTTGACATTTGATGTAGGAGTATCCATTAGGTATGGGGTTTACATCAATTAGATTATTAGTTTTTTACTATGTTGTTTATGTGTAAGTCACTAAGGGTGACAAGATTAGCCACCATATTTTGTTGCAAATGCTTATAGGTCTCATAATTTGAAGAGTTTCACATAATATTGTGGTGATATCATGTTCATGTGTTCATGAGGTTTGGATAACCACAAAAGAAAATAATATGGTCTAAGAGTCTTGACTCAAGATAATAATCTTAGATGGTTTATTTCTTGTGTAAACATTTTAAGAGTCATATTGACAAAGGAGTCTTTATGGAGATATATTTGGTCTATGGGAATCTATGAAGATCATCACATGAGAATATTCATTTTTATTATTACCACATCTAATTTAGAGGTTGTTTGCACTTGGTCAAATACACATTTTAGATGGTCTGGAGTTGTTTGTCACCTTGTATCTTATGTGGATCATCTTTGAGGATGGAGATTTTTATACATACATTTCTTATGATTTGTTGATGATTAGTAAAGGACTTAGAGGAGATATCAACATCCATGAAATTTATTAAATAAGAAGTCAAGAATAAATTAGAGGATAAATATAACAATGAGGAAGTAAGGCTAAAGAATTAGAATGAGGCAAAAAGTAGTGTGATGGAAAGTAGAATAATATAAGCAAAGTTGAGGAATTTCTAGTGTTATTATGTACTTGGTTGTAGCCTATGAAGTAAACCTATAACTGTTGTTTTTAGGATTAGATGTATAAGTGTGAAGAAACCTTATGTGGTAGTTATCCATTTATATACTTATGTAATCATGTGGCTAAGGCTCAACATGTGATAAAGGTATTTGCAATAGATTTTAATGTGTTTGAGGATTTAATACTATGTGGAGGAATCTTTTGGAGGTTAGATTTTTTTCCTCATTGAGAATTTTCCTAGAGTATATTATGTCATTTTTTATAGCTCTTCTAGTTATGTGTGTTTTTATAGTTGGTTGCATGGGTTCTAAACTATCCTTATTTAGATCATTTGTCCATGATTACATTAAGTTATATTAAAGTATAATGTAAGGCAATCAATCAAGTGTGAGTTAGGATGGTTGAACCCACGATTAAATTATTAATGTATTTGATATTGTTTTTATTGTTTTTTAATGTATTTGATATTATTTTTGTTATTTTATTGAACTCATAATCAACCATAAATTCAGGTCGAAAAATTAATTTCATTCATTATGAATTGTTAGATTCCTATAGATTTGATTAGATCAGTTCAAATGAGAAAAAGAACACATTACTCACTTTTAACAATAGTATAAAGACATGAAATATTTGTAGTCCCACCATTGCTAATGCTTTCTCATAAAGAGACATTTGAAAAGAATTTCTCACTATCAAACTTCAAAAATATGTACGCTACTAGGTTAAGGGTGATATAACTAAGCAAATGACACAAGAAGTATAGATTAACCTATTACCTTCGTTGAGGTTGATATCATAATACAAAGAAGCCTCTATGGAACCCAAGATTTCGCTCCAGGATTTAAGCCTAAATTTGCAGGATATACTCGGGGATTTACAATAACCTGCGGTAGAATATTCTATGACAACCAGGTTGAAAAAATGAATTCCCGTTAGCTGTCAACAAACACACTGCTTGACCACCTTAGATTCTAATACAGACTTCTCTATAATGAAAACCAAACCTTGTATTGATACTTGCATTGAAGACATGAATTAGCAGAGTTCAAGGTACCATCTAGTGATGATAGCGTTACAAAGAGCCACAATTCTCCGGCTTGAAGGAGAGTTCATTCCTGGCATGGTCATAAAGAAAATGGAAGTTCTGCTGCGCCAAGTTACCCAACACAGAAAAAGTCTCACTTTCACCAAAGGCGAGGCACCACAGATTGGGACCTGCCTTGATAAAATAGTTCCCCGCAGGAAGGTCCATGTCTATGCCTCCCTCGAAATGGAAAGTAACTGAGGGCCACCGTGCAGGCCTCCTGTAGCACAAATCCAGGGGCACAGATGCATCTTTTATAGGCTTCAATCCCAAGGCCTTCTTTATCGCTTTCCGCAATGGCTTGTAAACAGATCTAACAAAGTACGTTATGGTAGTCCCACTATCAATGATCACGCCTCCCGTGCCAGTACGTTTCACCCGAAAGGCCCTCAATGGAACCGCCACGGCCTTACCGGCGACGGTTACGCCGGTCATGGGAATGTACCACAGAGACGGGTTCATCTTGTTCTGTACCAAACTCAGAGTATGACCCCCCCTAAAGTCTGCGGCGTGCCCAAAAAACAGAGGGCTAGTTTTGGAATGCGGAGCGGTAATGGGCAGTAGGCAATAGGAGAATTTGTAGGAGATCTTGGCACCCAATTGGGAAAGCAGTGACAGCGGGCCCCTTCCCAATCCAACAATCCCGCTATGGCCATGATATTTGCCCGCGTTCCTATGACCGCACCCGAATACAATATCCCGGGCCTTTGCACTCCTCCCAATGGTGAACGTTTCGTAGGCAAGAACACCCTCGGTCGAAGTTGAATCTCCGTAGAAATACCTGTACTGGCAGCTTCTCCCACAGCGGAATTTCAGAGGCGCCAGCGCCTGGCAGAGCCGGTCGGTGCAGGGGAGGCGTTTATATGTGATGGATTTCTTGGGATCGAAGAGCGGCGGTCTCTGCTTCATGCAGGGCCTGCATGGTTTGCACTGAGTCCATATCAGATCACTGCCCGTGTCCACGATGGCCTTAATCTTGAAAGCCGGTGTTCCCACCGCAACCGCCATCAGAAACTCCCCATCACCCACATGAACCGGCGTTCGGATGCTCAATGTCAGGTTCCCGATTCGTCTGTGGCTTCGCTCCACTGCAGATAGGATTCGATCTGGGAAACTCAAGTCACTGTCTCTGCGATTCAGATGTACCCTGAATCCCGATCCCACCTTTTCGCTGCTACTATACATTGCAGAATCGTTTAACAGCATGGAATAAGAATCCATTACCGCCGAGGACATGCAGATTAACTGGAGAAGCAGCAGCAGCTTAAAACCCATCCCCTCCATTTTCATGATGGTCTTTAACAACTAGTGTTCCTGGATTCTGATATGTCTTCCCTTGAGGGGAGAGTCGGAGAGTTATTGGGTTAATTCTTGGTGATTCAAGAATTACATCCAAATGAAAAATGTCAGTGACTTATATGCCCGGTAAGGTTTGTTGTGCAGAGTGGGTATCTGGTCATCAGGGATTTACGCGGTAATGCCCTTATCTCCATTCACATGGAATACATGGCATATAGCAATGATCTTCCAGTCTAGCGCCAGTCTAACACTCTCTCAATATACGCTGCCATAAAATTTGGGATATCATCAGATAACCAGCTCATCCCTGCATTGAGAATACGCATCCACCTTTTGTTTTCCCAAAATATTGGTTTCGTTTTCATGCGAGGTGTGTTTTGCATCCTTTTATAGTATGCTTCAAGCTGGTACTTCTTAGTTGGCTTGCTTCCCTATTATATGGAAGATTGTTACGTTTATTCTAAAAACCTGGCATATGTTTTGAAAATCTTGTTAAAGTGGAATACAATTTCAAGGCAAGTAGTATACATTTATTATTATAAGATATTACTAATATTAGGAAATCCTTTCGTGTAAAAGATTGCAATTTAAAGCAAAGTCCTTGAGTTACATGTGTTAACATCCCCTTCTATCTATATTCAAATGATGGAAAGGAAAAGGAAATCTTTTCTTGTAAAAGATTGTAATTTAAAGGAAAGTATTTGAGTTACATGTGTTAACATCCTATTCTATCTATACTAAAATAATGATGATTTCTTAAGATTGGAGAGTCCTTGAGAACTTACATGTGTTAACATTCTATTCTATCCATACTAAAATGATGATGAAAAGGAAAATAATGTGTAGTAGAATTAAATATAAATTAATTTAAGGATTGAAGAGTCCTTGAGTTACATGTGTTAACATTCTATTCTATCCATACTAAAATGATGATGAAAAGGAAAATAATGTGTAGTGGAATTAAATATAAATTAATTTAAGGATTGAAGAGTCCTTGAGTTACATGTGTTAACATTCTATTCTATCCATACTAAAATGATGATGACAAGGAAAATAATGTGTAGTGGAATTAAATATAAATTAATTTAAGGATTGAAAATAGGGGTTTAAATGGAGTGTAATGGAGAGCATTTGAACAAATAATATTGGTTAATAAGTATGATTACATTATTAATAACTAAGAAGAGAATATATAGATAAATGATTAAAGATTGAACGATAACTAGTGATGGTAATAAAGTTCTTGGAATTTGGAAATATGCTCAATAGCTAGGTGTGTATGGATAAGAACTTGAATATTCTTTCATGTTATATGATAGGTCACCTTCATGATTTTGGGTTTCGTTCACAATTGTGAATCAATCTATTGAACTTGATCTATGGTGCTCTCTAGAATTTTTCCTATGAATTGTCTACAAAGAAAACTACTAGATAATGACTCTATGAGTTATATATAAAGAAAACTAACTCTAGATAATGATATTCTTTGTCATACTCTAGTTTTTTTGTCAAGCTTGTTGTATTTTGAAGTACCTTTACATTATACAAGCTTCAAGGAGATGGATTCTAAAATGATTTTTATGTGATTCACATTTGCTAGGATGAGTGTGGTCAGATATGCTAGATTCCTTGCTTGATTTGAACTTACAAATTCAAATTATTATTTTTATGGTAATTGGTGATCTACTCTTCTGATATTGGATGATGGATATTTCATTCTTGGATGATTTAAAAGGTATGCAATGAATATTTTTACACATAAACATAACATAAAATTATATTTGTTTGTGCAAATTTAACTTTAAACCAAAATGTTTGATTTTCAATTGAAAGGAGCTAGAGGTGTAAAATATGCTTCCTACACTAATCTATGAGAAGAGATATATGCAAAATTTAAACTTTAAATATATAGTTACAAGGAAATAAACACGACATCAATATACCATAACATAGTGACATATTTGGGAAAATTCTTTTGGGAAAAAGCTCCCAAGTTATAAAGAAACTCAATACATGTCATTCAATAATCAAGGGCTACAATACATTTGCAAAGTACCATCCTTTACAAGAGTATCACCAATAGGATGCCATTTAATTCCAATCCTAAACATATTTCATGTATCTCCTAAGTCCTTGGAAAGTGTTCCCTAACACTAGGATTAGAAAGAGATTCAATTTGAATTGAATGAACCTGTAAATTGACATTTGTGATTATTCTTAAATGATAGGAACATGTGGGGACGTCCAAGAAGAGCTCCTACAATATAAGAGCACATGGGGTGCCCACATGGAAGGTGGAACCCACTTTGCTTCAGTTAACTATTTGGAGGATTGATAACACTTCAGTAATGCATGTTTTGATCCTACAAATTAGGGATTGATATTTACATGAGTGGAGTGGCACTATCAGTTTAGTATCAGTTCAGTATTAGTTCAGTTCAGTTTAGTTCAGTTTAGTTATGGTTCAGTTATCTTCAGCTGCATGTAGGTATTTTGAGTTGAATGCTAGTTGACTTGAGTTGCATGACTAATGACTTCAGTTGCATGATAAATAATAGGTGAATACTTTTAGTTAAGTGGGGATAATCGATCATGCATAATTTTTGCATGAATTGGTGGAGAGATATGTTTCAGTTAACTAAGATTGACTCAAGATCACCTTGGGTGCCCAAGTTGGCATCTTTCAGTTAACACCTTTTGCATGAGAAGATATTTAGAAAGGCTTGGTCAAGTGGGCCCATTCTTGGGCACCAAATTTGAAGCGAAGTTTGCATGATATCTTCTTGACCAAATTTCATCAAGTGTTCAGTTTGAAGTGCCTAAATTGAGGAAGACTTTGGTTTGACTTCATATTACATTGTCAAACTCTACTTGCCCAATCTAGGCATAGATTTTTGTGAGGAGCTTTATGCTCTTATGTTGTACAACTCTTATGAGTTTACATGTTTGTATTATTGTCTATTAATTGTAGCAAGTGTATGAGAGTTCTATGAGAGTTTATTCCAAGTTGTGAAGAAAGATTGTTGAAGGCAAAGAAGCATGTCAGTCAAGGACTAATACAATATTATTGTAATCTTGTTCTAAGGTTAAATAATACAATCATTGTTGATTTTGGTAGAGTTTTTTCTCGAAAGGGTTTATCCACGTATATGTTATGTCACTTCTATCTCCTTGTCTCATTCTTCTACAATATTCTATCTCTTTCTACAATTGATAAAATTTATCTAAACAAATTAATCATACACAAAGAATTGTGACAAAGAACACTTAATTAGATCTACAGTCTCATAGTTTTACAAGTTCTAAGCTACAATATTACCTTCATTTCCAACATTTGATATCAGAGCCAATGGTTGGTTAGGGTTTGGGATGAATTTCTCTTAAAAGTTTGAAGGTTTTTGGCTGTAGTGGGAACTTTTACTATTGTGTTATTGCAGATTTGTAAAAGAAGTGTGTTACAATGAGTTCTACTTCTCATCTAGATATTGAAAGATTCAATGGATCTAGTTATGAGATGTGGAAAGTAAAAATGGAGGATCTCCTTGAAAAGAGAGATCAGTGGTTAGTTGTTTGTAATGATACAAAGCCATCTACAAAAATGTTAGGTGAGGATTGGGCTAAGCTTGATAAGAAGGCAAGAGGGGCCATAAATTTATGTCTTGTTGATGTTGTTCTCTTGAATGTTTCAGATGAAGCTACCATATATAAATTGTGGAAGAGGATAGGTAAAATCTATCAAACCAAAAGTCTTACTAATAACTTGTATTTGAAAAGACATTTGTATTCTTTAAAGATGAAAGATGGTGAATCTATTCCACATCCTTTAAATGCTTTCAATTTGATTATAAGTCAGTTAACATCTGTAGATGTAAAGCTAGAAGATGAAGATAAATGCATTTTGTTACTTTGTTCTTTACTAGAGTCTTGGGAAAATCTAATTGTTGCTATCAGTGGTAGTGGTGTAGATCCTAAGATGGACAATATAATTCCTACTCTCCTATCAGAGGAGATGAGGAGGAAGTCTAAAATGGATCCCAAGATGCCTTGTTTGTAAGAGGTAGGCCTAAGAAAAAGGAACCTAATGAAGACAAGAAAGGAAAGGGTAAGTCCAAAGGATGGTCTAAAACCCCTGGTAAGAGTAAGGTAAAGTGTTGGAACTGTGGGAAACTGGGACATGTAAAGAAGGATTGTAAGAACAAGAAAAAGATTTTTGATGCTTCTATAGAGAAATCCTCAGATGACGGTAATGATGCATTGATCATTTCATGTAAAACTATTAGTGGCGACTCTTGGCTTATTGATTCAGGTTGCTCCTATCATATGACTCCTAATAAGGAGTGGTTCACTAAGTATACTGCATATGATGGAGGGAATTTCTTCTTTGGAGATAATATCATAACACAGATTATGGGCAAAGGAGCTCAGTAAAGTTGTGTTTCAGTGATGGTAGGGTTAAGACCCCTAATGATGTTTTACATATTCTAGGACTTGCTAGAAATCTACTTTTTGTATCTAAGTTCAATGATTCTGGAATGCATGTGACATTTGAAAAAGGTGGTTGCAAATTGGTGAAAGGGAATATGGTGGTTGCTAAAGGATCTCAGATTGGGACTTTGTTTAAGCTTAATACCTCCAATTTGATTAAATCAGCCAATGTAACTGAAGTTGAAAATACATGTATGTTTTGGCACCATAGATTAGGCCACATTGGTGAAAAAGGTCTTAGGACCATTCTTAATAAGAAATTGGTTGATGGTATTCTTGATTATAATATTGGAAAAAATAATTTTAGAGCATTGTGTGTTTGGAAAGCAATCTAGATCTTCATTTCCTAATGGAACAAATAAAGCTAAAGGATTATTAGAGATTATTCATCCATATGTTATAGGTCCTATGGATATTGACTCTATTGGAAAATATATATATTATGTCACATTTATTGATGATGTCTCAAGATACACTTGGATCTATTTTATGCATAACAAATCTAATGTGTTCATTAAGTTTAAAGAATTTAAGGCTTTAGTTGAGAAACAATTAGATCATAAGATAAAAGTGTTGAGATCAGATAATGGTGGTGAATGTTGGTATAAGGAATTTGATGGTTATTGTAAGCATGCAGGAATTGTGAGACAAAAAACTACTCCATATACACCTCAACAAAATGGAGTAGCAGAATGGATGAACCAAACCTTAATGGAAAGAGCTAGGAGTATGTTAAGTAGTGTTAAGCTAGATCTGGGCCTTTGGGTCAAGGTTGTAAGTACTTCTTGTTATTTAAAATCAATAGATCTCCTAGTTCATCTATTGAAGATAAAACCCCTTATGAAATGTGGTTAGGTAGGAAACCTAGTGTTGCACATTTAAGGATCTTTGGTTGTGAGGCTTTTGTTCATGTTCCTAAAGAAAAGCGGTCTAAGTTGGATCCAAAAGCACATAAATGCATATTCATAGGTTATGGTGAAAGTTTACAAGGTTACAAGCTTTGGAATCCTCTAACCCAAAAAAATACTATATCTAGATATGTGGTTTTCAGGGAATTTAGATCTTATACAGGAGAAGAAGAACCAAAGGAGAAGGATACTTCTCGAACAGTGCATTTTGAGACAAATACTGAGAAGCATGAAGATGCACATGTTGAAGAACAATTGGATGGATTGGATGAGGACAGTTCACAAAGTTCTGAGATAGATGCTCATGATGAGCATACTGAGGAACAAGAAGAACCTTCTTTGAGAAGATCCACAAGACAATGGAATCTTGTTGATAGGTATATCACACTTGATTTTCGTTGTATATTTGTTTTGATGAGTACTAATGATGAACCTAGATCTTATAGGGAAGTTTTTTCTTCAAATAAGAACAAGATTTGGTCACAAGCTATGCATGAGAAAATGGTTTCCTTGGATACTTGTGACACATGGGATATTGAGAATTTTCCCAAAGGAAGGAAGGCCATTGGTTGTAAATGGATCTTAAAAAGAAAATTGGAGTAGATGGTAATCTCAAAAGGTACAAGGCTAGATTAGTAGCCAAGGGCTACTCCCAAAGAGAGCGATTTGACTTTAATGAAATCTTCTCTCATGTTGCTAAATTAACTTCTATTAGATTCCTTTTATCTATTGCTACCGCTTATGATTTTGAGATAGAGCAAATGGATGTGAAAATTGCTTTCTTACATAGGGATCTTGATGAGGAGATTTATATGAGGCAACCTAATGATTTTGTTGTAAAAAGAAAATAATTATTGGTTTGCAGGTTAAAGATATATTTATATGGATTGAAACAATCACCTAGAATTTGGTACCAGAAGTTTGATGCTTTTGCATTGAAAATTGGTTATGTTAGGAGTGAGGAAGATCATTGTGTTTACATAAAATTTATTGGTGATCAAATTTTAATTATTATCTTGTATGTTGATGACATCTTGTTTATTGGTAACAACAAGGTAATGATCAAAGAATTGAAAGAACAAATCTCTAGCACATTTGATATGAAAGATCTAGGGGCTGAAAAATATATCCTTGGTATGGAGATCAGTAGAGATAGAGGTTGTTTCACCAAAAAGTGTAGCCTTTGACACTTTTCACTCATTTGGGCCCTTTCTTGTGGTTTTTGGTCTATTTTACCTAGATTCTAAGGTGTCTTGCAAAGGTGTTGTAACACATTTCCTCACTTTTCTAGGACCCTTTCACCATAATTCACCTAAATAAACCCTTTCCAAGCCTTGTGTCAAGGTGTGGTAAGGTGTTGTAAAACATTTTCACACTTTCCTAGGCTTGCCATCACTAAATTAACCCTTTCTTATGACATAATGACCCCTTAATGTAATTTTAGGCCTGACTTAAGTGTGTTTTGGGAGGCAAGCCCATTCAACATCATTAACCACCACTTAATTCCTTACCACCACTTGAATTTTTCCAAGTGGACTAGGTCACCACCTTGGGCGACCTAGTCCCTTTTGGCATAAAATTCAAAATTAAAACTAAATTCTAACAGGAATTTGACCTAATCCCTTTTGGCATAAAATTCAAAATTGAAACAAAATTCTAACAGGAATTTTCCTCCAAAACCCTAAGGTTGGCATATCATGTGTTATTTTTGGGAGAATTAGGGCATAGCATGTATAAATAATGGTTTTTATCTTCATTTTAACCCTAATTGATCATTATTGACAACTCTCGCATTCACTCTTCACTCCTCATCCACATCTCTTCTCAAGCAAGCTAGGTTTTTGCATACTAAGTCATCAAGGCATCTCTCCAATGCATTCAAGGGATGATTGTTGCAACAACACAAGATCTATCATCAAGGAAAGGTAAGCTACATTGTTTCATTCTTTATTACTGTATTTCATCTTCTTGATTTAATTATCTAAAAGGGGTTTGACCAAGGCAAACCCCCATGCCTTAACAATCAATATTTATTTCTCTTTGTGTGTGTTTGCAAATTTAGGTATCTTGGAAGCTTGAAGATCACCCAAGAATGGATTGAAGAATTTTTGAAGACTTCTCCTCACTTGCAAAGTCTAAACATCCACCAAAAGTCACTTTCAAGCCCAAAAATCAGAGTTTCAGAATCAGACACTTGTGAAGAACCGAAGTGCAAACTAAGGGCTTCCATTCCCCCTTTGATTTTCTAGAAATCCCAAAGAGGACTAAGTCACCAAAAATGGTGACCTAGTCCCATTGGACATGACTTTCACTGATTTTTACATATTTTGATACCCATTTGGTAGAAACAGACTCCGGACCAATTTTCTCAGATCTGGGACTAGGTTGCCCAGATTGGCACAAATGTCCCAATCGGCTTCTGCAGAATTTTCACCAGCATTCCAAACTTCCATCTGATCCTTCTTCAAATTCTAGGTGCACATATTCTATCTCACATATTTCTATTTAGTTTAGTGTACATTTCTAGGTCATTTTGTACATGTTTGCATGCAACATTGTACTTTCCAACACTTTGCATTTCAGTAGTTTACATAAATCATTTCCTTTTAGTTTTATGCATTTAGATCATCACATTTCAATCACACACACATCACAAACCCCCAATCGCCCTTTGAATGAACCCTAAAATGAAAAGGTGTGAAAGAGAGCCACATTTCCTAACCTTAGCTTCTAGGTGAAAAACCCTAAAAGCCTATTGGGGAATCCTCTTTCCCCTAATTCATTTTTGGCAGTTCATTTTGGCGAACCCGACACTCCTACATCCTTCTTTTCTTCTTTGGAGTCCATTTTCACCCTAGATTTAGTTTGCATTGCATTTTGCATTGTTTAAGTTGCATTCTAGGGTTTCACATTTTTGCATGCATGAAAGTGTATATACTTTGCATTCTTTCATCTCAAATCCTTATCATTCATCCAAAATCTGCACTTAACCTTTCTTCTTCTGGTCATCCAACATCAAAACCATCCAAAACAGTTGCAAATTTCTAGAAATTTTGAAAATTATTCTAACTGGGACTAATTCACCATTCTAGGTGACCTAGTCCCTTTCTAGATTTTTCATTGTCTGTCACAGCACCAGAAACCTCATTTATGTGCTTTCTTAGGCTCCTAGTTACATATACTATAAGTCTGGAAAGTTTTGGGAACATAGGTTTTAGGCCTCTAGCTCAAAAACATCATCTTATGATGGTCATTCTTAAAATCATTTCATCATTAGATCTGAAAAATTCTTACCTTTCTGCAATTTTGCATCTCATTAATAAAAGTACTTTTCACTTTTGTATATACTATGTTTTTATCAATAAAACTTTGCATAAGTTTGTTAAAAGTACTTTTCATTCTTCCATGTAAATTATATGCATTCTTAAAACTTAGCATATATTGGATAAAAATGTTTTGTATCTTTGCATATACATTGTTTATATTGTTGAAACATTACATGATATGGTTACATGTTCTTTTCATTTTTATTCAAACAATGCTAGTAGCTTACAAATCTAGACATGCTAAGAAAAATTTCCTATCCCCTCCCTATGAGAGTGTTGTAGTGAAAGAACAAACAATCTTGGACATTTCTAATGATCATATTAGTTCTTCTCTTAATATATCTCCTCTTGGTGACGAAGATATTTTGCTAGAAGAACCAATCAATGAGAGTTATGAGAATCCTAGTTATTTCTCTCCTCTTACTTCTCTTTGTGGACAAACCTTAACAAACAAGACAACACAAACATAGCTAATCATGACAATAACATTTATTTTTCTCCTAGTTGTGAAGAAGATAGTTTGTTGTTAGAAAACACAATTAGTGATGGTCATGAGAATCCTAGTTGTCCCCCTTCACCTAAAGCAACCCTTCCTACGCATGACAATCCAATCATTGATCATTCCCCTATTAGTGATGAATTCCTTTTAGAAGAACCAACCTTTGATTGTCAAGAGCCAATTTTGGTTTGTTTTTCTCCTAAAACCCTTCCTCCTAGGGAGGATATCATGATTCACAATAACGATAACAATGACAATAACAATATTGTATCCTTAGAATCAAATACCAAGACACCCTTAGTCTCTCCCTTGCTCAAGGATGTTAATATTATTCAACCGCAACTCATCATCCTTTACCCTCCTTCAAACAAACCTCAAACCCAAACCAAACCCGAATTCATCCTTTACCCACCTACGAATAATGTGTCACAACAATTGAGTCATAATACATTTCTCATACACATTACACCTGATACAATATGTGCTCACAACAACCAACCTCAACATCCTTACCTTCCTCCCCTCCCATCTTACCTACTACCCCTCGCTTAAATTCACTTCTTAGGGAGTAGGACCTTGTTGACCAACTAAGGAATACTCTCGCTAAGATCTCATTATGGGATCTCATTCAAGCCTCCCCTCACTATCACAACATGAGGCAAGCAACCTTACAACAAGTTCCTATCCCTTCTAATGTGCAACCAAATGACATACCAGCTATTATTCACGTAATTAATGTTGATATTGTTTTTCGCCAAAGTGAGCTCCCTCCTTTGGAAGTATAAAAACAAAATGAAGATTTTGTAATAATCTCTCAATATGACACAAAAGGGATTAAGTGAAATCCTTTAGATACCGGCTTGGCTCTTAATATGTGTAGTGTGCACCTTTTGGATAGGCTTGGTATTGATTGATCAAACATCAAATATGATTCTCTATCTATTAGGGGATTTGACAACGTCACAAAGCAACCACTCAATGTGATCAATATACTTCTTGTAGTTGGAATGACCACATTGAAACAAAAATCCATGTTATGCCTCATGAGCTTTCATACAATCTTCTCTTAGGCAGGTCATGGATTCATGCTATGAATTGAGTGCCTTCTACTCTTCATCTTAAGATTAAATACATCTATAACAACAAAGTGTACACACTTGACGTTGATCCTGAACCTAACAGTTGCTTAAACATTGAAAAATCCAAAGAGAATCACTTCAATACCTTAACACCAACCGCACAAGGGGAACCCACACAACAAAAAATAATGAACAACCTATTGAGCCAATCACAAAGCTCTTAGATGATGATTGGGGTTCCTTAGACTTCACACCTCCTTTAATAGGAAAAATCCAAAATCATAACACATAAAGACTCTATAAAGGGAAACGTAGTCTTATCAATGCAAGACTTGGTTGATCCTCCAAAAGCATCCACCTCATCTACTTTAGACAAAAATCCAACAACGAACTCTCACCCGATCCAACAACGCTGAAAAATATTTATGGAAAAGGTTATGAGCTTATGAAACAACTTGGCTATAGTGGAAAAGGATGTGGTGCTAATGAACAAGGTATTTGCAACCCTATCGAGCCTCACACGCAAACAACTAATCATGGTCTTGGTTATTATCCTTTAATCGAAATCATCAAACCTTCTTCCAACATCAACACCATCCTAAATCGTGCCCTTCTCACCCAACCTTAGAAAGTGATCCTATGAAACCAATAAAGGACTCTTTTCTTAATGACAATGCCATCTCGTAAAACACTACTGATTCAGATTTTACACACTCCTCCAAAGGAGCGTACAAAATCTCACAATTTAAAGTGCCTCAAGTAAGTATGGCATCCTATACTAAGCAAGATCCTTCTTTGTCGCAAACCAAAGGAACACCTTCTACATTCAATCAAGAGGTATCTTGTTGAGACTCCTCCAAGATCAATTGATCTCTCTTCCTCCTCAAACTTGAAAGAAATGTTCCCACAAACGTTCCTTTTGTGCCTACCACCGAGTTCACGGTCATTCCACTAATGAATGTAAGGCCTTAAGTAGTAAAATCCAACATCTTAAGGATCTTGGTGCTCTCCCTTATGTGGGGGCACCTAATTCCTCTAATCGATAGTGATTTTCACTTTATCTTGCATCTCATCAATCCTTTCGGCTCACTCTTTTCCTGCACTAAGTGGGGGCAAGGGGTTAGTTAGCCTCTTCCCTTGTATGTCACTTGTCGTTGTCTCTTTTTACTACTCATTAACCTTTCATGAACATATAAGAGCAAGCTTGGGATGTGGATGACATGTCTTAAGTTGACTTGCATGTGACATACACCCCTCTTCATGATGCAGCTTATCGAAAACATATGACTCAGCATAGGGCTTTTTGAACAAGCTCTCTTGTCCTCTTCTCTTCTTCTACTTTAAAGAAATTTCTCACAGTAATAATGTTAGCAACCTCTTTAAAGTGGGCGCATACATTGGCACTTACATTTCATTGTGTGATTTTCTTTTTCTTATGATGAACCCTTTGTTGGAAACATTAGGTACAATGTTTCCCACAACGATACATTGCACTTGTTCTCTCTTACAAAAAATATGAGACCATTTGCACTTTTCCTCTCTTGGATACATTACGCATAATGTTCCTTAAAATGAAACATTGTACGAACTAAGAAAAATCCCTTTGAACATTCCTTACACCATCATTTCAAATGACATTTTCTTTTGTGGCGCCTTATTAAAGTTATCAAGAGGTATAACTTTGGTACGGTTTGAGTGGGAAGCCAAAGCAGCATGACTTTCCCCATAGCCACCTTTGTGTGTGTGAGTACATACCAGCCTAGTGTATGTTTCTCACCTTTTGAGGCCTTCTCACCCGACGAACATCCAAAATTCTCGTCGCTCGAGAGTGAGTATACATAATCTTTTTGGACAAACAACCTAGATCTGATCCACAATTAGTTGGACAAATGGTCAATGCTTGATCCAACCCTTTTTACTTTCATTCTTTTCTCCATTCTAGTTCTTGTCATTGCATGATAATGCATCTCGTTTTTCTGCAAATCATTCACCCTTGAATGTGTCCTTTAGCATTGATGTCGACTTGACTTAGGATCTTGAATCCTAGGGGCTTGACCACCTCCTTCTTCTTCCTCATTCTTCACCATCCACACCACTTGGCTAATTTATCATGAGTTTGAAGCAAGTTCATCCTCTCACTAAAATGGGGGCTAAATGTGTCGCCAAAAAGTGTAACCTTTGACACATTTCACTCATTTAAGACCTTTCTTGTGGTTTTTGGCCTATTTTACCTAGATTCTAAGGTGTCTTGCAAAGGTATTGTGAAATGTTGTAACACATTTCCTCACTTTTCTAGGACCCTTTCACCATAATTCACCTAAATAACCCCTTTCCAAGCCTTGTGTCAAGGTTTTGTAAGGTGTTGTAAAAACAATTCACACTTTCCTAGGCTTGTCATCACTAAATTAACCCTTTCTTATGGCATAATGACCCCTTAATGTACTTTTAGGCCCAACTTAAGTGTGTTTCGAGAGGCAATCTCGTTCAAAATCATTAACCACCACTTGAATTTTTCCAAGTGAACTAGGTCGCCACCTTGGGCGACCTAGTCCCTTTTAGCATAAAATTCAAAATTAAAACAAAATTCTAACAGGAATTTGCCTCCAAAACCCTAAGGTCATCCTATCATGTGTTATTTTTAATAAAATTAGGGCATAGCATGTATAAATAAGGATTTTTCTCCTCATTTTAACCCTAATTGATCATTATTCACAACTCTCTCATTCACTCTCCACTCCTCGTCCACCTCTTTTCTCAAGCAAGCTAGGGTTTCTGCATACTAAGTCATCAAGGCATCTCTCCAAGGTATTCACGGGTTGATTGCTGCAACAACACAAGATCTATCATCAAGGCAAGGTGAACTACATTGTTTCATGCTTTATTACTTTATTTCATCTTCTTGATATAATTATGACCAAGGCAAACCCCCATGCCTTAACAATCAAGATCTCTTTCTCTTTGTGTGTGTTTACAGATTTAAGTATCTTGGAATCTTGAAGATCACCCAAGAATGGATTGAAGACTTCTTGAAGACTTCTCATCACATGCAAAGTCCAAACATCCACCAAAAGTCACTTTCAGGCCCGAAAATTAGAGTTTCAGAAGTGAAAACCTATGAAGAACCAAAGTGCAAACTGAGGGCTTCCATTCCCCCTTTTGAATTTCCAAAAATCTAAAAGAGGACTAGGTCACCAAGAATGGCGACCTAGTCCCACTGGACATGCCTTTCAATGATTTTTACATATTTTGATACCCATTTGGCAGAAACTATGCTGAAGAAGAATATTCCATTCAGCTAGACCAAGGAAGGTAAGCATAGTTTTGAAGAGATCAAAAAGGCACTTGCAATAGCCCCAACTCTTATTAACCCAAATTTTAACAAAGATTTCATATTATATGCATTTGGGGATGTTGATACAATTTCAGCCATGCTTTGTCAGCAAAATGAAGAAGGATTAGAGTAGCCTATAGTTTTCTTTAGTCAAGTTCTGTATGATTATGAAGTTAAATACTCATTTGTAGAAAAGCATGTATTAGTTGTAGTAAGAATCCTTAAGAAATTTAGGTATATGCTATCAAATAACATAATACAGTTGTTGGTTGCTCACTCTCAATAGTTAGAGACTTTATGCTTAGCAAGGACATTAATGATAAGAGAGCAGGATAGATCACAAAAGTGATGGAGTATGACATTGAAATTAAAGTCACCAAGCTTGTTAGAGGCAAAGGCCTTTGTGAACAGCTTGTTGGAAATCAAGAAAATAGCAAACGAGTTGATCAGCAAGTTGAAACAGTGTTCAATAACAAAGAACAAGTTGTTGTTCTAATTACATCAACAAATTGGATACAACGAATGATCCATTATTTGCATACAGGCTACTATCTTGAAGGTTTGGACAAGTCAAAATGAAGGTATTATAGGCTTCAAGCCATCCCTTTTGCTGTAATTGATGGAATTTTGTATAAAAGGGATTTTCATGGTGTTTTCCTCAGATGTGTTGAACTAGAATAGATTGAAAAAGTTCTAAAAGAATTTCATGATGGGCCCACTGGAGGCCATTTTGCACCAAGGACCACATCCCTGAAGATAATGAGAGTTGGGTATTATTGGCCTGAACTATTTAAAGATTCTCATGCTTGGGTCAGAAAATGTAACAAATGTGCAATGTTTGCAGGAAATCAAAAGCTTGCAGCTTTGCCTCTACATCTAATTCAAGTGGAGTGACCTTTTGGCAAGTGGGGACTTGATTTCATTGGTCCCATTAGCCCACCTTCAAGTTTTGGGCATAAATGGATACTAACAACTACAAAATACTTCATGAAGTGGATTGAAGCAGTTGCACTGAAGGATGCAAATGAAACATCCATTTTGAATTTCTATCAAGACTTGGCTTCTAGGTTTGGTACACTAGATTCAATCATTTCTGATAATGCTTTAGCATTCATAGGTTTAAAATTTTATATTGGTCACTAAAGCATAATATTTATTTGAATACTTCTTCAAACTATTAACCTTAGGGTAATGGACAAGCAAAGTCCACTAATAAGAACTTGATTAAAACCATAAAGAAGACAATCTAGGACAATCAAAGAACCTGGCATGAGAAATTGAAGCTAGCCCTTTGGGTTGATAGGGTTACACCTAAGAGAGCAACGAGTAATTCACCTTGTGTTCTAACATATGGTAAAGAGGCTAAAATTCCTATCTTGGTTGAGCTACCTACATTAAGTATGATCAAAGAGATAGATTTGCTTGATGAAGAACCTATGGAAATTAGGCTTTCATAGCTAATGGAGATAGAAGAAACAAGGAAAGATGCATTAAGAAACTTGGAAATTCATCAAGCTCAATGAAGAGGACATTTGATAGAAAAGTAACTCCAAAAACTTTCAGAGAGGGAGATCTAGTATTTAAATGGGATGAACTCAAGAGAAGACCTGGTAAACACAAAATTTGATGTCATGTGGGATGGTCCATACATTATCACAGAATGCAAACATCATAATGCATTCCATCTCTCAAAGCTGCATGGAAAGGTTTTGCCAATCCTTGTCAATGGGATTCACCTCAAACAGTGCTATTGAGGATCAAAAGTTTGCAGATGTATATAGTATAGTAGTTGTTTTTCTTTCAGTAAGTTCTCATTTCACATTGGTTTCAATTCTATTTTTTTTATAAGTGCAGATGTTGCACAAGTTTTCTAGCTCTATCTTAAAAATATTTATGTTAGTTTCTTTCAGTTTTGTTTGTTGCTATATGGTTTCTACAACTGAGTTATAGAAATTTTCAGTCAGAAAAGGAAAAAGGAATGGACTACATACCCAATGGATAAGCAAGCAACTGATCTTATTTGTTTAGCAGGAAAACACCCATAGGAGGTCACCACAAATGTTACTAATTTTTAGCTCCCAACTCAAATTAGTAAAGTTTTATTAAGCAATTGTTAAACGGGAGAGAAAATTTTTGACACATGAGCTATTCAAACAAATCAACCAGACATTCAAAGATTATTAGGTTTTAAAGCTAAATTATTTTTTGTAGTTCATGTTTCATGCATGTTTTTCTATTATTCATCATTACAAAGCATATGCTTCAAAAAGTTTCATTTAGTTATTTCATATTATGTAGTGATTCACAAATGAAAATACACAAGTCATTATATGATATGAAATAGTTGATATATTAAAAAGGGAATGTTTTTGTAATCCCACACAAGTCGTGGGAGTAACTATATCTAAGATATGTAAAATAGCAAGTAAATGCAGGAAAAGAAATGCATAAATTAAGATATGGGACCTATCATTTCCTAGTTAATGAAAAATCCCATTGTTGAAGGTTGTGCCAACATCGTTGAGTTGTCCAATTGCTGCTCCAAGAGAGAAATCTGCAAAGGTGGATGAGGAGATGTTAGAGCTCGGGGTTCCATACAAATATCACGCATGTCTAATCAAGGAGATACGTTTTACTTTATAATTGGTCAAGAAAAACAAAATGAGCAGTTGTATCCAAGATATCCAAATCAAATCATCAAGAGATCTATCTATTTTATCTAACATTTTTGTTCACTGTGCAGGTATAGGATAAATCATGCTACTAATTTATTTCTAAAGACATCATAGCATGTGGTGAAAATGGGCTCCCACAAGGGTAGATCCCAACATGTTGCTCCCTTAGTTTCAAGAGAGGATTGAGATAGGAAACACATTCACAATGCTCAAAAGAAACATCTCAATTGAAGGGTTAAATCATAAAGTACCTACAAGAGCTCAAGAAATTGATCATTCATGACAGACAAATCCAAGATGCAATGAGATGAAAATCATAAATGATCAATTTCACATTTGAAATATGTGGAACAAAGTTGAAATTGCACTATCTTTCATTAAAGGTTTCTGTTTTGCAAGCAAGTTTCATCTATTTCATAATATTTATAGTTGCCTCACATCATATTTTCTATTGTTTGAGAATTTAGAGTATCTACATTAAAGGTACAACTATCAAGAGTCAATAAATGTGAAATGGGACAACATTCTATTTTGCAAATAAGATGCAAACACGGCAAAATCTTCATCATGGTTTCAGTACAGCAAGGATTTCCCTTTTGTTTCTTTCGCAATGTATAAATTCATATCAAGAAAGACACAAAATATCAATTTCCCGATTGCATATTCAAAACTATACATGATCATAAGGTAAAAAGTATTCAAATGTTCCAAATTTTCTCTCATCTGTGTTCGACTTCTTAAAGACCACTGAGCATTATTTGGGAAGGTGTTATTTCACAAAGGACAAGCATATTCATAACAAGTTGTAGCTTCCTTTCAATAGAAGTTAAAATGCATAAAAAATGTTCAAAGAATAGTGCTAACATGTTAATTACATTCCACGAGATCTTTGTCCTTTCAAATAAAACATATGAAGGACAGTGAAGAGACCAATGTAAATCTATATCTCTTATGGGACACCCATTACAACAATACAAGTAGCATGTATAAATTCAATGCATTCACAGTGAGCAGCCTGACATACAAAAATTATGACCATTGTCACAGGAATGAATCTATGTCATCATCAAATAGTGGTCCTTACTAAAGATAATGCAAAAATGCAAGAAAATATAAAATAAGGGGATTCAAGGTCGTGGCCCACAAATAGAGGAGAGTCCCTCAAACACTATCAAAATCCTAGAAAATGTTCACAACTGGGGCCAAAACTCGAGTTTTGCATAAAAAGATGCTTGCAAGGAAATACCCATGATGGGTTATTACAAAATGAAGTAACTAAAGTTTTTTGAGGTCATGCCTAGAGGATTCTCATGCTTTTCTACGGGTGGCCAAACCCACAAGGGTATCTATGAGGGTTTTTCAAGTGTTCATTAAAATCCCAATTTGCTCTTGTGAGGCCGCAGGTACAAAAGACAGAGGGTTTTTGTTTCAATAAGACCCAAAGGGTCCTTCATTGCATCCTGAAATGAATTCATGGAGGAGGAAATTTTCCAAAACCCTTGTACCTATTAAGATTAAATGAGCATATATCTTGTAGAAATAAAGAAAGAAAACCCTCATGCTTTCTTCGAAGAACAAAAAACCCAGAAACACACAAGTGAGCGTACCTACGGCCTTGGAGGAAACTTGAACACTTTGCAATAAAAAACCCGTCACCCAAGTTTAAACTTCATAAATGCAATCATGGTGGCTTCAAAATGAGCAAAGGCATCAATAGAGGATAGGGAGAAGAAAAAAAAATCAGAAATAATGAAGAGGTCACGGTATAGGTGCTTGAAAATGTTTGCAAAATGGAGAAGACAAAAGAAAATTTCTAGATTTGTGTCTAAGAAAATATTACCATAATTTTTTCTGTAGATATCTTCAAAAAAAGCATAAAAATGAGGAAGTTCGAGCTCCAAACCCCTACTAGTAGCATGGCGGCGCTGAGTTTCTTCTCCAAAACTCGAATTCATGAAGAATGAAGGAAAATTTTAGGGTTTGAGTCTTTTTCTTGCTGCCCTAGTTCAAATGATGGATGATTTTTGACTCATGTTTTAAAATAAAAATCATGCCACATTATTATTGCCATGGTCTTGACTTAAGTCAATCAACCTAATGATGATAGGGTGCCCGTGTATGTTGAAGGTGGACTTGTAAGTCAAGTTCAAGATTATCACTTGAGTTTGAAGTGAGTGAACTCACTTGTATTTTTACATGGTGTTTGAAGCAAAGGAGTGTTCAATTGTATTTTTTGCGTGACTTCAGACAAAAATAACAATGTAATTAAATACTAAAGGTAATATTTCACTAATTACCTTAATATTTAACATGTGATGGATGAAAAGGGCTTACACATAATAAATATTAAAATAATCATCTATTGATTATCTTTAATATTTAATTAAATAATTACCCTTTTCCAAATTCATGCAAGAAACACAAGAGAGGTGGAACAAAAGTTAGTAGGAGTGATCTAGAGTATTTTGTTTTCTTTGACTTGGAGTCATTTTTCAGTCTTATGGAGATCACATCGATTGGGATCATTGTTCATGCAGATTTTCTAGACATAACCTCAGTTCTCGAGCTATTTTGATCATGCACATTGAGGGGAGGAGTTTGCAACATTTAGAGTTTAGTTTGCTTCAATTGTGGGCCCTTTTTTCTAAGCTTTTCTTCTTTGTTCATGAGAAGGGTTTCGAAGATATTTTACACTTTCAGTTGATTGTTTATTCCACCTCTTGGCACCTTGGAGTTGCCATATTTTGTATATATTGTAAAATACTTAGTCTTTTTCCACAGTTCTTGTTTTCTGCCTTTGCATTATGCAAAGAGACTATCTTGTAACTCGGTTTTATTTATAGTTTAATATATACAACAACTTTTTATAGGTTAATTTAGTTTTTCATTTGCAGAGTTTCCTTCAAGTTCTCATTACAATCAGTGTTTTCCTTCTCATTTTCTGGTGTTTTGCCTCTGTATAATGTTTTGATGCAAATTTGATGTGTTTTAACCAAGAAACCTTTAAATTTTTGTCATATTTATGGTTGCATATACACAAAAGTATTTTTATCACAAGTTGTAAATTGTGCCTTTTCAATTTGTCCTCTCTATTAGGTTGTGAAAATATTGTTTTCCTTCATAAGGAGAGATTAAATTGGCCTCTTTATGAAATATTTATGTGATTAAGGTGCCCAAGTTGAGTTGTGTTAATAGATTTCTCTGAGTATTAGTTGTGAAACAGCCTACATGGTAGTTATTATTTGGTGCATCACCTCCTAGAAGTAGTTTTTCATTCAAAGCTTATAGTTTTTAGAAGTTATATTTCTTCCTTTTTCCCATATTAGTTATTAGATTCTAGGAGATCAAAAGGGGAATCATCCCATAATCTATAGATTCTCCTTCATTATGAGCATACTCACTGGCTCGAAGGTGTTTCCATGTTTCACGGGATTGCTAAGCTTCAAGCTTAGCATCTAGGGCACAATCCCTCATAATAACAATTAGGGTGAAAGGGGTGAATTAACCTGATTTGATGAATTAGGTTAATAGATGCAAATGACATAATTAATTAAATAGCTAGGCTAATTTGATCAATTAAGCAAAAAGAGGATGGGTTTTGAGAGGAAATTATGTTAGTATACCGGATTTGAGTGCACGATATCATTCAGGACATTTTTCAATGTCTACAATAGGAACAATGAGGAAGATATAAAATGCATAGGTATGTAAATTAAGAATGATGGCTAAGGAGAGAAAAGGTTATGATTGTTTGGTTGTCTACAACATAGTTTCAATCCCCAGAATTGGTTTTTCAAGATTTTTGCTCAAGAATTAGCATAGTATTTTTGGTAGAAAAATATAGTGGGCATGTATTCCTGTAGATTTATATGGGAGCTTTAGTTGTACAAGTTTTCAAAAGAAAATACTTTCATTTATAGTTTCAATTTATTTTTCAAAAAATAGTTTGTCAGAAGTTTATGTGCACATTTTCAAAAGTTTAATGGAATTAAATTAAAATATCATTGTAGGTTCACTCCATTGTCTATAAGTGTTCAATTTATTTGAAAATTTGGAGGAATTATTTTTTGGTTGCAAATATCAACACTCTTATTTTGGATCTCTTGGTCTTTACCCTTGCATCACTTTATCATCCTACTCTATTCCCACTACTTGCATCTATCTATTGTGTTCACTTACATTTAACTTACATCTCTAGAAATGCATCAACTCCACTTGTAGCTTCAAGCCTTAATTCCTTTTCTTTTGTACCTACTTGCAATATCTTCCAAGAAAGGTAGGAGAGTAGGTGAACAATGTACATAAAGCCTTACCTTGGAATTTTGGACACTGTAGTGCCTTTTGTGAATGTTCTACATTTCAAGATAGAAGTTTGTAGGACTATAGTTTGCAACCAAACTTTGCAAGAGTTAGCCACTAAGCCAAATTTACAAATAAAACCACCCAAACTAAATCTATGGGGAAATCCAACTGAACTTACTAACTTCCCAATTTTTTGTTGTCTAATTCAAACAAGAAATTTAAATGATGACATCAACAAAAGGATAGGATTATGTCATCATGATGTAAGCATGGCATCATCATGGATTAGGAGTGCTTGAGATGGGATGATGTAAGAAAAATGGGATGATAGAAAAAAGACTTGGTGGCATTATTATAGTAGAGCCTATTGCAAAATGTAACTAGATTGGCTTTATGAGGAAGAACAAATGAGTTGGATAATAATTCAATGGCTTTACAAGGAATATTTGCAAAAGGGATTGTAGAAACCTTAAATATTCCCTAGGACTAATTTCATCACCTAGGCCTACATCACAACACTTAGTCCTAATTAACCTAAGACATATCCATTTCACCTAAAGTCCATAACTTAATTAAATAATCATACTATTTCATTAGTCATCCTTTTCCATATCATCGCAATAAGTAAACAAGTGCCATGTAGTGGCGAGTACTTGCCTTTGTAGTATTGTAATTAGAGGTTTGTTAATTATTGTATTTTAGTTTGATTTTTGATTTTTTTTGTTTTGTTTGTTTAGTAGTGATGGTTGTTTTTATTTGTTTTGGTTATATAATGTAAGTATCTTGTTTAATGTTAAATATTTAAAATAAAGAAAATTAGTATATATGTTTGTTGTTTGATGTTTTTTTTTTTTTTAATAAAATAAAGTAGAATAAATTTTAATTTTAATTTGAATATTTATATATAATTTATATTATTATATATAACCATAATTATTTGCTTTTTAATAATCACTATATATGAAACTATTATACTTGTCATTATGTTTGATTGATAAAATTATACTATAATATATTATATAATAATATAAATTATATATAAATATTCAAATGTATTGTGCATTTATGTTTAATTTATAAAATTAAAATTTATTCTACTTTATTTTATTAATTTATATTATTAAATTAAATACAAGATAAAAATAAATTTTGCAATATGTTCAAAAAAAATAACAATAATAAAAAGTCCATCATATAAGATATAATTATGAATGTTATCTTCTTCACAAAAATCTATCTCAAATCTTTATAACATTTATTTTTAAAAATATCAAAAGATGTATATTTTAAATAGTTTTTTACAAATAAATATACTAGTAATATAATTCTAATATAATATAATATAAATATAAATATTAAATAATTTAAATATAATATTAATAAAAATCAATTATTATATAAAAATATTACAAAATCACCAAATCACCCACGCATGTTCATTTGCTATTGATCGGTTTCAAAGTCAATTCCTTAATTGACACTTTTGGAATTAATAATGTGTGAATCAACTTTTATGATGAAGTTGCAACTTGCGTATGTGCTAGGAAGAGAGTTATTTACCGTCTCACTTTCCACAATTTCAACAAAAAAAAATTGGTAAAGTAATATTTGAGTTATTAATCGTTTCAATTTCCACCATCTTAGGAAAAAAATTAGGCAAAGTAATAGTTCAAATTTTTGAAAAATAGGTAAAATAATAGTTAATTTCGTTTTTCTTAGAAATCTGTCAATAACACACAAAATATTTTAGTCAATCATATTTAAGAAAAATAATTTATAAAATTAAATATTTTGCAAGTTCATTATTTTTTTCAAAAAAAATAGTTGTTTTTAATTGGTTGAAAGCTAACTTATTAATAATTAATTAAGTAAGAAAAACAAAACTCATTGCAATAGTATTGCCTAATGGCAAGTACTAATAACTAATTACATATTTCACCTATTATCAATCTCACCCATGTGGCTAAAATAATTAAATAATATTATTATTTAATTAAGCCTATATTCCCTCACCACTTTTCAAGAATAATGGGGATCTAGTAACACTTGTCCTTGTGATCCCATTATTCTCTCAACACTTTCCAAGAATATTGGGCACCTAAAAATACTTGTTCTTATGGTACCCTTATTCTCTCAACACATCCCAAAGTTATAACCCTTTTAGGTGCAGATGTCCCTCATCCTCACAACTACTTACTAAATTTGGTAAGTTAATCCTAGTCAATCACATTCTAACTAACTCCATCTCCACCTTCGTATTCTTCTAGATCCTAAGCAATTCCTCTCAACCATTCTCCTCCCTTGATCTCACAACTAGATTTTGGGCATCCATTCCTCATTACCAAATTCTATAAATCTAGGCATCCTCTCATCCAAATTAGAATCCCTTATCATTCAAGCTAGGTACATGTTGCCAATTTAGTGATATTCAAGAAAAGAGAGCATCCACTTTCCAATACATCAAGAAGAAAATCATTCAATAATGGATGTTTATGGTAACTTTTGAGTTTATTCTTACATTGTTATCTTGTTTTGTTTTCATTTTTGAGCTCTATCTGAGGTTTGTGATACTTTAGAATAGAAATCTCTTGCATTGCATTTGATTCTATTTCAATTTCTAAATTGGAGGTTACATTTTGGTGGCTCTGGTGGGAAGAAATTCTTTATCTCAATTAATTTTTGTGTGTTAGTGTCTTGTGGTGATTTATGGCTAACAGATTTTGCAAGCCTTCGAGTGACTTTCAACTATCAAGTATTTATAGGTGTCCCTAACAGTAAAAATGACAGACATCATTGCAAACAAGATGGCCAAAAGACGAATTTTGATATAAAACACTTAATATCTACCTAATTTTTTTTGAAGTGTTTGCTTGCTAATCAAAGGTATAACCATACATAGGCATTTTGTTTGTACCATACAGAGAGCATGCTACACAAACAACAATAACAACAACAAGAAACACAGGAATATATACAGGTTGAGGGAATATGCATAGTCTATTTTTAACATATAACAATTGACTTAGTCAAATATATTCAGTATATCCCACATAGAACATTGTATATTTGTCTCTATCCATCATTCTGTATATATTCTAAGTGTCAAACCACCTTAAAACTTCTAAACCACCTTTTCAAATACCTAAACCACCTTTAAAATATCCCAAACCATGCATTTTAGGTTAAAACCATTTTAAAATAGCCAAAAACCATGTAATTAATGTGAAAAACTCCCTAAAAATTGACAAAAGTGTTGGTTTTAAGATAAAACCACCCTCCAAATAGCCTAAAAGTGTGATTTTACAAGTAAATCCACCCTCCAAATGGCTTAAAACCATGAGTTTGTAGGTCAAACCACTCAAAAAATATCCAAAACCATATAATAAATAGCGGAAACCTTGAACCATAATCGAAATCGGCTTCTAAAATGATTGGAACTGTGAATTTCTTGCCAAAACTACCAGTAGAAAGACAAAAACCATGAACTCCTAGTTCAAAACCACCCTTAAAAAAAAGACACAAAACCACGTGGATTAATATAAAAACCTCCTTTTAAAAGAAGAAAACCGTGAGTTTTAAGTTAAATAAATCTGCATCTATCACGTCCACGTGCAACAAAATTTATGTTCCAATATTTAATAACTTGATTTAAATAAGTTTCAAAATCCATCAATTAAGCTATTTTGCTAACATGGGAAGGGCTTAAGCCCTTGCAAGCACCATCCATTTTTTTTAAAACCACCTTATAACTTGTTTTTTTTGTTTCAATTTCCAAACTTTAATAGGCATTGGAAATCTACTTCTACCATGGAGGCTATGGTGTGGGCGAATTCAAAGTCTAACTTTATTTTTAAACTTCAAAGGATCATAATTTTTCACGTTTGTTGTCCTTTTTTAGTGCTTTTTCTTTTAATATATGAGAAAATTTATTTCATTTTCATTTTATATGTGCTTTATTTTATTTTCTTCCTCTCACTTTAAAATTGGGTTAAAAAATTACTTCACATTTCGACTTAGGATAATAATTAACGAGTGTATTTTAAACCAAGAAAAATTATGTATGCTTTCCTCTCTTAATTTAGGGTGATCTTGAGGATAAAAATTAAGTGTTGTCTTGTTTTATTTTTAGGGAGCTTGCTTGGGTATTTTATCACCCCAAGGGACGACCTCAACTCTAGTGTTCTAATGGAGTATAAATAGAAGGGGTTGAATTGAAAGAAATACCTCTTGGAAGTTGTGTTCTTGTCATTTAGCCTAAGCCCTTAAGAACTTTATACCTTGGGGAAGTGAAGGAGAAGGGTTGGTTACACTCTTCTCCTAGTTTTTTGAATTTCTCGTGCTTTCTAATTCATGAATTAGGTCTCGCATACCCTTGTGGTTTTTAGAGGATACCCCTAGGTAAGCCTTGTATAGCCTATTTTAAGACCTTTCGGTTGTTTCTTAATCATGGTTCAAGGTAAAATATCATGCCTAAAGGTACTCATCATGTACCTTCTTGTGTTGAGATAACAACTATTCCTTGATTGGGCCTTGTCCTTTCACGATAAGGGATGTAGAGGTGGTATATGACCTTTGCATACCCTAGTTATCCACTCCCTTGAAGGTATTTTATTGTGTGAGCCCATATTAAGTTAAAACACCCTTTATTGAATAAATATAGACATTTTATTGTAGTCTTCTTGTTTGATTGTTGTATATACCAAAGTTCTTATTTGTCAAAACCTGTACTACCAAGTTGAGTCAATTCAAGTTTCCAGTGCTTTTATTTGTTTGAAAATATTTTCCAAGTTCGTATCCTTTTGAAACACAAATCACTGAATCCAAAATTAGGATAACCATTTGCTTCCAAATAAATCCAATTATTCAAACATCTACAACACACCCTGAGTGCAAAGTACACATCCTTTTTTCACACATTATCCACTTGATCCTAACCCTGTTCATCCTTAAAGTCACATCCAACATATTTGGAAATATTAGGATATCCTTAAATCGTTCCAACATTATCATCTTTTACCCATAATCAAAATTTCATCATGATCATGATCATGATCATATCTTATCCTCATCTTTCTAGTCATATTTTAGTCACATATTTCAAAAGAATTAGGACATACTTTATAATCATTTCGTCATCACCCTTTATCCACATCATCCTTGTAGTCAACACCCATCATCAATCCACATAAATCCTTGGTCATGGTTGAAAGAATCACTTTTGGATCTCTTAATCAAAATCATTACCTTATTCCAAACTTTGGGACCTTTAATCATCCTAAGGCCCATTGTTTAATCCTTGGAAAACCTACACCAATTTGTAGATCCAAAACCAGTCATAATTAGATCATCCTAGGATCCAAGTGTCTAGACATAAACTATAATCAAAATTAGTAATTCAAATCCACATAGTCCACCTAATCATCAATTCCCATCCTTGGGGTCATCCTAATCATCCACATAGTCCATCCAAGTCATCTATCAAATCCACCTAGGGTCATCCTTTTGATACAGTCACCATAAGTCAGAGCAATCCAAAATCCAAACCATTCCAATTTTTAAAATCCAAGGACCTAACTAATGGATCCATATCCCACAACAACAAATTCCAAACTCATAATTAAATCAATCCCAAAAATCATAATCAAACCAAGCCAAAAGATCATAATCAAATAAAAATCCAACACGATGACCCTTTAGAAGAAATCGTTTTCCCAAATCAAGCCAATTATAGTGACTATGATCCTTATGATGATGAGTATGGCCTTATCTACCAACTTAAATATAATCCTTATGATGATGAGTATGGTCTTGTCTACCAAGCTTAATATGACCCTTATGATGATGATGATAGCATTGACCAAGACACCATTGATAAGATCCTTATGGAATGTCTTGCCATATATTCCGTACACGCCACCATCAACTCCCATATCCCCCAAAATCAAGATCTCCCAAGCACTAGATACCTCATGAACCAACATCAAACCTTCATGATCTATCTAATCCCACCTTTGGTAAGGAAAATACCATCCTAGAACAATATCCCCCATCACCCCAATCCATGGCATATTATTCCTCTTCACCTAACTCATTTAAATATATTAGATCATCTCCATATTCAAATCATTATCACCCAAGTCCTTTGATTCATCCTAATATACTAAACATGTTTTCCAAGTACTACTCGCATGGGATAAACAAAAAACATTAAATCTAAGAAATTCATGTCCACAACACCCATCCATAAGTATCCTACCACTATGGCTATTCTAGATCAAATATCATCAAACACTATTATCTATATGAGTCTACCCACATGGGAAGATCAACCTAAAAATTTCATGAAGTCCATAAAACCCACAAGGTCTAAAATCCATAAGTATCATAAGGTCCAAATATATCCCCCTAGCCCAAGCATATCATTAAATGTTACATTAGGAATATATATTAAAGGTTTAGTTGACATAAGAAATATCAAAGCAGCACAAAGTGAATCTATCTTGTCTAAGAAGGAGTTAAATCTATGTCAAGAGATTTTCCTAAATCATGTCACAAATTTCTCCCAATCAAATAAAGATCAAGTCACTAAGAAATTCCCCATTAATGATCCTAGTATTCATGTTAATTTGATCTTTGACCAAGATCCAATAGATGATCATGAAGCACGTGACATTCCCATATTTAATCACGATCTTATATATGATAATGACACCCAACATCTAATCTTTGATCATGATCCTACCTTTGATCTGGAAATCCAACAAGATCCTTAACTCCACCTTTATCCCACCCATGAACATTAAATCAAAGATGAGCCCATCCATACTCCTAAAACTTCTATTTCCCAAGATGAGACACTTTCCTCCCTTGGACACATAGATATTCAAACAAATTATATGGACCCCACTAAACATGAGGATTCATAAGACAAATTTTATCACATTGAGCACATCTTTGATAAAGATACCATAATTACAAATAAGGAGAAGTCACAATCATTCTATAAGTTGGTATCAACCACCTTCATCAAATTTGGCTTTCTTGAAGAAGAGAAAATAAACCTCTCTCCTAGGTCAAGGCTTCCCAATGATAGATTTGCATCATGTTTCAAAAGAAAAATATATCCTATGGAAAACAAAATCTGTCAAAGAATGAGTTACAATGGAAAAGGATTAGGCCTTCATGAACAAGGCATTTTAGAACCAATATTAGTTTATGAAAATTATTGGATATCAAGGTCTTTGATACACATCTCCAAGAAACTAGTCTAATAGTGACAACTCAATGATAGTTGGGGTAACCTCATCCAATGAAAATATAAAAATAGAGGTTGTCCATAACTATTCCAATAATCCTCCATCCACCCATCTTGTACCTACTTCCTCCATCTATAATCACAACATACATCTACAACATCCTAGTCCCTTTGATTGGGACCAATAATAATATCCATTATATAAAGTGAAGTATTCCCATGAAACAAAAGATTCCTATCAACTACCAAAGAAAATACAATGCAAATTCCATCTTAAAATCAAAATGAATCTAAAAATTAATATGCATCCAAAAATCAAAAAGAAAGAAAAAATAAATATGAATCCTATAGCAAATTAGATTGATGAATCCAATCAACATGATTCATCAAAATAAATCCACAAAAGTTGCATATCATATATAATAGGTGTGCACTACCTTCACAATTGTCATGCAAAACTTCACTATCCAAGAGAATGTTGGTCCCAAATCCAAAATGGATTTTACCATCGAATCCCAATATCCCTTATTCTAATCGAAACCTCAAGTCCCTAAATCTGAAATCCATCAATCCACACATCCACCTCCAAAGCACCAATTATTGAATCTGCAATCCAAATCCCACCCCTCATCTCCACCATCTAAATTCATCCCACTTCATCCTGAATCCAATTCCAAACCTAGAATCCACCACATCCTTGCAGCTACACTTTACCACAAGCATTATGATGGAGTTCTATTGAGATGTTTATATTTGAACAAGGCCAACCCAACTATTAAAGAGCATCATCACAATTGTACATTATATACTAGTAAAAATATCTCGACAAAGAAACTTTTTATGGTAGGATACTATTGACATGTCATGGCCGAATCATCTAAGTCAGCTACATCAACAATCCATTCCCACAAATCCAAAAAAAATAAAAATAGTAAAGAGAAAATAATTTCTTTCAATGGTGAAAACCATTTCTTGTGGAACCTTGGGCAAGTACCGTGATAAAAACCCATTCATGGTAATTATGCGTAAGCTAGTTATTTATGTTAACCTTGAGATTGGGGTCAAGTTGTCTCATCCATTTCACCAAGACTATCCATCCTATCATGTCATTCCATCATATCCATCCACCATGTCCATTTAGTCATACCTCATCCATATTTCTTACTCACCTTGGTCTTAACAATGATTTGGGGCACATAATGCATAGTTTGGAAAACTATTGACATAGCCATCCTTTGTCCACACACCATATATCATCACTTAATTTCCTTCATATTACTACTTAATCCCTCTCTTATATCAATATATGTTAATCCTATGTGATATAGTCCTTGTAACATCTCCCCTAAATCCTTCCATCATTCCATATCCTCTCCACTTCATCTAATTCATCAACCATTCCATCCAAATCATATTTATCCTTGTCTCTAGGCTTGGATTATCCCTTTCCATTGGTTCCACCATAAAAATGACAAGCAAAAGAAAACCCTTATCCAAGAATATTCCCAATTTATAAGCATGCTCCATAAAATACTTTATCCATGTTGAATCCCTTAAATCAAAGCATAATCCATCCAAAATATTCTATCCATCTAAACTCATCCATAAAATCTATTCATTCTTGCTACAAGTTGTGTTTTGTTTATAATAAATCTAATCAATCATCATTGGAACGTTTTTCCCAATCCTTGCATTATTTTCAAGATACATCCTTCCCACATCAGCAATGATATCATCACCAATCAATCAATTATTTAATCAATCAACTTTTAGCTTGAACAAGGGAAAAATCTATTCCAATCCACATCATTAATCCTTAGATCTAGTAAATAAATCCAATCCCATCCATCCATCATGTATAACCTTGGCTTTAACATGTCATTGGATACCAATTTGTGTATTTTACATGTTTTTTTTATTTCTTTATTTTATAAGTTTGTGTTTGTTTGTTGCCTATAGTCTTAGTGCTCCTACCATCACATCGTCATGCTCTCCTTCATCCAAGTCATATGATGGCATGCTTATGACAATGTTTCTATTAGATCACTACTATGTTTTCATCTTCTTTGTTTGTGTGTTGGCCCATAGATACATGGTGCATTGTCATCATGGTTTGTTATATCATAGTGCATAACGCTAAGTGCTATATAAAAATAAAGGTTTCTCCTTGCACATTAAGTTAATATGACATGTATTCCTCATCTATTACATCATTTATCTCACCATTTATCCATTATCCTAACCATGTGTCATTTTATTGCATTAAATTCTTGTGATATTTCATAATCTAACATGTACATCCATGCCAATCCAATTCAATAATACTAGCAGAAATAGTTCAAATGACCAATCCTTAATCAATGATTTGGTCCTATATTCATGGCATGTACATCATCCCAACATGATCTCTCTCAAGTCATCTTTTAATCATTTATGATACATATTTTTATCACCCTTTGTATTTTTAAGATACCTATTGGGTTCTATTTTACCCAACAGTTCTCTTGAGGGGAATCACTTTTATCATTATCCTTAAGAGACTAGGGAAACTTGCCACTAAATCTTCACTTCATACTATCCTAAATTTTTTTCTTTTACACAACACTATTTAGTGGCATTGTATCAAAGAGGGGGAAAATGTAGACACCTAAAATATTCCCTAAGATTTATTTCATCACCTAGTCCTAATTAACCTAAGACATATCCCTTTCACCTAAAGTCCATAAATTAAATAAATAATCATATAATTTAATTAACCATGATTTTCCATCTCATCACAATAAATAATTAATTAATTACATATTCCACCTATTATTCATCTCACTCGTGTGGGTAAAATAATTAAATAACATTATTATTTAATTAAGCCTATATTCCTCACCACTTTCTAAGAATAATAGGGACCTAAGAATACTTGTTTGTATGCTCCCATTATTCTCTCAATGATTTCTCATAATATTGGGCACCTAGGAACATGTGTCCTTATGGTACCCTTATTCTCTCAACATATCCTAAAGTTATAGCCCTTTTAGGTGTACATGTCCCTAATTTCCCTCATCCTCGCAACTACTTACTAAATTTGGTAAGTTAATCCTAGTCATTCACATTATAATTGCCCTCATATCCACCCTTCATACTTTCTTAGATCCTAAGGAATTCCTCCCAACCATTCTCCTCCCTTGATCTCACAATTATTGGGAAAATGTGTCTCAACCTTGCAATTATATAAGGTTTATTGTTGATAGGATATATATATATATATATATGTATGTATATATTTCCTAGTTACATTGATAGGTGTAATATACAATGGGAGTATATGGAGGAGTGGGATACGTGTTAACATTTTTTTGTTTACAAAAACTCCTAAATGGCTGACATACATTAAATTAATGATATATTGTAAATCTAGACCATTAATTATTAGGTTTTAGATCTAATGGTAGATATTTTGTTGGCTTATCTTGCCCTAGAAGCTAACCCTATTTAATGATGGTTTTGTATTACAACTGTGGTATCATAATGTATTCTAAGAGTCTGATAGCAATCGTGTTGTCTTTAGATATCTGGTGGTGATACTCATGTGAGAAGCTTGCTTTGCAAGTATATTGTATTTTTTGTGATTTATAAATAATATATTGGGCGGATTTTGGAGTGTTTGGTTTTTCTCCTGAAAGGGTTTTCCCCACATAAATCACTGTGTTGTGTTATGCATGATATTTATGTTTATTTATGTTTAATTTTCTGTAACTAATAAAGATCTGTAAAGTTTTACATTATTCTCCTCTCAAGACTAGTGTAGGTTGTTCCACTACCTTAGCTTCATTAAAAATGGTATTAGATCCTTATCACCTTTGGTTTTAGTTGTGGGTTGTTTGGTTTTTAAACTAATCTAGATCTGAGTGGGAGGTTATGTAGAAGATACTTTGTGATCTTTTTGTAGAAATTTTTCAAATGGAAAGTTCATCAGGGAGAACAGAGGTCGATAAATTTTTTGGAAATAATTTTAAGATATGGATGTTAAAGATGGAGGATCTGTTGATAGATCAAGATCTATGGGATGTTGTTGATGTGAATGTTTCAAGGCCTACAAATCCTACTCAGGTTGCTCAATATGATTTTATGCATCACAAATCCAAGGGTCTAATCATATTGTGCTTGGTATACCCTATTTTAATCAATGTCCATGAGGAGACCTCTGCACAGAAACTTTGGAAGAATCTTGGTGAGATGTATCAAGCTAAATATTTAGTGAAAATATTCTCTTGAGGAAGCAATTATATTCCTTGATAATGGAAGAGGATGGATGAATCATAGACCACCTAGAAGCATTCAATATGTTGGTGGCTCAATTGGCATCATTTTGTGTCAAAATGAATGACAAAGAGAAATGTTAGATCTTGCTTTGTTCTTTGTCTGATTCGTGGGATTCTCTTGTTATGGTTGGGAGTACTTCTATTATATTGAAGACTGAAGATGTGGTGGGTTCTCTACTTTCTAAAGAGATGAAGAGGAAGGTATCTATCAGTGTCAAGGAGGCCTTGAATTTTCATGGAAGACCTAAGTAAAAATGCAAGAAGAATGACAAGCATACAAAATCCAAGTCCAAGGGTAAATCTAAGTCTCCTAGAAAGTCCAAAGTCATCTACTAGAACTGTAGTAAGCCTAGGCATGTTTGTAAGGACTAAACAGAAGAAAAGAAGAAGAAAAAGAAGAAATTTGATTATAATTATGAGTTTGAGAAGGAAGATTGTGACACATTCATTGCACCTTTGACAACTCATGCAAATAATGATGCATGGTTAATTGAATCAAGTGCATCTTTCCATATGACCTTTAATAGAGATTGGTTTTTTGAATATAAAGAATTTGATGGAGGTAAGGTGTACTTGGGTTATGATTCTCATTTAAATATCGTTGGTCATGGTAAAGTAAAATTCAAGTTTCCTAATGCTAGAATAAAATATATTAATGGTGTGTTGCATATCCCTAGATTAGCACAAAATTTGTTATTTATGAGAAAACTAGTAGATGGGAGTGTGCAAGTAGTATTTTTCGATGTAGGATGCAAGCTGGTTAGAGATGTTACGGTGATTTTTAGAGGTGTTAGATATGAAGCATTATATAAGCTTGATGCATGCACTATTGAGTGCAATATTACTTCTATGAAAAGCAAGTACATAGCTACTTTGTCGAAAGAGGTGAGGGCTTCACCTTCAGCAAATGGTCATGGCTTCTAGGTGCCCAAGGGTGCTCTTTCTTCTGAATCAATGTTGCCTACAAAGAACACTATGTTATGGTACTAGAGACTTTTCCATATTGGAGAAAATATTCTAAGGACCTTGAAAAATAAAAAAACTTTGTTGAAATTTTGTCTGATTGTAATCTTGAATTTTATTTTTGTGAGCATTACATTTATGGAAAACAAAACTGTGTTTAGTTTTACTCAAATTCTCATAAATCTTGTGGTATATTGGATCTTACTCATTCTAATGTGTTTGGTTTTGCAGATGTTCCTTCAATTGGAAAATCCAAATATTATGTTTCATTTATTGATTATTATAGGAGGACATGGGTATACTTTCTAAAGAGTAAATCTGATTTTTTTAGTCGATTTAAACAATTTAAACCAATGGTTGAGTTGCAAATTGAAAATAAAATAAAATGTTGGAGGATTGATAATGGTGATGAATTTTTCTCTAATTATTTTGATAGATTCTATTAATATTGTGGTATTCATAAATAAAATACGAATGTGTTCTCCATAATAGAATGGAGTTGCAGAAAGAATGAACAAGACACTGATGGAGAAGGCTAGGATTATGTTGAGTGGTGCTAGTCTAGAAAAAAGGTTTTGAGTTGAATCTATTCCTATTTCCTATTACTTTATTAAAGGGTCTCCTATTCAGCTCTTGTTTATAAGACACCTATAGAGACATAGTCGGGTCATAAGCCTTCATTAAGATATCTTATAGTTTTTGGTTGTGAGGCATATGCATATGTGTCAAAGGAGAAGCAAACAAAGTTAGAAAACAAGGTTGTGAAATGTATCTTCATCAGATACATTTATGGTGTGAAAGGCTACAAGCTTTGGGATCCTATTTCACAAAAGGTAATATATAGTAGAGGTTTTATTTTAGAGAAACTAAGCCTTATTCTATTACATTGCAGCCAAGAAAAGGTAAATAGGAAGATGTAATTCAACTTCCTTATACACCTGAGAAAGTTGAATTGAGGCCCATAGATAGACAAGAAGTTGAGGAGAGCTCATCTAGCTCTGAATCATTAGAAGAGGAGGAAGAACCTCCAACTCAACTTGTTCGTAGGTCTACAAGGCATAGAAAACCACCTAAAAGGTATTCACCTCATGATTGGAGATTTATATTTCCTTTGAATACTAACATGGATGAACCCAAATCGATAGAAGAGGCGTTAGGTGTGAATTATGTAAAATCCTAGAAGATTGTTATGGATGAAGAAATGACAGCTTTGAAAAATAATGATATATGGGATCTTGTACCATTGCTTGAAGGAAGAAAACATGTTGGTTGCAAATGGGTGTTCAAGAAAAATATTGGTTCAGATGGAGATATTGATAAGTACAAAGCAAGGTTGGATGTGAAAGGTTACTCTCAAGTTGAGGGTGTTGATTATGGTGAGATATTTTCTCATGTTGCAAAAATGGCATCCATTAGATTTTTTCTTGCTATTGCTTCTTCTTATGATTTAGAGGTTGATAAAATGGATGTGAAAATTTATTTCCTTCATGGTGACTTGGAGGAGGATATTTATATGAAACAACCAAAGCACTACATGGTGAAATGTAAAATAAATTTAGTTTGTGAATTGAAGAAATCTTTGTATGGCTTAAAACAGAGTCCTAGGATGTGGTACCATAAATTTGATACATATGCATTGAATTTGGGATTTGAGTGTTCTAAATCAAATCATTGTGTTTATTATAAAAATAATGGTGATTGTTTCCTATTTATTGCATTATATGTTGATGATATGTTATTTATTGGTAAAGGGAAAGGTATGATTTCAAAACTGAAATATCAACTTGCTACTAAATTTGAAATGAAAGACCTTGGTGCATCTAGATGCATTCTTCGGATGGAAATTAGAAGAGATGGAGTGAATAGAAAGCTATGGCTTGGCCAAAGTAAGTATGGCAATTTAATTTTACAAAGGTTTAACATAAAAAATTGTAGACCATTGTGTGTTCCTTTTTCAGTTAGAAAAAAGTTATCTAATTCAGACTGTCCAACATCTCCATAAATAATGGAAGACATGAGAAAATTACCTTACTAGAGTGCAATTGGAATGTTGATGTATGTTATGGTTTTTACCAGACTAGACATCACGTAAGCAATGAGTGTTCTATCCGAATATATGTCTAATCCTGGTAGAGTTCATTGAGATGCATTTAAAAGAGTCTTCTGATATTTGAGCGATACATTAGAGTATTCTTTGTGTTATCATATTAATTTGACTAAAGATGATATTTCCCTTGATATTCATGGTTATGTGGATTCAGAATGAGCAGGTGATATTGATAGTAGATGATCCAACAATGCTTATATATTTACTTTATTTGGTGGTACAATTAGTTGGATGAGTAAGTGGTAGGATGTGGTTGCTTTGTCCACTACTAAATATGAGTATATGGTAGTTACTCATGCTTGTAAATAATCCATTTGGTTTAAGATATTGTGCTTAGATATTGAAATAAAATAAGGTGCAGTTTCAGTTTATTGTGATCTGTCTAGCTAAGAACCCAATATTTCATGCTAAGACCAAGCACATTAATGTATAGTATTATTTTGTTAGAGATATGATTGAAGATGGAAAGGTGAAGTTGGTTAAGGTAGATACTTTGATGAATTTTGTTGATTCTTTAATTAAGCATGTGAGTACAAAGAAGTTCAGATGGTGTTCAAAGAATATGGGCCTTTCGGCCCTTAGAAATTAAGAGATGATGTTTACTCCCTCTCATTTCTCTTGCAAGGTGTTCAACAAGTGGGAGATTTGTTAGGAAAATGTGTCTCAACTTTGAAATTATATAAGGTTTATTGTTGATAGGATATATATATATAGTTCCTAGTTACACAAATAGGTTTAATATACAATGGGAGCATGGGGTGGAGGGGAGGAGTGGGATGTGTGTTAAAAAAAATGTTAACAAAAACTCCTAAATAGTCGACATACATTAAATTAATGATATATCTTAAATCTCAACCGTTAATTATTAGGTTTTAGATCTAATGGTATATATTTTGTTGGCTTATCTTTCCCTAGAAGCTAACCATATTTTATGAGGGAATTGTATTATGGTTGTGGTATTGTAATGTATTTTGAGAGTTTGGTAGTGATCATGTTGTCTCTAGATCTTTGATGGTGATACTCTTGTGAGAGGCTTTATCTACAAGTAAATTGCAATCTTTTTTATTTCTAAATAATATATTGGGAAGCTTTTGGAGTGTGGGTTTTTTCTCTTGAAAGGGTTTTCCCCATGTGTGTAGTATTGTAATGTATTATAAGAGTCCAATAGTGATCGTGTTGTCTTTGGATCTCTAGTGGTGATACCCCTATGATAAGATTTCTCTACAAGTATATTGTAATCTTTGTGATTTCTGAATAATGTATTGGGTGTCTTTTGGAGTGTGGGGTTTTTCTCCCGAAAGGGTTTTCCCCACATAAATCACTATGTTGTGGTATGCATGATATTTATGTTTATTTCTATTTAATTTTTTGTAACTGATAAAGATCTGAAATATTTTGTATTATTTTCCTCTCAGGATTAGTTTAAGAATTTTTTCTACTACCTTAGCTTCCTTACAACAATTATATCGTGTCCATCCATTCCTCATTCTATAAATATAGGCATCCTCTCTTCCAAATTAGGACCCATTATTATTTAATCTAGGTACATACTATCATTTTTGTGATATTCAAGCAAAGAGAGCATCCACATTTGACTACATCAAGCAAAAAATCATTCAATAATAAAGGTTTATGGTAAATTTTGAGTTTATTTCTTATGTTGTTATCTTGTTTTTCTATCATTGTTGAGCTCTATTTGAGGTTTGTGATAGCTTATAATGGGATTCTCTTGCATTGCATTTGGTTCTATTTTAAATTATAGATTAGAGCTTATAAGAGGGATGATGCAATGGTGATGGAATGATGATTTCACACTAATATGGCCACAATTTTTTAAAAATTGATGTAGACTTAAGTTCTAATGTTAAGGATTAGATTCAAATAGACTTTAGACTTCTGTAATTATTCAATTTTATCTTATAAATGGTTGGGTGCAAGGAAAATTAGGTGAATTGGATGCTTCACATTTATTTAGTGTAGTTTAAATGAAGATCAAATTCCTACAAAATAAATTATATATAAAAAGTGAAGTGAACCAAATCTTCACTTTTAAATAAGGAATTTTGAATAGGAATCAAGATCCCACAAAATCTTAAACATGTGGGAAAAGCTCAATGAGTTGTTCCTTGAATTAGTTGGAAGTTAGGTTTTCATAAGAAGACTTGAAACTTATTTCTTTATTGCTTCTCCTTTTTCAAGGACTTCCAATTGGTCAAGACCTTGTAGGGAAACCTAAGGGAACCACAGTTCATCCAATTGGATAGGTGAAAATTTCAAGCCAGTTTTTTGTTTTAACTCATTTCAACAGATGTTTTGAATATTTTCTATCTCTCTTGAGAGTTAATTAAACATGGGGACCCATCTTATAATAATTATTATATTGATTATCAACATTGGACAAGATAAGGTTAAATTCACACTCGTAAATTAGAAAAAAATAAAGCACATCTAAATGTGGTTCCAATATTAGCTCTAGTAGGGGATGTTTGTCTCTAATAAGCTTAACACGAATCCAAATATTTTGGAGTAGACCAATACTAGGCAAAAAAAATTACTAGAACTAACTTACACTTCATAATGAAAAACAAGGGTCATGACTACAAAAGGAAACACCATATATACAAAAATGCAACACTAACACAACCAAAACAACATATGCTACATGGGTTCCAAGAATCTTACCCTTAAGAGAATTAATTATTGAGATTTTGACCATGAACTAGCAACTCCATGAGGTTTCCATAAGGCTACTAAGGTAGAGCATCCCTTGACCACATCCTTCAAGAATTCAATAAGGACCAATCCATAGGGCATCAAATATCTCATGTTTTCCCTTGTCGTCTAACTTATAGTTCCACAAAAAGACAAGGTACCCAAATTAGAACTCCCTCGCAATATCCTTTTTATCAAAAACATACTTCATCTTCTATTTACTCAATATTTTTTTATCATGGGAGACCTTCCTTATCTCTTCCAACTTGGTCAATTCACACATTATTTGGGAAATAGCACTTACTTCTTCCCCATCAATCTACTATTGTTATTTGTAGACTAGTAACTTAAGTTTGATTGGTAACTTGGCCTTAAAACCATACACCAATTCAAATGAACTCTTACCTTTAGTCTTATATGTTACTCAATCTACCCAAACAACATATTTTAGCTTGTCATCCCATATTTTCATGTTAGCATCCAGTTTTTTTTTTAAATATGATGCTTTTATTATTGGAAACTAATTATCTATTTCCCTATGTATGATAAGGGTATGAATTTTTTAAGGAGATCCCATATTGTGAGAACATGTCAAAAAATATCAAGACTTGAAACATATTGCATTATGAACAATAATCCTAGATGGTACACCAAACCTAGTAACTATGTAATTTAGTAAGAACTCAGTCACTAATTTTTTAGGTTGCATTTTTTAGAGGTATTTCATCCACCCAATTATTGAAATATTCAGTGGCCACCAATATCCATTTTTACTCACTTCAATATTTCTCGATTATCTCCCCTAGAAATTTTATGCCCCATATAGCTAGAACGGGCTTCTCTTGAAATGATCGTAAGGGAAGTGCTTGTGAAAAATTTAGCTTACCCACAAACCTTTAGAAAGTGTCACACCCTTTTACAAACTTGGCCACATCTCTGGATAATGTTTCCCACCAATAACAAATTCTCATAATCTTATTTGTAATTTTTTTGGCGTTAAGTTCATCTACCATACAATCCTTTGTGGCATTATTCTATGACCCTTATAGATTAATCAAGTCATCTAAAAACATCAATAATAAATGATCAGTGTTCCTCCACATTAATTTACCTTCAAGAAACACATACCTCTAATCTTCAAGTTTCAATGTTCTCCTTTGCTTGTAATTCAGCTTAAGTGGGAAATTTAAGTTTTCCAAATAAAATATAATGTCCTTATACCAAAGATAATTTTTCAACTAATATGGGATGAAATATGGGTTAGAAATTTCCTAATGGACTTAAATAGCATCCAAATTTGCTTCAACCACTAATTTTTCTAGGCCTTGATCTTTGACCAACTTAGTTGTATTTACCTATTGAACACCCAAAATACTAAGAGGGGGGTGAATTAGTATTCTTTTAAACCACTTAAACATTTAAGCATCCGATACTTATAGCATATTCAATTAAATTAATGAAAGAAAGCATGAAAACATCCAAAAATGTCACATAACACATGAACACCATGATTTTTATGTGGAAAACTGAAAATGGGAAAAACCATGGTGAGGATTAGCTCACAATATATTATAACCAATTATAGTATATTATAAAAGTGCTCATTGCAAGTGGACTCACTGCCCACTGAGAGAAGAAAAGAGATAGAAGAAATTTTGTTTCTCACATCCTAGATTGAGTTGTTATAATTGCATCTATCATATGCATCAAATACAATTCCATTGAAGCTCAATAGACTAACTTTACACACTTCATTTGATTCTCATCTAACTCTCTACTTTCCTTTGCATTCACATCACCCTAAAACATATCTTGCATTCACAACTTATCGTTTATAACGTATTTTAATTATTTGCATCATTTGTATCACTCTCATGTATTGAATTCATCAAAACACCAAAAATGATCTAGCTTATATATCTGCTTCACCCATAACATCAATTAGGTTGTCCTAATTAGATGTATCATTCAAAATATATAAAATATAACTTGTCAGCTCAAAATCCTTCCATACACGCCTCACACCAAGATTAAAATCTCAAAACACTTTGAAATAAGTCAACATGGACCTATAATAGATCCCATATATATTTTCAATACTTATTCAAGCTTCGCATACCTTCAAACCTATTAGGTCAACACTGCAGGAGACCTAATACAAAAATTATCCAATTGTATACCCATATTCATACATGTGTACCTCAAAAAATCATGCCAACTAGAATTCCCACTCATCTAACATCTTTCAATCCTTCCACAAATCTGCAAAGTCAAAATCCAATTTATGGAGAAGTGCAGACTCTCCAACTCATATGCACCGAACTAGAAAACACCTGTAATTGTCAAGCCAAACTTATGTTGCTCATATATTTCACACCAAGAGCTAGAACATTATGAAATTCTGGAATTCCTTTCTCCTTCTAGTCAAAAAAATTATATTTGGAAGTGCATAGAAAAAACTTCAATAGAGAAACAATGTGGACCCAGTTATTGGATCAAACCTTCTTGCAAAATTTCCTTGTATCAATGTCCTAAAACATGTTAGAGACAACCAAAATGATATGCACCATGATCTCCAAAGCAAGATACAATGTTTACATCAATGACAACACTTCAATGCATAATTTTATGTACCTTGTGCTTATTCCACATGCTCATATTTCCAACAACAACATCAATGACATCTCCTTAATATTCCAACAATCTCCCCCTTTGTCATTGATGGCAACATGCCTAAAAATCTCAAAAAAATTCTCCCCCTTTGACATCAAGGGAAAAGGACACATACAACAACTTTTATAACACATACCACATCTCCCCCTAAGAAATATATGCATATGTACAAACTAAAAACTTGAATTTACTCCCCCCTAGGTTATGTACCAAAGAAAAACCAAAAAATTGTACTGGAAACCACTCTATATAATCAGAATATGTACAATGAATCTGAAACTAAAAAATGGGAATGCATAAAGAGTAGAAATTTTTTCAACCAGAGGAAGATGACTCTTGAAGCTTCTGTACATGTATTTGTTAGGAATATTTTCCTTCTTCCTGAATCTTCTTTTCTATCCCAAGCATTTTGCATTATCTCTCTAGCTCTATCAATATCTCTTCTCCTTCTTCTTGAGTGCTAGGAACTGAATTTACTTGTGTAGCTCTTTTAGCACTCAAAAGAGCACTTGAAACATATATGAATTTGGAATTTACCAAGTCTCTTAGATTTCCAAATTGCAAAAAAAAATTCTCCTTTTGGGCCTACAACTGAAAGAATTTCTCATGTAGGTCTTCTATTATTGATCTTATGCTTCCATCAAGATCTTGTGCAGGATTATATGCACTGGAAGCCTTATCAATTTGTAACTCAACCGAGTTCATTTCATCATTGATACTCTTTGTGGTTCTGATCCACTTTATACAATATTGGATCAAATCCTTTGCTTCATCCACACAAAATTGTGCCTTATTTAGATTTTCTTGAAAAAAATTGTGTGCAAGAGCATACTTCTCAATTATCTTTATCATTTTCTTATCAATTATATTATTTTCAACTTCATTCTCTAATTTTCCTCTGAGACTAGAGGCATATTCTTTAAAATAATCAATTAATAACTTCAAATTCTCCATACCAAAATGTGAAGTGTCAATGCTTGAACCGGGTATAGCCTCTTGCAATGCCTTCATAGCTTCTTCCATCAAATCTCCACTCTTTTGATGTGTTTCTATAATATCCTTACAGGCATATGCATGGAATACATCTCCCAACTAAAGTTTGTTGAGTGGGGAAATATTATCAAGATCCACATTTCCCTGTTGCATAGGTAGTTGTAGTAGTTGGATTGATACAACAGGTTGGAACTTGAGCTGCATACTAAGTAGATTCTTCAATGAATCCTCAGAGAAGTTAGAGGATTCACTTGAAGCCTTCATGTTCTCCATAATATTTTCCTTTAAATCCTTTTCCCCATTCTTTCTAGAGCTCACTTGTGTCTCTACCACTATTTTTACATCTCTGGATGCAGCTTCATTCTTATCTTCATCATCCTTCTCATTATTTTCCTATTCACCTTCCTTCTTTGCATCAACACTCTCTTTTTCACCATCCTTATTTACATTTTCTTCACCAACATACCTATCTATGGTATTTGAAGGAGTAACATTCTCTTCAAGTGCCAAAGGAGGATATTTATCCTCCTTTACTACTTCTCTGCCATCATTCTTCTCTAATTCTTCATCTTCTTTTGTCAAATCTTCCATTTTTGAAAGGACATTATCCTAAGCATAATCTCCATCTATTACATGCTCATGTTGAGCATCAATATTATGTGCTTCTTCTACTTTATTTACTTCCAAATTAGTATCTTCTTTTTTTTCTGAATTTATTCCATACTTTTGTACTAAGTCTACAATCTTGTCAATTGTGTCCTTCCGAAGCCTCTCAAACTCATATTTATCTCTACCCATAAGGGTAGTTACCCTTTTCTTTACCTTTAATTATGTGCTATACAACTCAGCAAATGTGGCTTTATTTTCCTCTAAGGGAGGATCACCAATCTCCTTCAATGCATATTATTTTATCTTTTCTTCTTCTTCTATTACTTCTTGCCTTCTCTTCACCAATACATTCCACAACTCCGTAGGAATTTGGTTTTCAATTTTCTTCATGTCAACCTCTAAAAAAATAATATACTTAATGATGGATTCTACAATGGTGGCCTTATCCACCTCATCTTCTTCATTGTACACAGTTTTAGTTTCTACTAACATCTCATTCTATAAAATGTTATTGAACAGTGCTTCTAACTTCATGGGAGTGTGTGTGCTTATCAGAGGTGTTTCCTTTTCCTTTTTCCTTTCATCCAGAGTATTCTTATTCTACCTTATTTCATCTTTCTTCTTCTTCGTAGGAACTTTCTCAGTTGCTTCTCCTTTCTTTCCTCTCATGTGGATGATAAATTCCTTCTTTTCTTTCTCTATTTCTTCTTCTTCATTAGTGTCCACAACATCCAATCTATGTTTCTTGGAACTTTCTTTACTCTATGAAGCTTCATATTATTTTTTTTGAATGAATTGAGTTCCTTCTTCTTCATCTCCCTCCTCTTCAAAATTTACACTTATGTTCTTTCTCTTATTGCTTTCTATTTCATTCTCTTCCCAACAAGGGCTACACGTTTTGTTACTGTAGTAGATTTCTTATTTTTATACCTTCTACTCTGCACAATCAGAGGGGACTTCTCCTTCACCAGAGGACTATTAGTTTCTTTTCTCTTCTCAATAGTAAGGGGCTTAGTCCTAGAGAACTTTTGGATAGTAGGAGGAGTGGTAGTTTTTCTACTAGTCCTTCTAGTGTCTAATGAGCTTCTTGGAGCTCCAACCCTTACTCTTGCTTGCTCCACTTTCTCTTATGTGAATCCCATGTCCTTCACAAACTTATAACCCATGTTTTCAATATTTTTCTTTATTAATGGTTTCTTCTACTCCATATGCACCTCCATTGATTTCTCTTCATAGGTGCCATATCTTCCTTCTATGGCGTCCTTAGGCTTGCTAAGCATAAAATCAACTGAGGCAATAATCTCTTGTTCAATAATCTCATATCCCATTGTTGGGATCCACATTGTCCTTAGTTCAACGGCTTGAATGATGCATTCATCTGTTGATACCATGAATACAATTTCATCCTTGTATTTTTCAACCATTTTCTTGGGGATTCTTTCTCTTTCATGCATCCTCTTCTGAAATACTGCAAAGAAATATTCAAGTGCTTCATCTTACACCTCTGTATTACCAAGACCATATAGGAATTCTCTAATCTAATGTGCAAGTGGACCTCATTTTAGCCATACAACACTTTTAGTACTAGGTAGCTCTCTCAAGAAATAGATAAGTAGACAAACAAGTCGGTTACCTTACTTAAATGGATGTTTTTTTTCCTTGGTCTTCTCCAAATTTCCCATTATTTGTTGTCTCAACAAACCACAAATATCATATTCAATTCCTTTTTCCACCATTTCATAGGTAGTTTTGATTATAATGGTAGATACAGGGTTATCTCTGTTTGTGAAGTAAAGCTTGTAACCTATCATCATATCTACATATTTCACAGTTGGATTTCTAATTTTATTTATTGTCAAAGACCTTTTGTCATATGTGGCACCAGTTAGTTTTATACCCACTTCATTTTTATTGACTTGAGTTCTGAAATAGGTCTGGTGAAGCACAAAATTCTCTAATCACATCCTTAGTTATCAAACCAAGCTTATCAGTCTAGACAATTCTATCATGAATTCTACTCAATGCAAATCTAACCCATTTATCATCAAAACAAAAATTTAGGAATCCATTCCACACATCTAGTATCTTCGTATTTAAGTTTTGATATTATGGTTTTAGGGAAAAGTTATATCCAATAATTTCACTCACACAAACCTCTCCCAGATTAGAATGATTATTTTCTTTCAATTTGCAATGAACGTGTATCCTTATGTCTTTTGCATGCAACACATCATATGGAACCTTAGAAAATGTGTTTAAAGGGTCGACCTTTGTGGATTTATCGAGATGTTTCTTAAACTTAGGTCATGGCCTATCAATAACATCAATAACCCTTGTTGTAGCCATTTTAGAATGAATTCAAATTTCTTTCAACAAAATTCTTTGTAAAACTTAGGACAAAAAACATTTATAAATACCTTTCCCTTCGCTTTTCTAATTAGGGTTTGAACACACTTGATCACAAATTGCCTTGATCACTCCAAATAATTTCTTCATTGCTCTTCTCCTTCTCAATGCTTGTTGTGAATGAATTTGGCTAAGTAAAATCACTTTATAATCCTTGAAACTAATCTAATTTCTCATTGAATGCATCAAACAATAAAGCTGGAAAACTCTTCACTATGTGCATAGTTACCTTCAAATGTTCTACAATCTTCTGCGTTTCAACATTTTCTACCTAAATTTTCTTCAAAATATCAAGCATGTTGAACTACACCACATTCTTCATGTTGAAGCATCAACACCATTTTCTTTGGTAGGGGATAAAAAAATTCATTAAATCTACCCTTGAGCCAAAGCTCTATACTTAGTTTTCAGAGGAAATATCTACACTGAATGTTGGTACAGATTCATCTTTAACCTCAGTCTCTTCATTTTTTCTCTAAATCTTATCCATCTACTTCTTTTTTTTGTCAAATCAATATTTTTTATTGGATCATTATCCTTCATGTTTTTTCTTCTCCAAAACTTAGAAATGTGTCCAAGCCTGTTGCAATTGTAGCATATGAAATTTTTTTGACCAATCTTATTTCCATTCATTATAGATCTGCATTGATTAGCTTTATGCCTAAATCCATAGCATGTATAACAATATTCATTGACAGATTGAACCATTCTACCATTTTTATAGCCATTCATCATTTGACTTTTGCCTCATTAGCTCTATGATCTTCTTTCATGTAAAACATTGACCAAAAAAAGGTGGAACATTCTAATTCATTATGCTTCTACATTCCATAGCCTTATGTCCAAATTTATTCCAAGAATAGAATAAAACATTAAAATATGGGTACCTTTGTGCATTTGGTTGCCTAGTCAGTGGTCTTCTAGCTACATTCCTTTGATTCTAGATCTAATTTCCATTGTTCTTCTTATCTTCAGTCTTCTTTTCTGCTTTTAATTTTTTATTTGATTTTGATCTTTCACCTTTTTCAAATCCTAAAACTTTTTTATCTTTAGAGCCTTTCTAATTTACAATCATTTCATCTTGTGCCTCTGCATCACCAAGACCATACTGGAAGTCTCTAATATGATGTGCAACTGGTCTTCGTTTTAGCCATACAACACTTTTAATACCAAGAAACTCTCTCAAGAAATAGAAAATTAGACAAACAAACAGGGTACCATACTTAAATGGATGTTTCTTTTCCTTGGTCTTCTCTAAATTTCCCATTAGTTGTTGTCTCAACAACTCACAAAGATCATAGTTAATTCCTTTTTCCACCACTTCATAGGTAGTGTTTATTGTGGTGGCAAATACAAAGTTATCTATGTTTTTGATGTAAATCTTGTAACCTATCATCATAGTTGCATATTTGATAGCTAGATTTCTAATTTTATTTACTATCAAAGCCCTTTTGTCATATGTGGCACTAGTTAGTTTTGTAACCACTTTATTTTTCACTGACTTGAGTACCAAAACAGGTTTTTTGGAGCACAAACTTATAACTTCTCTAATCACTTTCTTGGTTATCAAACTAGGCTTATCAGTCCAGATAAGTCTATCATGAATTGTACTCAATGCAAGTCTAACCCATTTAACAACAAAATAAAAATTTGGGAATCCATTCCACCCATCTACTTTCTTCGCAGTTAGGTTTGATATTCTATTTTTTAGGGAAAAGCTATCTCTAATAAGTTCACTCACCCAAACCTCTTCTAGCTTAGAATGATTATGTTCTTCCAATTTTCAATGAATGTAAATCCTTATGTCTTTCGTATGCAACACACCATATGGAACCTTAGAAAATGTGTCTAAGGGATCGACCTCTATGGATTTATTAGGATTTTTCTTAAAATTAGGTTGTGGCCTATCAGTAACCTCAATAACACTTGGTGTACCATTTCAAAATGAATTCAAATTTCTTTCAACAATATTCTTTGTGAAACTTAGGGAAAACAAAGATTTGTAAATACCTTTTCCTTCGCTTTTATGAGTAGGGTTTGAATGCACTTGATCACAAATCACCTTGTTCACTCCAACTATTTTATTTTTTGCTCTTCTCCTTCTCAATGCTTGTTGTGAATGAATTTGGCTAACTAAAATCACTTTATAACCCTCGAAATTAAACTAATTTCTCATTGAATTTTTTGAACAATAAAGTTGTAAAACTCTTCATTGTGTGCATAGTTACCTTCAAATGCTCTGCAATCTTCTACATTTCAACATTTTCTACCAGAATTTTCTTTCAAAGATCAAGCATGTTGACCTACACCACATATCTTTGTGTTGAAGCATTGGCACCATTTTCTTTGGAAGGGGATAAAATATTTTCATTAAAGTTCCCTCTGATCCAAAGCTCTCAACTTAGTTTTTGGAGGAAACATTTGCACCTAATGTTGGTATAGATTCATATTTAACCTCAGTCTCTTCCTTTTTCTCCAAATCTTATCCATATCCTTTGTTTCTTTTAGATCAATCTTTTGTACTAGATCATTCTTCTTTACCAAATTATCCTTCTTCATATTTTTCTTTTGCAAAACTTAGAAATGTGTATAGGCCTATTACAATTATAGCATATGAAATTATTTTGACCAATCTTATTTTCATTCATTATATATCTGCATTGATTAGCTTTATGCTCAAATCCATATCAGGTATAATAGTAGCCATTGAAAGATTGAACCATTCTACCATTGTTATAGCCATTCATCATTTGACTTCTACACTCATTAGCTTTATGGCCAAATTTCTTGCATGTAAAACATTGACCAAAAAAATTTGGAACATTCAAATTCATTCTACTTCTACATTCCATAGCCATATGTCTATATTTATTGCAAGAATAACAAAAAATATTAAAACATGGGTACATTTGTGCATTTGGTTGTCTGATCGATGATCTTCTAGCTACATTCCTTTGATTCTGGATATGTTTTCCATTGCACTTCTTGTCTTCAATCTTCTTTTCAACATTTAATGTTTGATTTGATTTTGAGCTTTCACCATTTTCAAATTCTAAACCTTCTTTATCTTTAGGTGATTTATGTTGGTAGTGTAAAGGATTACATAAGTTGTGAAATAAAGCATGAAAGTGTGTCATGCTAAAATTGATTCAGGAAGTTGTACTGGAAAGATTTGAAGAATGCTCTACATTCCTCTACATTTATATATTTGGTCTGTGATTTGGAAGATAGACATAATCAAGTGTGAAGCATGCATGTTCTTGTTTTCAAAACATAAAATTCATCATAGAGGTTTCCAAAGCAAGCAGAGCAAAGACTGTACTATCACAACTAGGAAGGTTTAGAGAAATACTTTGAATTTCTCCATAGTTTATGTTTGGTCTTGCAGTTTGGAGGATGAGATTAAAAATTCTATATGTCTTCTCACTTAAATTTCAGGTGTTGGGATGTATCACAAGTCATGTTTTCAATGTTCTATCTCAAGACTATGTTATTTGGGTATGCAAGAGATACTAGTTTTGTGTCTATTTTCTTGCGCCATTATAATGTTGTGTGAAGTTGTTAAAGGATGGAATGGAAATGAATTTAAATACCATTTAATGGTTGTAATATAATCCACATGGTTTTATCTGGTCTCTTTGATACTGCTTATGGTCTGGAGTTAATATGTTGAGGGTTGAGTGTTTGTTGGGCCAACTTGGTAGTTTGAGGTTTTTGTGTCAAGTTCTTGTTGTGTGCACCAACATGGGATTGTGTGCATATGTAAAATAGGTCTTGATTATCTCTTTTCTTGGACCATATAAAATTTCCCTTTTCCCCAAATGTTTTGGAGCCGACTCATTATGGTTGTTGCACATTTCATGTTTACACATTTTATTCTAGCTGGCAAGGAGAAACTTTTTAAATATTTTGGAAGGTATAAATGGAGGATCAAGTTTGTGATAAAAGTGGTTTTGTTATGTATTTTGTTTTTAATATAAATTTTGAAATTAGTGTGCTAAAGCCAGAGGAATGAGTGTGAATGTGAAGAGAAGTATTTGATGTATGTTGAATGCAATGAATTGACAACATAGTTTATACGTGAAGTGTTGAAGGTAGTGAGCCAAAAGGAGTGTGTGGGTGAGTGTTGGGGCCAATGAGTTGAGGTTAGAAGTGCATGAGTGTATGTTGAAGGTGATGATTCAAAATAAAAATTGCATGAGTGAAGTGTTGAAGGCAGTGAGCCGAAAGTAGAATTGTATGAGTGAAGTGTTGAAGGCAATGAGTTAAAAGTAGTGTGTGAGTGAGTGTTGGAGTCAATGAGATGAAGGAAAAAATTAATGAGTGCTAGAGGCAGTGATCCAAAAGTAGAGGAATGTAAGTGAAGTGTTGAAGGCAGTGAGTAGAAGGCAATAGAGGCGTTGCGAAGTTAGTTGAGTATTTGATTTTTTAAGTATCATATTATGAGGTTGCAACCTCTTTCTATAAGTGTTGTAATTTATAGGGAGCAAACCTCCTTTGCTTGAAGCCATAAAACTATGTTGTAAATCTTGTTTCATTTTTTGAGGCTAGATTGGATAGTAGCTCCAAGTAGCTTTCTTACCGTGGTTTTTTACTTATTATATTTTCCATAAAAAATTGGTGTTGTGGTTGTGTACATGTACTTTGAATGCTTCATATTTTTAAAACAATAATAATTTTTTTATTGTTAAAATTGAATTGGATTAATTTGAGGGATATACCTCACCCCTCTTTGAGTATATCTATGTGTTCTAACACTCTTAATTCTTTGAATTTTATTTATCTTACTAGTGGATGGTTTTGAATTTTTGCATGGTGGTATGATATAACCAATTATTTTCCTTCCATAATATTTGAGTTATTTTTGTATTCTCTCCTTTTCTTCTATTAGTTTCTTAATTCTTTGGAGGTAATGTCTTCCTTGTGCTCTCCTTTGTTCTCTAGTCTTTGCATCTTTATATAGATTTATTTTTTTCTCAGCCTCTAATTTCTTTTGGAGTTTTTTTGAATTTTATTTAAGGATATTTTCTATATAATAATATTCTTCAATGTTAGAATTTCTAGAAGAATAATGTATCTTACTTTTCTCCTTTACCATATTGTAATATTTTGGTTCAATTTCCATCATTTCATAATATTAATTTCAATATTTTGATAACCATAAGAATAAAAAACTATATCTCATTCAAAATTGAGATCTTTTTCTTTGAAATAAGCATATACCTTTGTTCTTGGATTAATATTTTTTGGGCAATCAGTTGCAAAATGAGGTACTTTACAGATAAATTATTTGACATGTTTTCAGACCTTTTGACTAGATCTTTTTCTTGAGGAGGTAAGGAGGAGGTATGTACCTTTCTTCTTGAATTTTTTTTATAGATAGGATTGATATTGAATTGTCTAGAAAAATTAGGTTTACTGGCATATTTTGATTTGTCATGATCTCCTCTACAATGAGTATTGGCATTAAAAACCCTTATAAGCATTATATTTTCCTTTGGAACCATATTTTTTCTTAAATTATTTGATATTGGGGAATATTTTAGAATCATCATTTGGTGGTTGACTGCTACACTCTTTATGTTTACAAGTAGAATTGTATTCTTGAGCATTTGTATTCATGACATTTAGTAAACATTGTTTTTGCAATTTATAGGCAGTCAAGTTCTTCATTTTAATAAATGTGCAATCATGAATTGTAGTTTTATTTTTGTCAATTATATAATCTCCTACCCAACTACCGAATTTATAAGGAAGAGAATTAAGATAGTACCTTTTAGCAACATTATCATTTTGCATTCTTGTTGCGAAGAAATATTTCGCAAAATATAATTTATACTAATGTAGAAGGCCTAGATTTTTAAGTTTCAAATTGTACAATTTTTGGGTGGCTTCTCTTACAACATTTTCCTTGTACCACAAAACTGATCAATCATTAAAAACTTTAAATGACTAAAACCATTTGTGGCTATGTCATTTTTACCCATATCCAAGTCTCTAGAAATTATAGTAGTGTCATTTATTATTGTTGAAGGACCATCATTTGGAAGACCTTCCCACCAATCTCTAAGTTTTCTTGAAAAAAATCTTACTGCATAATAGACCCTTTGAGATTCATTTCATGTGTTTTGATATCAAATAAAGTTGATAAAGTATCATACCATGAATAAATTTTATCATAAAAATCTATTAATTGATCGATATTTAGAATATATCCATTGGAAAAAATAGGTCTCAAATGTTCAGGGTGTACATTAGTTGTGAAAGGTCCTTTCATTATCTCATCTTCTATTTATTTTTCTCTTGAATCTTCTTGTCCTTAAGATTCAAGATCAAAACCTAAGTCAATATTCATATCTTCATCTTCTAAAGACACTTCTAAATTGATTTCTAGATCTACTTCAGTAGAAGAATCATATTCTTTAGATTCTTCCTATTCAACATAAATAGGTTGTAGCATTTATTTTATAATTAATATTTCAGTCATCCAATATTTTTCTATTATTGCGTATGTATGGAAATCATACCTAGTATTACAAGAAGTTCACAATGCAATATTTGGATCCCACACTAGTGTAATGGTCCTTGCCAAAAATCTTCTACGAACTAGATATTATTATCCAACTATGGAGCATGATACCTATCAATATGTCAAGAAATGTTTGGCTTTTTAGCAGCATGATGATCTCATTCACGTATATCTCAAGCATTGTACCTTATCACATAATCATGGCTTTTTTCTTAATGGGGCCTCAAGTTGGCTGGTAAGATAATTCCACCTTCATCTAATGGCCATAAATTCATCATCACCATCACTGAGTACTTTATGATGTGGGTCACATCCATCCCCCTCACCCTTATCACTGGCATCCAAATTTCCAAGTTCATCCTTTATCATATCATCTAATGATATGGTATGTCATCTAGTATCATTTCCAATAATGGTAGACCATTTAAAAATAGGAAGTTCATAATATTTGTAAAGAATTTTGTATTCAACATCGATGGTCTACCTCATATTACCCCAAGGAAATAGTCAAGTGGAGGCAACTAATAAACCTTACTTAAAATCCAAAAGAAAGTTGGCAATGACTATGGCTATGATTGTCACCTCCATTTAAACCTGCCTTATGGACTTAGCACTTTTTTATTCACACACCTACAAATTCCACTCCATATTCATGTATATGATGTCAAATTCATCTTACCAATTGAAGTCAAGATCCCATCATTATGGATATCTCTCAAGAATCTAATCAATGACAAGGAATATAGGGTTGCATTGTTACAACAACCAGAGCTCCTAGATGAGAGATGATTCAATACTTTCAATCACCTCCAAGCATATCATAATAGGTTGTGTCAAAGCTATATCAAAATTATCAAATCAAAATAATTCTAGATTGGTGATTTTATCTAAAAGAGAATCAGAAAATTATTTTTGAAAGAGAAAAGAAGGGAAAGTTTGAACCTAATTGGTTAGGTCCTTATGTTACCACAACAAAGTATGGAGATCAAAAGCATATCATTTGGCCACTCCAAAAGATGAAACCTTAGATGAGTCACTTAACATTATCCACCTCAAGTGGTTCCATGCCTAAATCCACCTTGTATCCTACTTTTCAAAAAGAAAGAAATCAAAAAATTAAAATAACAGTCAAGAAAAATAGTGTGTTCTATTGTGAAAACCTAGAAAACAAGCATTGTATGTAGAAAGGTCATTCCAGTATCTCGCTAAGTTCTCTCTTGGTCCTATCCTAATAAATATCCCATCCTATATTGAATATCACTCACCCACCCATCCCATTTTATTCCTAATTGATCTTTTGATGATTCAGATAACTATCCCATTCCTAAGCTTCATACACTAGTTTGCAAACATGTCCTACATGATTGTAATTGTTGTGCTCTACCAAAATTGTTAGGAAAACTCATCTCATGTAAATAATGTACGCCATGTATGTATTGTGTGTCTTGTACATAAATTTAGTCTTGTTTTTGTTAGAATTCAGACAGATTGGAGCAATAAACATTAACAATTATATACAAATTAAATAACCAAATATAAGAATGAAGAATAACACAAAATAGATCAACACAAAAATTTCACATGATTCACCCAATATGGGCTACATCCACAGAAACTCGGACACCGAATGATTTTATTGTCCACTGCAAAATAGATTGCAATCTCACGAATTCCACACACCACAACTTACATCCCAGGTTCTTATAACAAGCTTTTTGGAAGCTTCTAGAATTAGGGTTTTTACAATTATTTTTTTATTTGACGTGTTAACAGGAAAACCTTGACGTGTCAACGTGAAAACCTTGATGTGTTAATGAACCCCGATGAGGATACATTACAAGTGTACATTATTTTCATGATTAGTTGCCACATACCAAAAATCCCCCACTTGGAGACTGATCAGGCTCCACACCAAACAGTATCACCATCTAGGTTTGTTCTTGTACATACTTGTCACTAAGTCCCATCCTTGTGTTTCTTTCCTACTGTTAGAATTGGCTATGGATGCCAAGATCTATGGACCAAATAGAAAGCACAAAGAAGAGAGAACATAATTTGACAAGAATAAACTGTATTCAATGTCAATGATAATGGAATTGCTTGATTTTACAATGAGAGACCCCTTGGTTATATAGCCAAGGTGAGCACATAGGAGTGCATAAGATTATGACAAGTGTCGTAATCTTATGACATGAGACAACAATGAAAAGCTATCACTCCACCTAAAGTGGAAAGGTGATAATGTGATAACCACCACAAATAGTGGATCACCCACAAAAGGTGGAAACCTAATCACATGATATGTCCATGAAAGGTGGAGGTGATAAAGTAATAAGAAGATAAGTCCACCAAAAGTGGAAATTCTCCAACAACTCCTATGTGGTCCCTAAGTAAACTTAACTAAGGTGTAATTATGACCTAGGACAAGGTACAAAACATTTAATTACACCAACACCCCCCCTTAAGTGCAACTTAGGGAGAATGTACACAAATGCAAACAATGCAAGATGGGTCCCGACAACTAGGCCATGTTAGGTACCCATGTTCAAATGCAATGCAATCTCTCACAAACGGAGAAAAGGAGAAAACCCAGTGGGACAAAACTCCTCTCCAAAAGAGAGATGAAATAAAATAATGAAATGCTCTCGATCATGAATGAGAAGTAGAAGAGAGACAAGGCAGCCCCCCCTCAATGTTGAGTCTCCTACAATGATGGTAGAAGCTCGACATTGAATGCTAAAGAGGATCCAATCTCGCCGAACAACGTTCCTCCCCTTAGGAAGAAACAAAACCAAGGATATATGCAGGATGTATAATGTCTCTGAATGATGCTCAAGTGTCTCCATGTCAATGCCGAAAGATGACACACTCCAAATAGGCATTCTAGGCCACACTGCTGAAGAGTACAATCCAACATCTAGTAGAGAAGAATGTAGAACATGATCCAAAGAGAATGATATCCCCTCCAAAGACAAAGAAGCCTCCTCCAAATGCTGTCCAAAAGTATCCACACTCATGTCAAACTGCAAAGAATGATCATGTAGAGAATGAACAAGAGAGTCAGAGTGTTCCCTCGCAACAACTGAAGAAGGAGCATCTTCATCAAAGAGAAGATGAATGTCATCAATTATGTCCCCCAAATCTGCAAGATGAGACTCCACAAACAAGTCTGAAATACCTGTCAAGAAGCCATCCAATGTAGCCATATCTGGAAGACAATGTATATCTTGTTGCACTGAATCACAAGGAACCCAAACTGTGGAATCACAAGCATCATCAACTGCAATATTAGATGAAGGAGATGAAATGCATGGCTCAAGTATTGGATCTGATGTAAGAAATCCCAAGTTCAAGTAGCCAAATGTCTCCTTTGAATCATGGTTCACACTAGAAGTGTGTTGAACAATCGAAGGAACAATGTCATCATCAGAAGCAAAATCTGCAAAGGTATACAATTGAGATGAATGATCAACCACCCCAGTAGCAATAATCTCTCTACTCTCCAAGTCTCCAATGATGACTAAATCAGGTGTGAACTCCACAGTTCTCCCATTTCCACCATGTGTAATCTGATATATGGAAAGAAGATTGTTCGTCAAATGAGGAACACACAAAACATCCTGAAAAGAGTTGTCCCCAAAACTAATAGATCCCTTCCCAATTACACTCATGTATGTATTGTTTCCCATCAAGATAGGAGACATAGAACAAGGCTGAAATGAAGAGAATATAGATTGTGAAGATGCCATATGATGTGATGCTCCTGAATCTAGAAGCCATCTACCTGATCCTGGACTTGAATAAGCACAAAGAGCTTGACCTTGATTTCCTGATGTAGATGAAAAATCAGCAAGACCTTTTCCCTTAGACTGTTTTGTAGAAGAAGGAGAAGAAGATTCTGTCATTCTAGAAGGCAAACCAATTTGATTTCTTTTGAGAAGATTTTTCAACTCATCAATATCCTTCTTATAACAATAATGTTCTTCATGTCCATCCTTCTTGCAATATGCACAAAAGGACCTCTCCTTCTTAGATGATTTCTCTTTTGAAAATGAATTTTTATGTTCTTCTGTGGATTGTGTGTTCTTTTTAGGCTTGTACTTATTCTTTTCTTTGCTACTTGAAGACTTCTCATCTTTTACAACCAAGGCATGTGATTTTGAAGACTTCAAAGTACCCATTTGAATAAGCTTATTTTTCTCTCGAATCAAAAGATCTGTGAGAGCCTCAAAAGATGGTGATGTGAAATTGCTATTTGTCAATTGTTGAGTCTGAAAACTTGAAACAAAGGTTGCATACTCAGCTGGAAGCTTGTCCAACAAGTTAAAGACCAATTGATCATCTTCTTTCTCAATACCACAATCTTGTAGTTGTGCTCTTAGCTCATTTGCTTTAGTGACATAATCTTGAATAGTGTCAAAATTCTTAGGATCAAGGCTTAAGAGATCATTTTCAAGTTTGTATCCCTTAACCTTATCAACCTTGCCATACAAAGTAGCCAGCTTATCCCAAGCTTCATTGGCTGAAGTACATTTATCAACATGAAAAATGAGATCATCTGAAATGAACTTTCTAAGTGTACCCAATGCCATAGAAGTTTTAGTGAGCCAATCCATATATGCAATTGGATCTGCCTTAGGATCTACAGGTGCAGTTATGGTTCCATCAATGTAGTAAATTAAACCTTTTTCCATTAGTTTACTCCATGCACGTAATTTTCGTGTAGCATAATTATGTGCAGTTAAGAGTGGAACTTTAGATGAACCCATGATGGAAGGCAAGAGCACAAAATAGGCACAATCACACAAGAGACACCCCCCCAAATTCACTCAATCAAAGTACCTCCCAAGAGATATCTAATTTGGCACTTTATACTTAGTGCATTTACAATTGCCACTGCCAAAAATAGCAAAGTGGACTTTGATCTTGGTACATGCAAATTGCTAAAATAGGCCTCAAACTCACAGTGCAAAAATCATAGTAGATCAGATAAATCTGATCACACTACTAGAAAGTACAAAAAAAATCATGCACTTTCAAAAAAAACGGCACCCAAAAATGTTACCGTAGGAGCAAGTTATGGACTCCCAAAGTTCTCAAAATGAGAACGAAGCAGCAACACCTGTGAGAATCTGCAATTTCTGGAAAAACTAGAAGCCAAAACCAAAAATTGATTGCACCACTATGGAGAGCACAAAAAATTAGCCCAAATAAAAAAAAATTGCTCGAAAAAAGGAGCCAAAATGACTGAGTTATGTGCCTCTGAAAATCGACTGCAAAAACCAAAATGCAATCCGTGAGGGGTGAAAAAAATTTCAAATGGGTGCTGATGTCACGATGACATCAGCAATCTGCTGGAAAAAAAATTGACAGCCTTCCACCCGTCACCGCCAAAAAAAGGCCCCTCTGTCAGATTATGCTAAAAACTTGGAATATTTTGGAATCTTAGTGACTGTCGATGCTGCTTTTACCGGTCGGAATTTGTTTGACCGCCCGGGATTCTTTGTGGTCACCGGTGAATGGCCACCGGTGGGAGGAAATGTCGATGTCGGGTGGTCACCGGTGGGAGGAAATGCTGACGCCGAGTGGGGCCACGGCCGGATGGCCACATGACCTCGTTCGATTAGTGTGGTACCTCTGCGATGCAGGTCTGCAGGTGTGTTGTATGAGTCCGCAAACTTACAAAGTTTTTTTTTTTGATTTTTGATTTTTAAAAATAAAAAAATTTCAATACAAAAAAATTTTGAAAAAAAAAATTTTATAAAAAAAATTTCAAAATTTTTCAAAAATATTTTTTTTTGCAAAATCGTACCGTCGACGCAATGATGGCGACTTGGGGGGTCGTACGGCTCTTCGGGCAAAAAAATTTTGCTTCACCGGATGACTTGCTTCGATTTGGACGATTAGGCAGTTGATCTTAGGGTTTTTGGCCCTTCTGGACGCGATGGCAGGGTTGGATTTGACCCAAAATGCTCCAAAAATGCAGCTACCTTCTGGATCTAGCAGCCACAATTTAGCTTCAAACCCTCATAGATTTGGCCTCATATGTCCAATTTGGATGAAACAAAAGGAAAAATTGACTTTCTCGAACCTTCTGGACGCAATGGTGAGCTTAGATTTTCAACTGCAAGCTCCGATATAAACCTACAATAAAGAGCCAAAAATGGAACCTCCCCAAATTTGGTACCTCTCTTCAGAAAAAGACTCTTCAATGGCACCTAACCCGCTCTGATACCATGTTAGAATTGGCTATGGATGCTAAGATCTATGGACCAAATAGAAAGCACAAAGAAGAGAGAAAATAATTTGACAAGAATAAACTATATTCAATGTCAATGATAATGGAATTGCTTGATTTTACAATGAGAGACCCCTTGGTTATATAGTCAAGGTGAGAACATAGGAGTGCATAAGATTATGACAAGTGTCGTAATCTTATGACATGAGACAACAATGAAAAGCTATCACTCCACCTAAAGTGAAAAAGTGATAATGTGATAACCACCACAAATAGTGGATCACCCACAAAAGGTGGAAACCTAATCATATGATATGTCCATGAAAGGTGGAGGTGATAAAGTAATAAGAAGATAAGTCCACCAAAAATGGAAATTCTCCAACAACTCCTATTTGGTCCCTAAGTAAACTTAACTAAGGTGTAATTATGACCTAGGACAAGCTACAAAACATTTAATTACACCAACACCTACTTAAAATTGTGTCCCTACCAAGCTAGTACTTCAAAAACTCTGTTATCCCCTAAGGGTTTCAAGTATCTTGATCACCCATTCTCATGAGAATCCTAGTTCTTACCTATCCAGTTTTGGTCTTTATAGGATATATCATTTCTCAAGTCAGACCACATCTATCCCATTTACTACTTTATGGAAAAAGGTATTTGAGATGCTTTCTATTTCTTTGGTGCATTTTGGATCTTTATTTATCTATTATTTTGAGCTCCATATTTTACCTACTTAAGGTTACCATGATCCTTCATATCATGGTGCTCTTTGAACAGTGAAACTAGGGGAACGGTCTTGCATTTTGTGTGTTTTGTCTTATTGAATGTCTCATGTTGTTCCAACCAAGGTCCTTTATCACCTTGTGTTATATTGGGTCATTACTTCTACTTGGGGTTTTCCAACATCATGCCCACCAAATTCTTTTGTGACTTTAAGAAATGGTGGACTAACCTTCTTGTTTGTTGAGTCAGTCCTATGCATGAAATATAATGTCACCTTGGTTCCTCATACCCTAGTGCATAGAATCTCACGCTGTATAAAATTAAGTGTTCACTACATTTCAATTCAAGTATTGTGTTCCAAATCCCCCCATCCCATCCCATCCTCCATATATCTATCCTAACCATTGTTTTATCTATTCTTAATCGTGGATTTCATGTGCAAGTGATCCCCCCCCCCCTCATCTCCTATCCTCCTTCTACCCATTATGTTTCTATGTAATATGTACTATGTTGTGAACCCCACATTCACATCTTTACATTTTCATCATTGTATTATTATTAGACCCATTTTACGTGTTCAAATTTGTTATTCTAAACATCTTTTCATTTTTTATTGCATTATCATTAGACTCATTTTAGGTGTTTAGATTTGTTATTCTAAGCATATTTTCATTTTCATCATTGAATTATCATTAGATTCAATTTAGGTGTCTAGATTTATTAATCTAAGAATATTTTAATTTTCATAATTGCATTATCACATAATTCATTTTAGGATCATATAAATTAGTTTGATCATATTCATCATTGCATTATCTTTAGCTTCAATCTAGATGTTTAGATTTGTTGTTCTAAGAACATTTTAACTTCTCATCATCATTGCATTGTCATATAATTCATTTTAGAACCATATATATTACTTTAATCATATTCATCATTCCATTACCATTAGATTCATTTTGGGTGTTTAGATTTGTTATTCTAAGCATCTCTTCACTTATCATTAGGTTAAACATTGATTATAAATAATTTATTCTTTATTAGGTACATTATAGGTTCATTATAAGATATATTTATCCATGTACATAATAAATACCATGCATATCCATATTAATATCCTCATTCATATACATAATGATCATAAAAATCTACATATACACAACATGTAACATCGTCATTAGCATCTACATATCATAAATATAAAAAAACCCATACATAATCATTATCATAGAAATACAACATAACCCTCAAAAATATCCATGCATATCCACTAGCCATCACATCACTATGTATCACAAAATAATAATTTCCATCATATAAATTTCATATTACATCAAATAGAAATCAAGGTCTCATCATAGTACCTCGGCTTGATAGAGCATAATCAAAAATGTGCCCTTGGACATATAACATATTTGTCTCCATCCTAAGCTAGCTACAATTAGACTTATCTCATGTTGATGGCCCTAGTGATGGTCCTCATAGTGTCCCCATGGCCACTAATCTCCTTGATCTCCCTAACTTGGTTGACCCAAATACCTCATTCCTCAAATTCCTGCATAACTTACAACTCTTTGGTCTACTAGTATGGCCTAGTCATGCAATGATCACCAATATCCAGCCTCTTGTAAAGCCTATAATACCTTTTGAAATTATTATTTCATCCCCTAAGGTCTTAGAAGGTCTCTCAATTAAGTGATCTATGCATTGTCCCCCTACAGATGCCTCCCAAATCCATCTCATTCTCCCCTCAATCCATCTCACTCAACCTCTACATCCTCTAGTCTCCTTTGAATGGAATCCCACTCACTCAAATCTTGTGCTAATATCATCTCCAAAGACTCTTCCCCATCATCACCTTCCTCTACCTATGCCTCTACCTGAGGTGATTCTTGTGCCTCATCCCATGGTGATCCATGTATCTCCACCTATGGTGAACCTTATCTCTCCACCTCTGGTGATTCATGCCCCTCCTCCCCACTCGATGAAGTCAATCCTGAGTCATTTTCATCACTCTCACTATTTCTCTCCATATTCTCCCCTTGTCTGATAACCTCCTCATTAGTCTCTCCCCCTATAACCTCACCTCATCTCTCCTCCCCCACATCCCCCTCTCTATCTTATATCTCCATCTCTACATACTCTAAACACTCATCCTCTGCCTCCTCTCTTGAAGCCCCTACTCTACTGTCTCCACCTCACAAATTCTACCTCCTCACCCCCCTCACCATGCCTCCCACTCCTCATCCTCATCTCATCACCTCTCTCACAACCTCCCTACATCACTCTTGTACACCCCTCTTCCCTCGTGGCATTAGCCTCCATGGTATTGTGTAATATACCACCTCATGTACATTGTTGTTGTGCTGAAATCCACCATATCTTCCCAATCATCCAAGTCCACCCAACTATTCATTCCATCATCTTTGCTAATATGTGATCCCCACTCTGTTATCTCCTATGCCTGCCTCACAAAACAATGGGTCCCCTCTAACACCCGATATTGCAAACCAAATTATCAATGTACTCAATCCAAATGATATCTCTTAATAATATAGTGGTATCACCCTATCATTTAGCACTATGAAATAACATATCGCGGGTAGTGTTGGTCATCCTTTCATGTCTCCCCCTCTTGATATTGTCTCTACACATCTCCCTCTACTAGCTCATCCAAAACCCATCACCAATTATCCATGTCCCACTCTTCTATAACACACCATACTCTCCCATCCAAACACATAGGGCTCCCCATAGTCCACTATTGCTTTACCCCCAACCAGTCAAATCATGTCAATATTCTCCCATGTCCATACTTGCAGTACTATGATGTGTCCCAGACTCTACCTATCTATGAAGATCACTGAGTGTAGGCCTCTATATAGGCATGCTAATATACATTCCCCCATTGAAATCATTGACCCCTCTCCACCATTTATGCCACATAGTCTATCAAACTAATGTGGAATGTTTGCTCACTCTTTTCCAATAATAAAATTTGGTTGACAAGATATTCCATCACCAATAGAAATTTTGGAACCTTCCCACTGCAACTATCCAGGAGCATCAACATCCCCTACTCGACAAATCACTTCTCCCAAATAATATCTATAATGCCACCTCTAGCACCCCCATCGATGTATACACTAGTTGGGTCCCAATTGGCACTTGCATGAACCTCCATGCATCCTCTAGCATCAATATCATCTCCCCCATCGAGAGATGGAAGGTACTCATCTCAAAGTGTCACTGTTCTGCTAGTTTTTGCATCACCCTATGTGCATTGATCGATGGCATTCATGCCACATACTTTAATCACATCACCAGTAGTTTTTCTCTCTCAACCTTTGTCAATTTCTCAATCAGTCTCAACACTCTCGATCATCACTCCCAGGTCTCCAACACCTCTAACTCCTCCTACACACCATGTCATGCACTTAATCAATTTCACCTAGACACTAAGCTACCCACTCTACTTTCATTTTTTCCTAAATCATCTATTGTTAAACCTAATACATCCCCAAACCCCTCACTTGTATTCACCCCCTCTCTTCCCCAGCTTTTTATTATTCTAACTAACTCAATCCCCCATAAGGCCACCCTATTTCTAATGAGGTCACCCCATCTACTCACGAGGCCACCCCATTCATCATGAGGTTGGCCCATTTACCCATGAGGATGCCCTATTTTACAAGGCCACCCTAATCCCCTATGAGGTTGTCTTGTTCTTGATGAGGATTCCCAAACGTTTTTCCCTCTTGGGTGGCCATGTTTTTACCTTGTTTCCTAACCCCAAAAACAACAAAAAAGGTACAAGTTGGCTTAAGGTCAAAGTGACTTACTTGTGTGCATTCCTCATCTGCCCACATGTATGTCCTCACCCACTCTACATGCAGAATATTTGTCATATCATTTTTGCTAACCTCTCCCACTCTTCTCAATTTTACTATTGTAAATGGTAAAAATGAATAGTTTTCACCCTTCATGGCCTATTAGTTACCCCTAATTACTCATTTTCTCACATTTTTTCCATCCTAACTTTGTTTCTTCTTCTCTCAACCTGGTTTTTCATCCTTTTTTCACATTTCCTACCATTATTATCTTTCAAGAGGCTATTTAGGATCCTTTTTACCCACCTACCTTCTTGAGGGGACATTACCTATACCTGTCACTTTCTTTTATCATCTCTACACTAAGACAAATTTTTACCCAGTCCTTCATCATGTCACCTATATTTTATTATTTCTTTAAAATAATATTACTTTAACACCATTTCAAAGAAGGGAAAAATGTAGACACCTAAAATTGACCATTAAATTTGGTCAATTATCCTTAATTCGCCTATCCCTGATCTTATATTGATTAAATAAAAACACATTTATTTAAATAAAATTTCTTTTTTTTTCTTATTTTTTCATCCATTCATCATTGCCTTTATTTATTAAATAGTATTTTTTTATTTAATTAATATTTCATTTTTCTTCTATTTTCCCAAGTCCCAACCTAATGTAAATAATTATTTTTAATTATTTATTTATCTACCCTACCTTACCTCTTCCTCTAATAAATTAAATTAAAAATATATATTTATTTAATTTTCCCCTTACATGTCACATCCTCCAACTCTCCCACTTTCCCTCTAATCCTAATCCTAATCAACCATCTAATCCCATCCCTAAACATTTGCACATTCTTAATCCATGATTAGGAAAGGGTTCAACTCCTTTCCATTTATTACTCACCCTCTTTGTACCCTCGCCTTAGGACGGGTGCAAAAAGATGGGGGGCCAATTTGTGGCCAAATTTTAAAAAATAGTTTGATAGCTCATAATGCAAGTGAATTATAACGTGCTTGTGTTATGGCTTGGTATGTTGAGTGTAAGGCTCAGCCACACTGAGCCTATAATGTGAGCGCATTATAATACGTTCGTGTTATGATCCATTAAAAGAAAAAAAAGGAAACCAAATTTATTTTCGTTGTGACTATTTTTTTTCCCACAGCCAAAACCCTTCATTTGTGCGCTTGCATTCTAGGAGGAGTCATATTGCAATTTTTTTCGTCAAATTGTTGATGTTTCATCGCTAGAATGTCACCACGTAGACAAGGAGGTCTAAGAGGTAAGGATTATTTTATTTTATTTTTGAATTTGTTAGTTTTAGGTTATTTTTGATATTTATTTTTTGAATTTGTAGGAGATGTTAATGACCCTGTAAACCCTCCTCAAAATCCTCAACAAGAAGATAAACAACAATAGGAAAAAAATCCTCAACAAGTAGAGCAACAACAACATCAACAAGATCCTCAAGATCAACAACCACAACAACAATCTCCTCCACCAATCCCTCAACATCCTACTGGCACTCAAAAAAATTTAATGAGTGAAATTGAAAACAATAAAAAATAAATTGAGGAGTTAATCACGAGGTTGAACGATCCAGTAGGTTCAACCATGGAGAGAAGAACACCTACAAATTCTATTAAAGAATTGTTAAAACATGTAGATGCAATCAACAAACAATTAAGTGGTTGACAAGATAGGAGACAAGTGGCTAGGAATTTTTACCGAAATAAATTATCATATAAAGATATAAAAAATTACAAAATTACAAAATTAGATTTGTGCTCATTATTCACCGACCCACACACAAATCAAAATCTTGGCCTCAATGCGAAGAGGTTTCCTATCCATTGGTGCCACCACCAAGGGATTAGGAACCATGTTTGGGATAGGTGGTACATGGATTTTGATTACCCATCATGCAACAATTGTGAAGTCCCACAATATTTCTTGAGGAAACTATACTATGAGTTCATCCTGAACAAAATCTTGAATTATTTTGATACGAGGGACTTCCAGGGGAGAGGTGGGGGGTTGACTCAAGAGAGACCCGATGCACAACTGGATCCTAGGCGGCAAGAGAGATGAGATCTCGCTAGGCCATATCATGAGCACATTGTTATCCCTTCCATCGCGAAGGAGAGTGTTGAGGTAGAAACTTTGCAGGCTATCACCTCTTTGACCCAGAGTGTCATTCAACATGCCAGTCCTATAGTACAATGCCATCGATGAGAGTCTTCAAGTGCTAGGATTCCACCCCATTCGTGTTAGGTTTGTTGGGTTACTTGTACATATGACCCCACCGACACTGAGGGAGCTACTACACAAGATATGTCTGCAACTACAAAGATGGTGAGGGCTGCTGACATTTTGAATCAAGCTTATGGCATTGATACTTAGGTAAATTTTAGCTTGTTCATTGAATTTAATTTATTAAATTTCATTTTTGAAATGCAAGATTAACTAATTTATTTTTATAATTGTAATAAAATTTTAGGGTCATAGTGTTGATACTGGATACACCGGTGTTGCACTTGCTTATTACTCCATTGCATCTATCGATGAGGTATGTAACTTGTAAACAATTATGAATTTATTAGGCATTAATAGAATTGTTAAATGAATGGTATTCTAATATCTGATTTTGGATGTTGAATAGGATAATATTGGAGGTTTCATGGGAACACCTCTGAGTGCTAGTAGATTTCGACAAACCTTCATGTAGGTAATAGAATGAAGAGTTTAACTAATGAATTGTACTTAACATATTTGTGTAGCTTGTATTCATATCATTGATTAAATTGCATTGCACATCTTTCAAATTCAAAGCATTACTTCACATTCCATAACTAATAACTAGATGTTGGTAAATGACAAACTTTCAACTACAATATAGTCAAGTTTAGAAATTCAACATAAGCAGTGGTGTAATTACTTCACTTAGCATAAGTAATAACTAGGAGAAACTGCCAATTTCATTTGCTTGTCATCGCATTCCATGAGACCACTTTTTATTGAGGCATCTTTTCAAACAGTTCACTTCCTTGTCTATTCTATGGATGCTTGGAAGAAATATATGAAAGAATAATAGTAACCAATATCATAGACAAGGCAATGAGTTGTTTGAAAAAATGCCTCAAATAAATGTGGTCTCATGGTGATGTCCATCACCATGAGACCCAATTTCTTTGCGGCATTTTTTCAAACAGCTCATCGCCTTTTCTTAGCTACCACATTTTACATACATGTCTATGAAATCATTTTATTAAATATTTCACATCCTTTTGTTATGGCTAAAAGCCTCAAAAAAGGTGCTTTCCAACAAACTATGGGTTCATGGAAAAAATCTATCAAAGAATAATAGTAAGTAATAGCATAGACGAGACAGTGCATAGTTTGAAAAAATGCCTCAAAGAAATGTCATTCCATCATCATGAGACCCGATTTCCTTGAGGAATTTTTTCAAAAATCTCACCACCTTCTACCACATTTTCCATACATGTCTACCAAAGAATGTAATCAATCTACTCACTTCCTTGTTGCTATGGCTAAAAGCCTAAATTAGGTGATTTCCAACAAACTACATATGCTTGGAGAAAATCTATCAAAGCATACTAGTAAGCAATGACATAGACAAGGCAGTGAGTAGTTTGAAAAAAATCCTCGAAGAAATGTGGTCTCATGGTGATGGAATGCCATTCCATCACCATGAGACCACATTTCTTTGAGGTATTTTTTTCAAATAGCTCACCGCCTTTTCCATGCTACCACATTTTCCATAAATGTCTACCAAATCATTTTTATCAAACTACTTGAAATTCCTTGATGTATGGATAAAATCCTAAAAATGGTGCTTTCCAAAAAACTATGGATGCTTGGAAAAAATCTATCAAAGCATAATAGTAAGCAATAGCAAAGACAAGATAGTGAGTAGTTTGAAAAAATGCCTCAAAGAAATGTGGTCTCATGGTGATGGAATTCCATTCCATCACCATGAGACAACATTTCTTCAAGGCATTTTTTCAAACAACTCACCGACTTTTCTATGCTACCACATTTTGCATACATGTGTACCAAATAATTTTATCAAACTACTCACTTCTTTCCATGTATTGTTTATCAATGGTGTCCATAATTGCATTATAAATCCATGGTTCAATAGATATGAGTTGCATGTAAGTATACTTTGCGACTTAGGTTTTTTCATTTGTATACCTTGTATTCATGCATGTACTTTGTATTAATTTGTGTATACTATGTATTTGTGTGTATACTTCAAGGCTTACATTTTTTTGAGTACTTGTGCTTCCCTTATTCACAAGTATGCTTGAATTATTCATGTGCATACTTATTAATTGGTTATCCCTAGCATTGATCATTGTTGTCCTTCATGCTTTGTATTGAATATTTATTGATTGATGCTAAACAAATTTATTAGTTGATGCTAAACAACTTCAATATTTCTAGGAATACTAGTAGAGTTACAAACTACAAAATTGCAAAGATTGAAAAGAAAATATTAATTGTAAATAAATGTATTGATTATTAACTTGATAATTGATTAAGAATGAGTATAATATATATCAAGAGATGAGCCTTCTATAATGACATCTGCCAACTAGAAAATGGGCAAAGCATTCCCAATACTTTGAAAATAGTAATCCACCCAAAATTGAAATGAGAGAGAAGGCTTATTTAAGATCCTTGAGCAATGTATTTCTTAATGCTCCCTTGTTCTTACATATCTCAATTCAGTTTAAGCCAAAGAGTTCCATCAAATGCTTTATCTATAAGAAAAAATATGTTTTCAATTGATATTCCATGAGATGTTTCATAAGAAGATTCCAATATATTTAATTTTTTTATTCGAACAACTCAATTAAGCAAAGGATACATAATCTTCACAACACTTGCAAAACATAATATTCATAGTAGATGACGAGTAGTTAACTTCTTGACATATTATCATACAAACATTTATCTTAAATAGTCTATAAACATTTTCACAACATAATCCTCATAGTACATAATGAATTGTAAATTTCTTGATCCATCATCATATAAACATGTCGAAAGATGTATATGTCAATTTTTTGCAATATTATTTCTTGTATAGGAAAAGGACTTGGGAGAAAGCTTTATAATTTATAATATGTTAATAAGAAATGGAATCAAGGGTGAAAACTTTATTTATCACACCAAATAATAAATGTACGTGAGAACATCACTTGTTTCTCTTAAACTCCAATTTTCAAGCATATCAAATCATTTCAAATGAAAATGACAAAATGCTTCACAACCAAAGTTATTAATTGAGGAAAAATAAAATATTTCCAAGTTCCACCATTGTACGTATTTATTGTTGTAAGGGAAATGAGGATAATTAAAAAACATCTTGTGCTTTCTATACTTGAGGATGATTTTTGTTTGGAAAACTTGGACTTCTCAACTACCATGTGAATGTTTATCTTTTTTATTATTTTGCATGGCATCATAAGGGATCAAGCCAATTGAACATAGCTCAGAGAAATTCAGTGTTTTTGGGTGCAAAAGAGGACTATGCCTAGCATAAAAGTACCTATCGGGACACGTTGGAACAATTTTTTTGGTCACACAAGTTGCATAACGAAAGTTGAACCACTTTGCAACTTTACAGTGCTTGCATTTGACACTTTTTCCATCAAGTGAAAAATAGACAGCACGAGAAGATGACTCTGAGATAACAAAAATTGAGAGATTTTATTATAGATTTTTCCAACATGATCTCGTAGGCTCAGACAGAGAGTTTGTAAGCGTCATGGTTTCTGAGTAATAGCCTATCAAAGATTGTTTCCCTTTTGCACTTTGGACCCTTAAGGGATCGAGCTAGTTGAACATAGCTCAAAGCGATTCAACATGTCTGGGTGTGAAAGAGGACCATGCCTAGTGTAAAATTACCCACCTAGATGCATTGGAAAAGTCTATTTGGTCACTCAACTTGTAGAACAAAATTTGCACCACTTTGCAGTTTTGCACAACTTGCATTTTACAACTTTTTTCCCAAGTAAAAAGTCGCCACCAAAAGAAAACGTCTTTGAGATAGTGAAAACCAAGAGAGGTTATTGTAGAGAGTCTCAATGTGATTCCATAAGCTTAGATGATAATTTTCTAAGTGACACGGTGTTCGAGTAACAATATGTTGAAGACAACCATTTTGCACTTTGGACTCATAAGGGATTATGTGGTTGAATGTAGCTTGAAGTGATTTGGCGTGTTTAGGTATGAAAGAGGACTATGCCTAGCATAAACATACCCACCCAAATTCATTGGAATATTTTTTTTAGTCACTCGAGTTGCAAAACAAAAGTTGCACCACTTTGCATCTTTACACTGCTTGCATTTGACACTTTTTCCATCAAGTGAAAACTAGACACCACAGGAAAATGACTCTGAGATTAAAAAACAGAGAGGTTATTGTAGAGGGGCCCAACATGATCCTGTAGGATTAGATGAAGATTTCGTAAGTGTCATGATTTTTGAATAATAGTATGTCAAATATTGTTGCCCTTTTGCAATTTCGACTGTTAAGGGATCAAGTCGGTTGAGCATAGCTCAGAGCAATTCGGCTTGCTTGGGTGTGAAGAGAACCATTCCTAGAATAAATGTACCCAACTGAATTCATTGGAATAGTGTTTTTTTTCACTCAACTTGTAGAACAAAAGTTTCACCACTTTACAACTTTGCACTTGCATTTGACATATTTTTCCCCGAGTGAAAAGTCGCCACCACGAGAAAATGCCTCTAAGATAGAAAAAACTAAGAGAGGTTATTGTAGAGGAGAACAACATGATCCCATAGGATTAGATGAGAAGTTTCTAAGAATCATGATGTCCGAGTAACAACATTTTGAATATTGCATCTATTTTGCACTTTGGACTCATAAGGGATTGTGTCGATTGAATGTAGCTCAGAGTGATTTGACGTGTTTGGGTGCAAAAGAGGACCATGCCTAGTGTAAATGTACCCACATATATGTGTTGGGATATTTTTTTTGGTCACTCAAGTTGCAAAACAAAAGTTGCACCACTTTGCATTGCTTGCATTTGACAGTTTTTTCATCACGTGAAAACTGGACACCACGGGAAAACAAATCTGAAATAACAAAACCCAGCAGAGGTTATTGTAGAGGGGCCCAATATGATCTTGTAGGCTCAGGAAAATATTTTTTAAGCATCATGGTTTCTGCGTAATAGCCTGTCAAAGATTGTTGCCCTTTTGCACTTTGGACCCTTAAGGGATCGAGCTAGTTGAATGTAGCTCAAAGAGATTTGGCATGTTTGGGTGTGAAAGAAGACCATGCCTAGTGTAAACGTACCCACCTAGATGCATTGGAACAGTTCATTTGGTCACTCGAGTTGTAGAATGAAAGTTGCACCACTTTACAACTTTGCACAACTTGCATTTGACATCTTTTTCCCCAAGCGTAAAGTCACCACCACTAGAAAACACCTCCGAGATAGAGAAAAACAAGAGAGGTTATTGTAGAGGGTCACAACATGATCTCATAGGCTCAGATGAGAAGTTTCTAAGTGTCACGGTGTCTGCATAAAAACATGTTAAAGATTACAGCCATTTTTCACTTTGGACTCATAAGGGATTCTACCGATTGAATGTAGCTCGAAGTGATTCGGCGTGTTTGGGTTCAAAAGAGGACCATTAATAGAGTAAAATTACCCACCTGGATGTGTTGGAATAGTTCATTTGGTCACTCAATTTGCAGAATGAAAGTTGAACCACTTTGCATCTTTACACTGCTTGCATTACACTTTTTCCATCAAGTGAAAATTGGACACCACGGGAAAATGACTCTAAGATTAAAAAAAACTAAGAGAGGTTATTGTAGAGAGGCCCAACACAATCCTATAGGCTCAAATGAAGAGTTTTTAAGTGTCACGGTTTCCAAGTAATATCCCGTCAAATATTTCTTCCCTTTTGCACTTTGGACCCTTAAGGGATCAAGTCGGTTGAACGCAGCTCAGAGCGATTCGATGTGTTTGGGCGCAAAAGAGGACCATTCCTAGCATAAAAACACCCATCTAGACATGTTCGAATAGTCCATTTGGTTACTCGAGTTACAAAATAAAATTTGCACCACTTTGCAACTTTACGCTACTTGCAATTGACACCTTTTCCATCAAGTCAAAACTGGACACCACGAAAAAATGACTTTGAGATAAAACAACCTGAGAGAGCTTATTGTAGAGGTGTCTTACATGATCTCGATGCCTTATATGGAATGATCGTAACTGACATGGTATCTGATTAATAGGTTGTCAAAGGTTGTTTCCCTTTAGCAATTTGGGTTGTTAAGGGATTACATTGCATGAATTACAAATGTTTCAAGGCAGAAATATATTTTAAAATTTGAGTAATAATCATTACAAGTGTTTATTTGAATAGAATGTATGCTATATTAATATTGATATATAATCATTAGGTTCATTTGTTTTAATAAATTATTTTTTTATAATAAGTTAGTTAATTGGTGCTAGTTATAATAGGGAGAGAATAAAAAAAAAAAAAATGATTAGTAACCATCAATGGTTATTACACTCACTATATTAATAATATGATGCTTACAATAAAATGAGATTTATTTGGTTGTTTTAATTATTTTTTTTGTGCTACAATTATCTAATATGCTTCATACATTGTTTTGAAACCCAAGTGCTTGTACTTGTAGGCCCAATGCCTTAGGTACTTTGTTCTCAATTTTTTTACAATGTCACTCATACACTCAAGATTCTCTTATAATTTCTACATCATAGGTGCTCATGATGAGGTTGACTTCAAAAAAATTAATTGAGATTCCCTCGCTAAGTTTCACACACTCTTTTATAATAGATTCAAATCAGAATTGAGATTTGCCAAGATCATCAAAATAAGGATGTTGCATTGCTTTTTTGGTTGAGGTTCTCTTGGATGGCTTATAAATCAATATTTTTTGCAAGGGGACACCAATCAATTTTTAGTAGATTATTTACAAATAGGAAAAGTAAAAGAAGAAAAAAAAGAGCATCCAAAATGGAAATGAAATGAAAATAGGTGGAAGACACTTACAGACAACAAATCCACACCATTTGGTTCCAACTCAGGAACCAGGCTTAAATCTTGATGCTTCCATTGAGGATAGGCATGTCACTCTCTCAACTTAGTCACTCTGACCATACATTTTCATTGGGAGTTCCAAGATACCTATTGCACACAATATCCTCTCATGAGTAGAACGTAACCAAAATATTACTTTCCAATCTTGTAGAAACTTGTAACCTATTAATGTAACCTATTTAATCTTCCACTTAGTTTACTTATCTATTGAGAATATCCTACATCATTTTTTGCATATTTTTGAAAAAAAATAAAAATACCATTGAACTTTTTATCCTTTGGCACAGTTCTAAACATAAAGTGTGCTACATTTACAAGTCTGCTAACTTCATAAATCACCTACATACATGCTATAAACATTAGATGATAGCATTTTCATCATAGCATTGGCATCATATAAATTAATATGCATACAAGTATAAATTAATAACAACCATTGTGCATACTTACAAATTAATCAAATGAACCATCTGGGTCTGCTCTACTCTTTATTGTGTCAAGTATTGCCTCATGGTTAGACTCGTGGGCCTTCCACAAGGTCTTGTTAAAAGGTCTACCCCAATATTTGGTCAAAAAAACATTGGATGCCACGACAAGGTTTGAGTGATGAAGAATCTTCTAATGCATGTCAAAGTTTTGAAACAACCAATATTTAACACTTTTTTGTGGGTACCTTCTAAGCCACATTCCAGTCACAACAATTGAGCCTGTAGGGTATTCGATGTTTTCTCCATCTATAATTGGGGCCTCCAATTTCTTTTGGCCTCAATACAACGACATAAGTAATAGTGCGTTCCCTCTTCGTTGTCTTCATCTACAATAAATGCATAAACATGCCTTGGATTGATATGTGCAATAAATCTCTTGAAATTAGTCAACATTACAAATACACTACAAAGTAAGATAACAATAGGAATTTCAAAAACTATGCAAGTAGATATATCATTTGGCTAAGCTAGATCTGATATGTGGTCAAAGTCAACTGATGAAACCATTTGTGTTAGTTATAATGTTGTCAGAGGGTGATACATGTGAAGTAGGCTAATAAGATAACTTAACAACCATTTCTCAACCCACTCCTTTGACTCACAATCATCTCAGGCTTGCATTGTACATGAAGAACCAAAGCATACCATATTTTTTGTATTGATACTCCGTGAACCTACATTTGAGCTAAGGAAAGAGTTTATCTCACTCAATCTTTTTAGTGTACAATAATCCGCATATGGTGCAATTTTAGTATCATCCACCAACCAAAAAAATCTACGAACTAAAGATGCACCTTCATTACCTGGACCCATCGAAGCATTACACCACTCAACGATTGATTTTGCATCTTTCAACTTTGCATTATATTTATACTTTAACTCTTCTCATGCTAATGCTCTTTTCACACATGCTCCTGCACCATCATGCTCCCCCTTTCCATGCCCGGCCTCAAAAAAGTTCCACATGTGTTGAACACCTATAATGACATGCATCCTACACAACCAATAGAACATGCACGAGTTCTTGAACTATGTTGTGCAGTTATCTGGCCATATTATATATCGACTATGTGTTATGCCCCTCTGAGACAAATCATTGTAAAACATCTAGAAGAAACTTTGCACAAACTCTGGAGAATGTGTGGGATCATCACTAATAAAAAGTGACACTCCTTCAATACCTTCCTTTGGTCCTTTGTACTATCAACTACATGAATGAATTCTATGTGCAAAAATATTGAAACCTATGTGGAGTTTTAATATTGTGACTGAACCTCACATTGTGGTTATAGAGTGTAGTTCTTTGCAAAGTCGACCACTGAAACTATGTTGCCAACTGGAAAGGTTTCCTTGCATAGCTTGAATTGTGTGTCCATCCATTGGGCTCTATGGGTATTCCTTGCATACTCATACACTATATTGTCACAAAACATGTGCATAACCTGATACACTGGAATCTTCTAAATATTCAAATCACGCCTTTTTGCTTGACTACCATCTTTTGTAACATATGTCATTGTTCTATACTTCCCAAACTCTACTAGTTTTTGTCCCACCTCACCTGTGTTTTCCATATGTTGACATATTGGCATATGTTTCAATTCACCGCAACGTTGGCATGAACCTCCAGGCATAGTGTCTTGTAGAATATTTGGCCATCCTCTATTTCACATAAAAAAATTGATAGGAACTCTCTTGAAGATGTTGGTGGGGCTTGTATGCCACAATCCTGCAAAACATCATTAGTATGCAAATCTAAACATATAGAACGATAAACATCATAATGGTTAGAGAATTCAATATGTAGTCTACAACAACAAGTAGTGTGTGTGTGATTTCTCTTGACATAAAAAGGTTTAATTATTTCAAAATATCTTTGAAAAATACTAATTTGAGGATAATCTTGTTGAAATTTATGAAAAAATTGGGTTTGAGTCATATCCAAAAAATGCTTTGGATGTGGCTCACGATTCCGACTATTGATTCTCCTTCTTACCACATCCCTTTAATTTGTAGATGGTCTTATGTTATTCTTCCAATACTCTTCAATTAGTGTTCTCAATGCTTCAACAACTTTTTTTTATCTTTTTGTGGCAAACTTTCCTAGAATGCCCATAATTCATTTGAATCAGTGCCCTCAACTCTTTGCTACCTTTGAATGGCTCTTGATAAAGCTTTTCTATTAATTCTCATTTGTTTACTCATATTTCTAATGTGACGAGCTGAAGCTCTCTTTTTTTGACTACTCACCAAAGTTGATGTAATGACACGTTGGGTGACATTACTATTCTTTGAGCATGAGGTCTTACCCACACTCTCCTAAGCATCCATTAGATTCTTCACAATAGTGTTTTCACTTGAAGCATTCGATGTTCTCAACCCAAGAGTCTTCATGATGTTTCTATACTTTCTACTCCGCATCATTTCAACAAATCATTGACATTGTAATGCCTTGCCATGTAACCCTACAGGAAGTTGCAATTAACTACTTAAGTGCACAATTTTTTTTATTAAAAGTATAATTAACATACATGTTCACTTCCTATTGCCAACATCCCCTAAGGCTACAAGACTGAGACTACTCAAAACCCATACATACAACTTAATACATTCATATCATTTATTTACATAAATAATTAAGTATCCATATATTCCAAACATGTAATTTTCATCATAATACAAAAGATACAATAAGATTTCACATAACATTAATTTAAAAATAAGGTTACATCTCTCATTCCCTGAATGAGGTAAATCATATAACTATGATACATATACAAATTATCCACCTCGAATACAAATGAGGGGTGATCATTGACAAGTTCCAATTGAATTAACAACATAACATGAAATGAATAATGGAAACTACGAGCTCTCCAACTGGAATTCTCACCATCATGATTTAAAGATCAAGGGGGACCCAACGGCATAGGTCGCACATTCCTCCCAACCAAGTGGTACCCGAAGGCCCACCCCCTGTGCTAGGAGATGGTAATAAGATAACATGGCCAAACCTACAACCTCTAATTACAGGTTGACTCATACTGACACAAGCAATCATATGAACCATACAACCACAAGTACAACTCTAACATAGGTTACATTGCTTCCAGATATAAAATAGATCAAGTACGTTAAGAAAACCATGCACATAAAACCACGTACCAACAGTTGTCCTAGATAGAGTGTCATTGCACAGCTCATCATGAGTTACCCATTATGGACCTTCATAGGCCCTGACCCCCATTGAGGGATATCCTGGAGACCTCAACTGACCCCCGGCCCTCATACTTACTAATGCAGAATCAAATACCTCTCATAAGGACAAGATAGATGACATTTCCATTCCAGGCCTTCTCACTCATCCCAAGCCTAAACGAGAACTTGTGTCTATGAGTGAGGCTAGAACTTATCTTGTTTAGTGTAAATTACTACCTAATCTCCTAAGTACGTTATTTAAGTTATCACTTGATTAAACTACCTCCGAAGGTTACCTAGTCTTACCTCTTATGGGCTCTGGTCCCTAACGGAAGCCACTCTTCTACTTGACAACATACCAAACAAAACCATCACCAAAGGTACCAAAGTGCATACAAACTAGATACACAATCACTCCAATCCTACGAGGCAACATATGTCAAAACCCACTCCAAAAAGTGGAAGCAAAAAATCACATAATCCACTCCTTACCAAGGAGGTACAAATCCCCATTCGTGGAAACCGGGTAAAACTCTGACATGACCTCATGCACTACCCAAGGAAAATACAAATGGTTGACATCACAATATGATAACCCCAATCCAATTAAGAACCTCTGGAATACTTTCAACTTACTGACTAACACTTAACCCATTTCCTCCAAACAAGAATACAAAGGAAATAATCATAAAAGACAATTATAAAGAAATAATCTAATTTTGGATATTTTAAATCCAATTTCCTTTCATATTGAATTCACAGTAAAAATAAAAATTGCCTTAATAAAATAATTCAATGCCTCTTCAAATCATAGAAGGGAAATACTAAATTTATAGTAAACCATTCCTTGATTACTTTAAAAAAAAAAAATCAATACAATTTTCTCTGCAAAATAACTAAATTAATTTCCTCTAATCATGCATAAACATGCTTCCATTTTGATATAAAACTATTTTAAATATATATTTAAATTCATATATATATTAAGTATATACATAACTGTATATTAAAATACATCATTATGTATATATCTACTTAACATATATATATTAATATATTTTAAAATCTATAAATTAAAAGCAACTAATTAAAAACTCAAATTTCAAAATAAATGTTGTATATAAAAAAAAAAACAAATAATAGTCGGCGAATATAAGAGTTCGTTGTTAAAATAATGAAGGAAGAGGGGGCGGCTATCACAGTCGAACACCCTTTCCCCCATTCCACTTGTCACAACAATGTAAGGGGAGGGAGGGGTGTGGAGGCTCTCCCTCCACACCACCTCTCCCATAAGGGAACAGCGGTGGGGAGGTAGATCCTCCCCAACCCCCAAATAAAAATGTACCCTCCCAATACAAAATTTTGACTTTCTCATAATTAAAATAAATTTACTGCGAACATAGCTTCCCAATTCGCCGTACGGCGCCGATTTTTAACCAGCATAAAAGAAAATGTCTCATAAATAATATATATATATATATATATGTATGTGGATGTATATATCAAATAATATATATACATTCATGTATATGTATATATATATAACAAATTCAAATAGTAATTTAATTGGGAAATATATTTTCTAAAAAAAAACCACCTACACACAACATTGTGCAAATTTTCAGAAAACCCCCAATTTTACAAAGGATTTTAAATATCTCTATTGTTCCCTTTAGAATTTTTTATGGTTTAAAATCAATTTCCTTACAAAGGCTCTTTGATTTCACTGTAAAATTTCCCTACAGAGGCACTAAATTTATTCACGGAAAATCTACAAATACATAAGTCTTACAAAAAATTCACAAAACAACTAAAAGCTTCTATTATAAATATAGATTCTTCTTACACGACAATATTTTCTACAGTTAATTATTTCCATTTAAAAACTTTAACAAAGACAAAAGAAATAAGGAAGAGAACCTGTATCCAACAATGCTTCTGGAGTAAATGAAATTTATGGTGTGGAGCCTCTTCAAAGACTCCAACAAAGCTTCCATGGATTCCTCCAAGCAATTAAATTTCCCAAGTACAAGAATGACTCCAACACAACAATAATCTTTTCCAAAAAAATCTAGGAATGCAAAAATTTCCAACAATTTTCTACATCCCAAAATCTCTTTCAAAATTTCCACAGCAAGCAAATCCTCTTCCCGAAAATTTTCAACATGCAAAAATATCTTGTGCTTTGTCGCCCCAAAGCCAATATTTGCTCAAGGGAAATAATTTCCCAACTACCTAATTAATTTTCTCAAACTTGCTAGAATCCAAAAATATCTTTCAACAACCCACTTATATTTCCCCTAAGCCTTTTTGCATTTTTTAATAATTTCAAATCACAATTTAATTTCAAAATAAATTTAATTCTATTAATTTATTTGCTTAATAAATAATTTAATCAATTAATTTATTTACTTAATAAGTAAATTTAACCACAAGGATTAAATTGTTTTACTAAATAAATTTAATTTAATTAACTAAATTAAATAGTAAGTGTTACACCCTGATTGTATAGCTACTATTGCATAGGGAAATTGATTGTAATGTTTGAATCTTTGAGATGAATAAAACATGTTTTTGTTATCAAAATGAGTGTGTGCTATTTAAATGATTGTCTCATTTCATCGATACTTCTATCAATGTTATCCTTGATGAATGTTGCATGCATAGTATTGAATTATGAATATTCTAACTTAAGATGTTTTCTATATTGTTAATGTTGTGAACAAGTAACTGCCGAGATTGTATGTCTATGGTTGCAGGAACAAGAACCATTCCTCCAGGCGGAGGGGAAACATCACTCGGGAGAGGGGCTTGGCCGGGTAACTGGTAAAGTAAATCAATTGAGCATACACACACTCACCTTAGACTGAGTAAACCAAGTCAGTTTTGTATGAATATAAGGTAAGTCATCCATAGCTTGTATGTCTTGCAGGTAGAGGTCTTGACTGCTTCTATGTGTGAAGTTTATCTTTGTGCTTGATTGTGAGATTATGATCATCATGGTGGTATCATGTTTGGATATGAACGTCAGAAGTAAGCATATAAACACATGTATGGTATACATATGTTTATAAGCGTACGTCTAATAATGTGGAATATTAAATATTTGCTTGGAATTGATATATACATATATATATTGAAAGTATGCCGACTGGCTCACAATATATGTATTCGATAATTTAATATGTATACGTATATATATTTATATTTGTTAAATATAAATATATTTATATAAGTAATTATATATAATATTATTATAGTTATATTAAAAATATATAAGTATATTAAATACTCGAGTATTTAAATATTTATATGTTTAATATTTAAAAGAACTATAATAATATTTATATAATAAAATATATAAACGTATTTAGCTTAATGTTTTAAAACTCTTAAGTGTAAAAATTTAAAGATTTAAATCTTTTAATTAGAGTTAATATTATAAAGTGAATTTATGGATAAATAATATTATATATGAATTTATATATTTTAAATATATAAAATCTTTGGGAAATAAAAGACTTAGACTTCTATAGTCACTTGGTAAATAATATATAAATTTACCATGAGAAAGTAAATGAATTAGACTTCTATAGTCTTTTGGTAAAAAACGCATGAAATATATCATGGGAAATAAATGTTTTTAAACATTGGACATTATGTGAGGTTTATCGAATACTTTATAAACATTTAAATAATGCTAAGTGATACGAATTTCCTTCACCATGTAAATACGCCAAAAGAAAGTTCAAATGTTATTTGGAAAATAAAGGTCGAAACTATGTAGGGAGGAAGTCGTGCAGTTGTGAACACGCATGCGCGCAAGACTAGGTCGTGACCTACAGAGACTTCATGCTGAGAATGTGTGAGAAGGCTGAAGGTAGGCTAGATCGGGCGCTTTCTGCCATCGACATTTTTCTACTAAGAATTTAATCCACCATTTTTGGGAGCCTCTGTTGAATACGCCTGTAGGTGTCTCTCATCTTCTTTTTACCATGTGTAAGTTGAAATATTCTCCCTGGATAAAGATCGAATCACCTTAAAGATGCTAAGTAAGTAACAAAATTGCTGCCACATTTCATTTTGAATTATTCAAAGAGAATTTTTGTCATTTTACATGCCTTCAAGAGTGGAAATCATTGGGTTGGGGGCTCTATAAATAGCCACCTAGTTCATTCTTTTATCATCAGTTGCAATCTCTGAAATTTCTTTGCATTCTTTGGAGTTTGTTACCTGAATTCATATTCATTTCTAAGAGTTGTGAACAGAGGTATTACCAGATCATCTTTATCAAATTCTGAGCCTTTTCCAAAACAGTTGTGTATTCATCAATCTGGAGTATAAATCTGTGTGAGAATTCCATCAACATTGAGGGTTTATACTGAGTGGAAAAACTGAAAGTTGCGTAGGAAAGCATATATTCAGGCATGAATTATTCTCCATCTTTCAATTCTGTTTTGTTTACATTTGCTTCTATGTGTTTGTTGTGTGTTCAAAAGTAGAAGATCATTTCTTGAATTACATTTTAGAATGTAGAGGAAATGAGCTACAATGAGAGATGTTTTTCTAAAGTTGTGCTTGAAAGGTAAACTTGTGAGAAGAATTGCATTTTAACAATGAGATTGCATAAATTGATTGTTTTAGTAAAAGAGAATTAGGTTTGCATTGACTAAAGGAGATGTCTTGATTGCAAAATAGTTTATAAGGGAAATTGTCGTTCTTACCTTGCTTAGTAATGGGATTTTTAAGTATAAGGGATTAAAGAACTTATGTAATTAAAATGGATTACATTTTGTATATGTGTAGTCTATACTGTATGATTTCCATATAAGGAGAATATGTGTGAGGTAGATACTAGATACTAGGAATGAAATAAGGATGGTGGTCTAGAAAGGTCCTTTTCAGCTTAAGTTATAGGGATAACTGAGATAAGCTAAAAGTACTCCTAGGATAAAGATTTCTTGATTAGGAGGAATGGTATAAGACCCTTGTAGACTGTTTCGTTTCTAAGTAGATTGTATTGAAGGTAGGTTGTCTGAAACAGGACTCACCTCCCTTACGTAACCATTTAAAGTAGAATGCCTAAAGGTAGGTAATCTGAAACAGGATATACCTATCTTGTGTAAATTTCTTAAAAAAAAATTGTAGGTTAGTCTGGGATAAAATATTATCCAAAAGTAAAGGACAATACCTATGAGTAGTGTAAGATAGCCTTAAGTCAAATCGGCCCTGAGTAGTGTATATGATAGATGACCTTCATTCAAAGTATTGAATGAGAATACTTTGGCCAAAGTAGTGAAATGTACGACATCCACTTAGGTGTGAGATAGTTGAGACTTCACTATCAGTTCATTGTGATCCATCATGCTAGTTCGGGATTGTGAAATAGAAAGTTCTAGATGTATATGACACAACACTATGCTCAGTTGGGTTGTCGCAGCTGGATACCTTACCAATCTCTTCATTCGAAGGGAGGGCCATCCATCAAATGATGGATGTGTAGGGGACTGCATTAACAGTCTGTGGTTGGCGGAAAAGTGCCTGTGTGATGTTTCTCCTCCACCACAGGCAACGGATACACCAAGATTTGAAAGGAAGGGAACCTGGACCGTCTTACTACTATTTGTGCAAAAGCTTACGAGCTATGTATGTAATTTTTTTACAGTTATACTCTAATTTATATTTGCAATGAAAATGGAATTCATGTGGAAATATATATTGTAACTTACATGTATTTATCAATAGAGAAAGGAAGAATTTTATTGTAATATATTTGTTACTTGTTACTTTTATATGTTTGAAGTGAAATGTTGGAAAAATTTTGATTACCCAAGGATGGGGTCGTTATAGTAAGCTTCCATCAATATTATCTAAAATTAGTTAAATAATTACTAAAATCATATAAATCATTAATTTAACATTTATTTCCATAAAATAAACCTTGCATAATTAAATAACAATAAACAAGGCAATGTAGACATAACAAAACAACATACAAAACATGGATTGACAACACACTGTGGCTAGGGTATAGACCCGACACAAGTTACCTAGTTACTATCTCTCAATCAACTTTATCGTTGGGTTGACATGCCCAAACTTGTGAAGCTAGGTGGAGTCGATGTCATGTACCTGCAAACTTATAAACGAGATATCAAAGTACATGTATATAAACAACATAGTAATACACATCGCAAAGAGAAAATCACATAATCGCAGGGCGCTCACAAGTGAGTGTTGTGATCTCATCCCCTTCACCAATACACTTATCATGAACTGACAGTTCCATCATAATCAAATATATCATGTGCAATAAACATGTTATAGCAACTAACATTATTACACTAATTAAAACATGTTAAATAAAGCATCAAACAAGATACATCACATTACCACAAATAGTCTATGTCACTCTATAAATAGCGATCAAATAACACACAACATGATAAAGTACATCAAAGTATCAAAGTATCTAGAAAACCAAAATGAAGCAAAGGACACTGTCTGAGAAAAAATCCAAAACGAAGGGGTATTACAGATATCTTATGGTCTCATTTAGCCTTTCAAAGAACAATTTCCAAATCTTATCAGTATATCTTCTACAATTGTGTGCTAGAATCTTACCTTCCATGTGTTGCAAAATATCCTCGTCAATATTAATCAAATACTTTCACTTTCTACACAAAATTCTAGGTGGTGTTCTCCTAGGCACATACTCCTCAACATTAGGAATTTCATCAATATTTAAGTGAGGTGGGATATATTGTGTACCTTTGATCGAGGGTGGAATAGACGACATACCTTGAGGTTGATATGGGGATGATGGTGTACCTTCTTCATCACATCTGAGTGATTATGTACTCTCAACTTGAAGTGTGGTGGATCGTGTCCCTTCATATTCACTTGCAGTAGATGGTGTCCTTCCATATTCGCTTGTGGTAGATGGTGTCCCTCCATATTCACTTGTTCTTAATGGTGTCCCTTCATATTCACTTGCAATAGAGGGTGTCTCCAACTACGATATATAAATTTGTCTTAGCACGATGCTTTCACATTCATGCCCTTTGTGCCGCCAATGTCTTTTCTCCTTTTGATGGTTGACATTCCTCTTCAATTGGCTTGTTTTCCTCAATCATATCCAATTTCTTCTTCTCACAATATTTCCTCACCCATTCTCTCTCCTTTTCTTTATTGGTTTCATACTCTTCATCTGTTAGTTTATTCCTTGTTCCTTTCCTCAGCATGGCAGATAATTTTACCTCTAGCATGGTAATGAGACAAATATTAGTTCCTAAAAATGAATCCATACAAATAAATGAAATATATGTCATTCAAGGCTTCATACAAAATAATTACAATCATGGCATGCCACATTACCAAATTACTTTAATGCATTCCATCAAAAAAATAATGTGATAAAATTGGCAAGCTAGTGAGATCACAAGCTTACCATTTATATGAGGCATACACTGCCCCTACCTTGTCAACCCTACTGCATTGTCAAGCTAGTGGTGCTCCACTAGCTTGGTAATTTGATAGGGTTGACAATGTAGGGATAGTGTATGCCTCATAGAAATGGGGGACCCCATATCTATTTGGCATACACTGCCCCTACCTTGTCAACCCTACCACATTTCCAAGCTACTGGTGCTCCATTTTATATCACCGTGAGACCCCATTTCTATGAAGCATACACTGCCCCTACCTTGTCAACCCTACCGCATTTCCAAGTTAGTGGAGCATTGGCAAGCTAGTGGAGCACCACTAGCTTCGAAATGTAATAAGGTTGAAAAAGTAGGAGTAGTGTATGCCTCATAGAAACGAGGACTCATACATCATTGTGAGTATTTGTTTCTATGATACATATGCTTACCCTACCACCACATTGCCAAGCTAGTGGTGCTCCACTAGCTTGCCAATGCTCCACTAGCTTGGTGATGCGGTAGGGTTGGAAAGGTAGGGGCATCGTATGTCTCATAGAAATGGGTTCTCATGATGAATTCACTACCCCATTTCTATGAGGCATGCTGCACCTACCTTGTCAACCCTACTACATTGCCAAGCTAGTGGAACATTGGCAAGCTAGTGGAGCACCACTAGCTTGGCAATTCTGTAGGTTTGACAAGGTAGGTTCAATGTATGCCTCATAGAAATGGGGTCTCACGGTGACTGTGAGACCCCATTTCTATGAGGCATACACTTCCCCTACCTTGTCAACTTTACAAAATTGACAAGCTAGTGGAGCTCACTAGCTTGACAATGCTACCACATTTTGCATACATTTATATGAAAACATTATTGTCAAACAATTCAAATTCCTTGTACATGCTTCCATTTTGATCCATGATTGCAAGATAGGTTGCACCTTTCCCCATGTTGCTAACTTATCCTTGAATGAAGAGTCTTGAAAAAATGGAGAGAAGGGTTAGAATCCCTTGTAGGTAGACTAATCAAGGAAACATTTAAAATATATCACAACATAAGTGATGAGGTAAGTTTAGTGATGAGGTAAATTTAGAAATAGATATGAAAACCAAAATATATACAAAGATCTATCAATGTGGGAGGAGTATATTCCAATTTTCTAGGTACATGTATGAAAAATTTGGTAGCATATACAAGGCAATCAGTTGCTTGGTATAACTATTTGACAAAATACCTCAATGAGATATGTCTGTGTGGGCTATAATGATTTCAGGATATGCACAAAATAGATTTATTGAAAAGCCTTTAGAAAATTTCAAGCATATGCAAATTGTAGGTGTAAAACCAAATTCAACATTTTTCGACATCCCCCATGCCTATACCAAAATGAAAGCCCTAGAGAGTGGTATGCACATCCATAGTAAAGGGTTAAGAAATGATGTATTATTTTACTTCCTTATAACTTATGTCATATATATGTGTATACAAAATATGGAAGCATACACAATGTAAGTCAATTGTTTAACAAAATGCCTCAAAGAGATCTCGTTTAAAAATGTAATTGGCAAGTGTAAAGAATTGTGTAATTTAAAATGTGCATTGACAAGCTAAGTTTATAACGACAAATAAAAAATTATCAACATGGAATATACAAAACAAAAATGAAAGCAAGACATAATAGAATGAAATAAATTTTTTAAGGATTTCACATACCTAAAAAACCAGAGTTTCAAATGGAGGATTTCTACCAAATTATATAGCATTTGCTTCCTTTGTCTTCATCCTCAACAATTTGACTTTTTCAAAATCTTGTCCCCCTCCAAACTTCAATTGTATATCACTCTTGAATGGAATTCAGACTTGAATTGATATTATATGCCTTTCAACATGAAAACTTTTCTATTTCATGCAAAGGTGGTGGAAAGAGCATGAAAAAGGTGGTGAAATGTGAAAAACATGCATGAACACTTCACAAAATCATCAAAAGCTTTTTTTCGTCGGAGCACATGCAGAACTAGGAGAATATGCAAAATGTGGGCCTTGAGATCACGCATATATTGAGTTTTTTACCATTTTTAGAGCAAGACAAAATGTGCATGCATTATAACACGAGCATGTTATTTATTGCTAAAAACATGGCCATATCTCTACTACTTCAAAATGTGCTCGTGTTATGAGAAATTTGATTTTTATAGAATTATTTTCTCTCTCTTTCTCTCTATCCTCTACCCTCAACCTTAAACCCTCAACCCTCAACCCTTAAACCCTCAACCCTCAATTCTCAACCCTCAACCCTTATCCCTCAATCCTCAACCCTGAAACCCTAAACCCTAAAACCTCAACCACGATATCCTTTACCCTATACATTGGACCCTCAACCCTATACCCGCAATCCAATACCCTAATCCCTCAACCCTATACCCTATATTCTCAACCATCTACCCTATACATTGGATCCTCAACCCTCATATATCTTTGTCCCTCCCTCCTCTTATCTCACTTATCCCTCCATCTCTCCCTCCATCCATCCCTCCCTCTCTACCCTAATCCCTTAATTGTATACCCTCAACCCTTAAACACTCAACCCTAAACCCTAAACTCTAAACCATCAACCCTTAAACCCTCTACCCTCTATCTCTCTCCCACTCCCTCCCTCTCTCTCTCTCTCAAGTCTCTCCCTCCTACACCCTCTCCTTCTCTCAAGTCTCTATCACACTCACTCACTCCTTTTATCTCTCTCCCCTCTACCCTCTACCCTTAACCCTTATACCCTCTATCCTCTACCCCCTATCTATCTCCCACTCCCTCCCTCTCTCTCTCTCAATTCTCTCCCTCCTACCCCCTCTCCTTCTTTCAAGTGTATCTCTCTCACTCACTACTTCTACATCTCTCAAGTTAGGTTGCTAATTTCACCCTCAACCATATACCCTCAACCCTCAACCCTCGATTCTTAACTCTCCACCCTTAATCCCTCAACCCTCAACCCCTATACCCTCACCCTATATATTGGACCCTCAACCCTAATCTTTCAACCACATACCATCAAACCTATACCCTAAACCATCTACCTTCAACCCTAAACCCTCAACCCTAAACCCTTAAACCCTCTACTCTTTGCCCTCAACCCAATACCCTAAACCATCAACCATATAATTCCTCAACCCTCAACCATCTACCCTCTATATCTCTCCCACTCCCTCCCTCTCTCTCTCTCAATTATCTCCCTTCTACCCCCCCTCTCTCTCTCTCACTCACCCACTCCTATCTCTCTCCCCTCTACCCTTAACACTTAAATCCTCTACCCTCTACCCTTAAACCCTCTACCCTCAACCCTAAACCCTAAACCCTTTAACACTCTGCCCTCAACCCAAAACCCTTAATCCTTCTACCATTAAACCCTCAACCCTCAACACCAAACCCTTAAACATATACCCTCAAACCCTAAACCCTCTACCCTTAACCCTAAAACCTTAAATCCTCTACCCTCTACCCACAACTCTTAATCCCTCTACCCTCTACCCTCTACCCTAAACCCTCAACTCCAAACCCTCAACCCTAAACCCTTAAACCTTCTACCCTCTACTATAAACCCTCATCCCTCAACCCTATACCCTCAACCCAATACCCTAAACCATCAACCCTATAGGTCCTCAACCCTATACACTCAATTCTCAACCCTCTACCCTCTATATCTCTCCCACTCCCTACCTCTTTCTCTCTCAATTCTCTCCCTCCTAACCCCATCTCCCTCTCTCTTATTCACTCACTCATATTTCTCTCCCCTCTACCCTTAAAACTCTACCCTCTACCCTCAACACTTAAATCCTCTACCCTTAAACCCTTAAACCCTCTACCCTAAACCCTAAACCCTAAACCCTAAACCCTCAACCCTAAACCCTAAAACCTATACCCTCAAATCCTAAACCCTAAACCTTAAACCCTTAAACCCTCTACCCTAAACCCTCAACCCAAAACCCTTAATCCCTCTACCTTTAAACCCCCAACCCTCTACCCTCAACCCTAAAACCTAAAACCTATACCCACAAAGCCTAAACCCTCTACCCTCTACCCTAAACCATCAACCCTTAAACCCTAAACCATTGAACCTTCTACCCTCTACCCTAAACCCTAACCCCTCAAACCTATACCCTCAACCCAATAGCCTAAACCATCAACCCTATAGTTCCTCAAGCCTATACCCTCAATTCTCAACCCTCTACCCTATAAATTGGATCCACAACCCTCATATATCTTTGACCCTCCCTCCTCTTCTCTCCTTCTCTCTATCTCACTTATCCCTCCATCCATCCCTCCCTCTCTACCCTAATCCCTCAACTGTATACCCTCAACCCTTAAACACTCAACCCTCAACCCTCAACCCTCAACCCTTAAACCCTAAATCCTTAAACCCTTTATCCTCAATCTAATACCCTCTACCCTCAACCCTTAAACCCTTAGACCCACTTAGTAAAATCTCTACCATAATCCCTCAACCCTCTTGACCCTTAATCCCTCAACCCTCAACCCTAAACCCTTAAACCCTAATCCCTCAACCCCTATACCCTCTACCCTATACATTGGACCCTCAACCCTCATCCCCCAACCCTATACCCTCAACCTTAAACCCTCAACCCTAAACCCTCAACCCCAATACCCTCTACCCTATGCATTGGATCCTCAACCCTAATCCCCCAACCCTATACCCTCAATCCTCTACCCTCAACCTTAAACCCTCAACCATTAAACCCTAAACCCTTAAACCCTCTACCCTCTACCCTATACATTAAACTCTCAACCCTCAACCCTTAGTCCCTCAATCCTCAACCCTCAAAGCTTAAACCCTCAACCTTGATACCCTCTACCCTATACATTGGACCCTCAACACCAATCTTTCAACCATATGTACCCTCAATCCTAATCCCTCAACCTTATAGTTTGTCAACCCTATACCCTCAATTATCAACCCTCTCCCCTATACATTGGATCCTCAACCCTCATATATCTTTGTCCCCCCTCCTCTTCTCTCCTTCTCTCTATCTCACATCTCCCTCCATCTCTCTATCCATCCATCCATCCCTCTCTACCCTAATCCCTCAACCCTAAACCATCAACCCTTAAACACGCAACACTAAACCCTAAACCCTCAATCCTCAACCCTTAAACCCTAAACCCTCTACCCAATACCCTCTACCCTCAACCCTAATCCCTCAACCCTTAAACCCTTAAACCCAAGAAAACTCTCTACCTTAATCCCTCAACCCTTAAAACCTCTACCCTTAAACCCTAATCCCTCAACCCCTATACCCTCTACCCTATACATTAGACCCTCAACCCTATACCCTTGATCCTCTACCCTCAACCTTAAACGTTCAACCCTCAACCTCTAAACCCTCTACCCTCTACCCTCTACCCTCTACCCTCTACCCTCTACATTAAACCCTCAACCCTTAATTCTCAACCTTCAACCCTTAATCCCTCAACCCTCAACCTTTATACCCTCTACCCTTTACATTGGACCCTCAACCTAATCCTTCAACCATATACCCTCAAACCTATACCCTAAACCCTCTACCCTCTATCCTCAACCCTAAACCCTTAATCCTCAACCCTTAAGCCCTAATACCCTAATACTCTAAACCATCAACCCTATAGGTCCTCCACCCTAATCCCTCAACTCTTATCCCTTTCTCTCTATCTATACATCTCACCACTCTCTCCCTCCCTCTCTCCTAGCCTCTCTAATTGTCTCTATATACCCTCTCCCTCTTTCTATGTACCTCTCATTCAATCAATCCCTACCACCCTCTCTTTCTCCCTCTATCTATCTCTCTCTATCTCCCTCCCACTGCCTCTCCATCACTCCCTCTCTCTCGGGTCTCTCCCTCCCACCCCCTCTCTCTCTCTCAGGTCTCTCCCTCTGGCACCCTCCAACTCTCCTTCTCTCCCACTCCCTCTCTCTTAGACTCTCCCTTCCACCCTCTCTCCCTCTCTCAAGACTCTCTCCCACTACCTCTCTACCTCTCTCTCTCTCAGGTCTCTCTCTCTCTCTCTCTCTCTCTCTCTCTCTCTCTCTCTCTCTCTCTCTTATCCCTCCCTCTAAAGACATACATAAATACATACATACATTCAAGCATAATACATATTTACATACAATCCTACATACATACAAGCATACATGTACATATGTAGATACAATCTTACATACGTATATGCATACATACAATATGCATGCATCGATACATACATAAATACATACGTAAATACATACATATAGGCATGCATACATACATACAAGCATGCATACATACATGCATGACATACAAGCATACATGTACATACAAATATATACATACATTCAATAGAGTATAATTTAACATAAAGCAAGACATAACGTGAGTGTGTTATACCTCGCTCGCATTATGTCTTGCTAGACATGTCTCGCACAAACGCAAAAATCCAAGTCAAAACTAAGATATAACGCGAGCATGTTATAATGCACGCATTATATCTTGCTTTGGGAATCCCCGAGCCTTAGACTTGGTATTTTCCTTGGAATACCAACCCAAAGGCTTGGAGGGCCTTCCCAACAACCAGAGACCTGTTTTTGCAAATTCTACAATATTTCACATAATCGGGTTTGTGTTCACCATCAAGATTGCATATGTTTCAATGTCAAACAAATCAAACACCTAGTTAATGTTAAGTTCTCTCTTAGCTATCCAACGATTTAATTTTTTTTTACTTTTTGATAATGTTAAGCCTTTCATCTATAATTTCTTTTGTTTGTGTGTCTCTTTTTTGGCAAAAGGGAGTGTTTAGTGTTTTTTCGTTATAAATTAACCGTTTATCGAAATTTCAAATAAATTACATTTTTAGAAACTAGACTTCATTCTATAAATTTTAAAATAATTAAAAAATAATAATTAGTTTCCAAAATTTGTAGGGGTAGCACAACCAAATTTTTGTTTTTCAGGAAGTGTACACTTAGAAAATTAGTAAAAAAATAAAATATTCATTAAAATTTTATCATAAAAATCATGCATCAACTGCATATTGCTAGCTAATTTCTCAGAGGAGCGATTTTAAAAATACTAAAAAAAGGTTCACTATGCTAGGGATGTACAAAAGTTGCCATGTTATATTTTTCTAACAAAAACAGCATCCATTTTTGTACGTCCCTCTTTTGAACCCCTTAATCTCAACCATTTTCAAAATAAATTAGTAGTTTAGAAAGTAGACTCGGAGTACTTTAATCCTTTTTTTTGTTGCATCTCAAAATTTTGAGTGTAACTATCCTCAATTTCATGTCCAAGGTCAATATTTCCTTATTTCAAAAAAATAGTGGCCACTTAAGCCCCCTTTGTAGCCCCCTATCTTTTTGCACTTGCCCCTTAAAGGCTTTCCACTTTTGGGAGGGAACCCCACATGGGTCCTTGCCTCAACAATACACTCAAAGTACACCAAATAATTTTTCAATCCCTTTATTCCTCTCACCCCTCCCCCTTTGGAGTGTGAGGACAAACCTTGTCTTTATGGAAAGATCCTCCCCATACTCCAAGGTACCCTCACAAGTACCCTTGTCCTCTCAATCCACCACATTTTGCCACTTGGCACAATCAAATGGCTTGAGAGAGCACACTCAATCCTAGCCCTTTCTCTTTTCATCCAATCCTCACCATTAATCTCCCCTCAACAAAAATCTATAAATTCAACCTCAATCCAAGCAATTTCAACACACATGGGAATGCAAATTATGTTCCAGGATTTGTGAGCAACATCAAAAATCAATCAAAGGGCACAACCTTTTTTATGCAACTAAGTAATCTAACATGGAATTATTGGTTTAAGTCTGTGCTTTTTTTGTTTCCTAATGCCCTAACTGAGTGTTTGTTTGGTTGTATTAATCAATTTAGGTGTTTGAACTGATCATTCATAGTACCATTTCCTTGCACAAAATTAGTACCTTAATTATGTTGGAAACCTAAAGAGTTAGTTTTAGACTTGTTATCAAAAGATGTCAACAAAGAATCCATGGATAATGTTGAAAAGAACACCATGTAAGAGGTCATCTCATAGAAAAGGTAAAAGTAAGTTAGGATATAGATAACCAATTTTTCAAGTTAAATCTTCTAGAATATTTTAGTAAAATGTTCAAATTATGGTAGACCCAAATATTTTACAAGGAAATACATATTTAAGAAGACTTACAAAGGTGATGTATTTAATGATATCTCTTCTACAAATACAAATTCTCAAATTTAAGAAGCAAGTTATGTTTATGTATCATTGAGTACAAATTCATGTCATTGTGCATTATTAATTGATTCAAGTGCTTCTTTTATTGTGACTCTTCATAAGAAGTTTCTTTATCAATATGAAAATTATAATAAAATTGTTGTCTTATTAGGTGATAACTCATAAGATTGTTAATTGTGGTAAACTCGGTATTGTTTATATACGGGAGGGTCAATCTACTTCCTAGAGTTCTTCATATTCTAGTTCTAGCCCAAAATTTAATATATGTGTGTAAGATAAATGTTAAACATGTGCAGGAAGTCTTTAACAAGCATAATTGCAATATGGCTAGAGTAGCAATGATGTTAGAAAGAGAGGTTTGTACTAGAACTCTACTCAATATGTATGCAAGGATTCTAAGTGATGGATATAATAGTTTTATAGTTCTTGAGGTTAAAAATCATGTTGTATACCAAAATGAGATTTGTTTCTTGTGAGTGTCTAAGAAGAATTGTAAATTAGAATTCTTTTAAGTTATTCAGGAAATTAGTCATGTTGCTATGGTGTGGTACCAAACCAAACATTTCCCCATGAAGTGGATTTTTTTAGCAAATACATGGAAAATCCAATAAATACTAAGAAATATTCTTGGTACTAGAAATCTAAGGAATAAGTACCCTTAATAGTTGATATATGTATGCACAACCCCTATCCAAAGCATTGAACAAGCTAGAGAATGTTAGGATTATGATGTATACTTGCATGTACTACATATTGTGTATGTGGAACATGAAGAGTCATGTGTTGAGACTAAGAAGCCACATGTAGAATATGAACACTTGTAGGGTATGAAGTTTCACTTATATCACATAAATAGACACGAAAGGAATATAAAGGGTCAGTGCCCATGGTTTTATACCCATAGTATTATAAAAAGTACATAATATTTTTTTAGAAGATTTATGCCTACAATCACAATCTCATGGCATTGCAAAAGCAAGATTTATAGACATTCTGTCATGATGTCCAATAGTTTTAAAATAATATCTTAATGAAATAAATTGCACAAAAGAGGAATATAATATGAAATATAATAACCAAGAATAACAAGCCCCACTTTGAGGGGAAAAACTTCCAAATATATTTAATGAGAACACAACTCACAATTCATAATTTGATTAACTCACTACCTCCTATATATACCCTACTTATGCCTAAGATGTCACACAAGTCGAATTAGACAACAACAAATAACCCCTAGGATAATCTAATTAACTAAATAAGAATATAATAATGATAATATGACTTAATTAAGAGTTAAGGTAGAAATAAGCTAACTACTCATAACCCTATACACATTGTATGATTAAGGGCATAGCATGCCCTCCTCTTCACAAAAGAAGTGTCTTCGGTGTTGATCAAGTATGGATGCTTCTAAATGAACTCTTCTTCCCATGTGACATCTTCAACTAGTAAACTTCTTCTACTAAATGAGATACTCAGTGAGTGTCTTGATCTTTAGCTTCTTTGTGTGTGTCTAAATAATTTACCTTGGCTCCAATATGATTCCTCCTTCATCAAGCTTTGGCAATACTATGTGTAGAGATATTATGCCCAATCACTTTCTTTGAACAAGAAACATGAAAATTTGCATATATCTTACTTATAGGAGGTAGTTCAAGCTTATAGGAAATGTTGTCTATATTTTGCATAATCTGGTATGGACCATAAACTTTTGGGAATAACTTGTTCTTTTTTCTTTGAGGCCATTTGTTTATCAGGCTATAATCTCAAGAAAACCCAATTCCCAACTTCAAAACTCCTTTCATTACAATGTTGGTCAATCCATTGTTTCATTATATTTTGTGGCATGGCCAAATTCTCTGTGAGTCCCTATTGTACTTATTATTGATGATGAGGTGGTCCTTCCAAGTTTGAACTATTGGTGTCACCATCAATGATGATGTGATGGATGGAGGATGATATCCATATAGTGCCATAAATGGAGACATTTTTTATAAACTATTTAAGGAATTGTTATACCACCATTTTGCTAGTGGTAGGCAATCTACCTATTGAGATTGCTTATCTAAAGTGAAACAATGTAGATATCCTTAAAAAAACTTATTGGCAACCTCAGTTTTCCCATCAGATTAAGGATGTTATGAACAACTATGAGCCAACTAAGTGCCCAAATAAGAGAATAGATCTATCTAAAAGTTATTACTAAAGATAGGATCATGGTCACTAACAATAACCTTGGGAGTACCATGTAACTTTTGAATATTCTCCATAAATACTCTTGCCGCTATGCTTGTTATAAAAGGATGAGATAATACAATAAAATGGGCATATATGGTGAGGCAATTTGTCACCACCATGATAACACTCTTATCTTTAGATCTTGGAAGGTTAGTGAGGAAATCCATAGAGACCTCTTCCCAACACTATCTAGGAATAACTAAGGGTTGCAAAAGACCAAGTGTCTTAATTGTCTCCCTTTTATTTCTTTGACAAACCAAACATTGCCACAAGTTTTTTAACATCCTCTTTAATCCCTTCCTAAAACAATTCTTGCTTGGTTCAATGTCTTCAAAAATCCTGAATGACCACCAACTGGAGAATCATTAAGCTCTCTTTGGTGTTCATTCCTATAGAAGATTCTTGCCCACCAAATTTATAAAAATAGAGTGAAATTTTTGCATGAATATAATCTCTTTTTACCACAAAGCATCTCCCTTCTAACAAAACGTATTTGAACTATTGGAATCAATTTACAACTATTGAATGAGATTCCTTGAAGCAACATCATTTTTCCACTCTACTTTGGCTTCTTCTACCCAATTTACTTGTAATATTGAAATGGCACATTATAATACTTCATCCCTCTCATCATTTATCATTCCCTTTCTTATTTACAATCTCAAATTCATACCCCAACATCTCAATAACCCATTTTTGTTGCTCTTCAAAACATAATATTTTCTACCAAAAAGTATTGTAGGTTATCATGATCCATCTTAACTTTGAAGTTTATGCCCATTAGATATGGCCTCCACTATTTTATTGCATGATAAATATATAAAAATTTCTTATCATAAATGGATTTGAGTTGATTCTTATCCTTCAATTGACAACTCTCAAAAGCAATGGGTCAACCCTCTTACATGAGTACTACTTCTATACTATTACCGAAAGCATCACACCACAAAAAAATCCTTGAAGTTTTCAGTAGCAAGAACTAGAGTACTACTCATAGCCTCCTTCAATCGCTCAAATGGTTTGGTACTTAACTCATTCCACTAAAAAGCATATGTGTTTGATAAGAGTTGTGAGGGGGTGCTACTATATGGTCATAGTTCTTCATGAATCTTCTATAGTATCCAACCAATCCAAGGAAGCCCCTTATTTTATTAATGGTTTTGGGAACATCTCATTCTATAATAGCCTTAATTTTGTTAGAATCAACCTTTACTCCTTCGTGCAACATTGTGTCTCAATTACTCCACATGTTTGAGACTAAAGGCACACTTGGAGGGCTTAGCATAAAGCTAGTGATCTTTGAGAAATTGCAATGCTTGATCTACATTCATCTCATGTCTTGCTATAAATCAATATATCATCAAAGAAAACTGATACAAACTTCCTCATTTTTTTTCTTAAAGATGGAGTTCATCAAACTTTGAAATATAGATGGTGCATTAGTAAGGCGAAATGGTGTCAAAAGAAACTCATAATGACCCTCATGAGTCTTAAATGCTATATTGGGAATATCTTTTACTTGATTCAAATTTAGGATAACCTGGTCTTAGATCTAGCTTTGTTAAAAATATAACTCCATTCAATTCATCTAGTAAATCAACAATAATTAGAATAGCAAACTTATCTTTGATGTTGTACATGATGAGCACTCTATAGTCTAGGAACATGTGTCAATTTTGATCCTTCTTATGCACCATGACCACAAGCAAGGAGTAAGCACTCTAGCTATGCTTGATAATACCTACCTCTAGCATCTCCTAAACAATATTTTCAATCTCACTTTTTTGTATATATGGTTACCTAAAAGGCCTCATGTTGGGTGGTTGGCTCCTTAACACTAGTTCTATGGCATGATCATGATCCCTCTAAGGATGTGGTCCTTTAGGTATATCTCCAAAAACCAATAAGTGATGATCTATAATTGCTTGTAAATATAGATAGGTAGGAGCATTTGATTGATAGGTTGTTAATGATAATAATTGAGCCACAAATCCATCAACTCCCTAAGCAAATTTTGCATTCAGTTATAGCATATCATCTATGGAGACTTTGCATGCAACCCTCTTAGCTCCACTATCTTTCTTTTTGAGTGAAATCTCATGAATAGTTCCTAGAAGTTCATCTCAATTGCCCTCATAGAAGTAAGCCACTATACTCCCAAAACAATGTATGTTGCACCCATGGAGATAGAAAACATTGGGAAATCATGATAATATCCCATGGATAGTTAAATGTTATTGCATTTCAAAGAATAGCTAACAATAACCCCATCTGCAATAAAACCTAAAATTTTAGAGCTAGATATATATAACAATTTAAACAAATGAGTGCTTCTTGACTCTATCAACATTGTTCCTCTCCTTTAAGAAACCAACTACCTTAAGAGTTTATGGGGTGCTAAAACCTAAGAGTGCATGAAAAGAAATGATTGGTTAGAGATCTTGGGATCCCTCATTTGACTCCTTGTCATCCTCTAATATCGGTTCCTCCTCTTCTTCCTCACTCGAGTCTTCAAATAAAATAATTTATTTCGACTACATTTATGTCCCCATCTATATTTACTATCACAGTTGAAACATAACATTTTTTCTCTGTCCTCCTTAATTTGTTGTAGAGTTCAGTTGGGAGGCTTAAGCAACGATTGTGTACAAGAGCTCCTTTCTCTTATGTTTACAAGCCCTTATTGCCTATTGGCCAAATGAATTACTCAATTTCCCTTGCCATAAGCATCACTTGGGACAATGATTGTGGGTGGAACAAACATACCTCATATATCGTGTGGTCCTTTAAACCTCTTTGAAATAATTCCTTCAAATTTTATTCTTTAGCATTCTCCACTCTTAGACAATGGGTTTGAAATTGAGGACTATAGTCTTTGACCATACCTGTTTCTTTTAATTTAGTGAGTTAGCAAAAGTAGCTATCTACAAAATTGTCTCCATAATGGTATCAAGTCCCTCTTGAAAAACTTACCATGTGACCACACAACTTTTATTTTCCTTCTCTTCACATAACCAATGATACCAAATAAATTGGTCTAGTTCCAAGCATAATAATGTTATTGCCACATTTTGTTTACTTGGAACATGGTGAAGTTAAAAGAATTACTCCTGACCCCGCTGATGTATGGGGAAAAAAGATGGATGACAGAGACCTTCCTGCTCTGTTGGCACTGCTATGGCTGCTTGATGGCCTTTTTTATGTTGTTATGATTATGGACTTTTGGGCTAGGCCCAAGTGATTGTTTTTTTTTTTGTTTTTTTTGGGTGATGCCCAAGTGACTCTCGAGGTGTGCCTTTTTTTGTGCATATGTATTTTATCTTTATGTATTAATATAGATATATGCCTATTCATCAAAAAACAAAGAACTACTCCATTTAGCAAAGCCAAATGCTTAGATCCTTGCCATCAAGCTTTTTCATATCCAACTTTGGTGCAAAATGCCTAAGCATATAATTATTTGAGTGTTGAGATCTGAATCAAGCCCAAACAATTCATATCTCATAAATATACGATCTTCCACCTTATGATGTGAATCTCTTCCTTTACATTCATACCTTAAGTGGTTTTAATTCATTCATCTCCTTATACATCTCCTTATTCACTAATGAAATTCCCTCAATCATCTCTTTTTTATTAATGAAATTTCTTCCTTAACCCTATTGATTTCTTCATTAAGAATAATATCCTCAATTTCTACATCAACCTCGTTTGGAGAATTTCCAAGTGTAACATTCTTTTTGCCTCTTGTTGCAAGCCCATCACGATGGAAAAAAATTTGCAATAAATCACAAAAATCAAATAAAATAATTTGAAACTTTTACTATTAACTTATCAAGGCCTAAATCTCACTTTCCAAGAAAAAATCTAAGAAATTAGTTGATTTACAACCTTGAGTGAATTTGGTGTAAACCCTAATATTGTAATAAGTCAATTCTACTCTAATTTGTCCAAATTTTGGACTATAGCATTTTTCTATATGTCCTTCAAAAACCCTCCTAAAATTAGGAAAAAACTTCAAGATATAGGAGATACGCACTTCTCAAAATTACCTCCAAATTTGAAAAAATGTATTGCCTTCACAATTACAAGATCATACTCTAATACCACTTTGTAATGAAATAACTTGCACATAAGAGGAGTATAATATAAAATATTATGCAAATACTTCATAATAACCAGAAATAATAAGCCACTTCAAGAGGGCTAACCTCAAAATATATCTAATGAGAACAAAATTCACAACCTGATCAAATAAAATTCAATGTCTTCTATATGTACCTTACTTATGCTTAAGATACCATCTAGGTTGACTTAAACATATAATCTCAAAGACAACCTAATTAACTAAATAAAAACATAATAATGATAATACGACTTAAAAATTAAGGTAACCACAAGTCGACTACTCATAACCCTATACACACTCTAGGATTAAAGGCCCAATATATCTTGTTTATAAAGTACATATTAGTAGCAAGCACTAGCACAAGAAAATCTCCTCCATGTGATCATCATTTGTTAATAATGAGATGTGTTGTTTTGCTAGCTTTTACTAGAAGGGTTGTCCAATGTAAAGCTTAAGTCACCTCTAAGAGTATTATTGAATACTTTATATTGCATTTATAGATTTCATCGACATAATTTCTTGTAAAAAATTATCAAAGAAATAGCAATAGTTTATCAAGTATTACCAGTGCCTTTCAACTAGATCTAAAGAATCATATTTTTTCTATTTTTATGGCATGCAATAAAATTAGATCTATGATGTAAATTTGCTTATATATAAAACAAAAATATATAAATGGGCACTCATATTTAAAAAATAGAAAAAATATTTTTCCATTAAAAAGGCTTTGCTAGAAATTTATTATTTTTGTTTTTTGGATAAATAAATTTTTAGATATTGTACAAATTTTTTGAAACTTTGAATTATGGAATTTAATAGCTGCATATATAGTATATTTTTTTCATATATAGATTTGCTCTTATTTGAAGTGCATGGGGGATACCTCGTTTATCATTTTTTAAGTAATTAATACTTCATTATATTTTTTGTTCGACTGCGCAACCCAAAACTTTGACTGGGGCTTCAAATTAAAAAAAAAAACATAAATACACGACAAATTTAAATAATGCATGACACAAAAAGTTAATTTACTAAACACAAATCTGTTTTGATCATAGTACCATGATCGAAATTGGAACACAAGTATAAAAATAATTCATTTAGTAGGGAGACTAGAAACTGCTAAAAAAATCACAAAAACAGGGGTTGTTGGGCAGCATCCCTCACACATCTCCTGCCATCACAATACAAAGCAGGGTGAAGGCATGGAGCTCCTCACACCATGCCAAAATTAAGGCCTTTGAGGCCATAATGACTTTCATGGAACATGCCATTTAACCAACTATAGATAAATACTTCAATAACTCAACAATCAATTCACCCTGCTGAGATCCTAATCACTAAAGACAAAACACAAAAAATAGCTTTCATCAGGGTATGAAACAAAAATAAAATGGCCAAATCTGCAGAAAATTTTCAAAAAATAAAATTCTCTGAAGGACTGGGCATGCAAGTATGACAAGTTACTTACCGGGTTGAAAAACTCACTAGTTCTTGCAATTTCAGCGAAAACATGCCAGAGTTTGCAAACTATGGTTTTTATATTCTCTAGCTGAATGTCCCATAGGTACCCCTATGGGAGGCTTCTCCCAACCATGTAGATTATTAATTCAACTTTATTTGCTGCCCAAAATATTTTCAAATTATTGAAGAAAATCCAGTTCTTAATTTCTTCATACCAGAATATAAGCAGTCTACAGACATGTTGCATAAGTTTGCTAAAGGTCATAGACCAACACTGCAAACTATTGAGTAATTGATATATGATGTGTCAATGTAAATACCTAAATGGCCCATACGGCACCTGCAAGAACGGTGATTGATACTGACTTAACAAGGTTAGAGCAGATCATGTAAGTAGATAATATTATCTGAAGTACATTGCCGATGACTGCGCTGTTTTATGGGCAATGCCAAATATAATAGTAACTATTATTCAGTTTTAAATCCATCCAATTATATACCCTGAGAAATCCGTATACACGTTTTGGTCTCTAAGAATCTCCAGCTTGGCCTAAATGCCAGTCATTCAATACATTGTACACAGCCAAATTTTGTCAATTTTCTTCTCCATTGTATTAAACAAGATTGATGAAATACACATATTACATCATATGCCAATGACCACTGACGACCAAGCATATGTTTAATAGAATTTAATTTTCATGGCAATTGAAACAAATGAGTTCATGCCCAATTCTTTCGCAGGATACAACTGACCCTACTTTGAAATCAAATATAGTTGCTACCAGCACCCTGCATGTAAGCCATTTGATGAATTGAAGGCCTGCCACCCACTCCATTTTAATGCAGTCTTAATCAACTATGAATAGATCCAGAAATCATCTCGGTAATGCCTATGTTTCTACCCAATCCTGTTTGTACTATGTCTCTTAATTTCAAATATTATAAGAAAAAATCTGGAAATTTTAACTTGAAAGTCAATGCTAATGTACATGACCGAGGACAGCATTGGCAAGATTGCCTATCAATTGACTAAATGGATTTCCAGTAGTCCATGATTAGCAACTTACAGTATGAGAATGTGAACCATCATTTGCTCCATCGTATGTCTTGATCTGTATAGCACTTGACATTAAAATACAATTTGACGAAGCCAAGAGGTTTCCAAGTTAGAAATGTTATGCAAAACTGTTAGATTGAAAGGATGAGAATAACTGCATCAATAGGTGAATGTAATTGAAGATAAAGAGCTTCATAATGATTGCCAAGCATTTGGATGATTCCCCCCAGACACCTTCCCATAATTGCTATGTTGAGCCAACAAATGAATGTTTTCCTGAGATACGGAAAAACGTCCTGTGCTCAAGTAGTGATGACAACCTCGAGCCCTGCACATTCAAAATGATTCATAATAAACAGTTTATATATGTAGCAATTTACAATTCCCTGTTCAAAATGCACTGCAAGCAATAATTTGAGAGCAAAATATACCTTCGTCTCAGTGCAGTTACATGTGATACACGAG